>RPFO01000310.1:1946141-2308641 GCA_009746045.1 Mesostigma viride | reverse complement strand
GTGTCTATAGTTTACTTATGTCAGTTATGTGTTTTTGCGTCCAAGTTCACTAATTTTAGATTTTGAAATACTTATTTAACGGGAGAGGTAGTTAGCTGTGTGGGGTGAAGCCCCCGCGGGAGATGTTTACAAGAGTTTAAAACTTCAACCCAGACTCCAGAGGAATCTACGTGTCATCCCGCAGCAGCCTTCATGCGCTGACGTGCCGGTTGGCAGTCTAATTTAATGGAGTTTGCCGCATTCCCGGCCCCAGTGACCTTGCTCGAGTTTCTCTAAAAGATATTTCGACATACCTGCGACCAATTTATTCAACGACGTTGGCTGGCGAGCATGTTGGCGGTGTGCGCTTGAAAATAAGAACGAAGCTCTTTATTTTTCATAGCATTTGTCAGCCATGGTGAAGGTGTTGCGTGTTTTCTCCGCCTTTGGGGCGTTTCTTTTGATGAATGCGTTCGTCACTCCGGGCGCAGCGGGTCCCGTCGGAGGGCGAGGATTTGGTGACGACTATGATTGGTATAAGATTTCAGACGGGATGCAGAAAGCCAAAGGTCCGTTTAAATTCTGGAGGGCTGCAATTTGCCGCCGGGCGACCCCCGAAATGTCGGCAGCATTTGCGCCTTGCTTCGCCATCATAACCCTTGACATCCAGCATAAAACCTAGTATGTTTGAGAAGTTGCAAGCTCAACTCATCCGCCATTCATCTCGGATGTCCACCTTGTAACTGTCCCTGTCCATTGCCAAAAACAGAAGCTGGAAAGCCGTCCATGGTGGTTATTCACAAGGTATGTTAGATTTGCTTGACAGGCTTAGCGACTTAGCACTTCTGTCGGCCTACTTCCGCACTGTTCAACCACACGGTTTGCACCAGTTTGCGATTTTATGAAACTCTATTAGCGTGGCCGGACAACTTTCAAAAGCCACAGCACTGTCAGACCTGTAGCGTGTATGGCCAATCTTTGCCAATGGGATGTTTTCTAGGTTTCCTCGGTTGCTGTTTGGCAGCAATCTAGTTTCCACAGTTTCCGACTTATCGGCCAAAAACAACGGCTTGCCCAATTCATCCTTTTTTGTCTTGTTGTGAGCTCTGCACATTGCTCCCTGGGTTATCCTGAAGATAGGCGTATGTGTATTATTAAGATGATGAACGCACGGTTGATGTGGGCTTTTGTAAAGTATATCTAAAAGAAAGTGTGCATTTGCCTATACGATCAAAGCCGTAGCTGCCTGCGTCCCCGGCACTGCATGCTATGTTCTGTAGCAGATAAATACAAAGACCTAAGGAAAATTATAAGACCTAAATAGACCTAAGTAGATTACGTGTCATTTCTAATAATAGCAATGCTTGTGGCGCCCCCTCCTCCGTCGCCCGGTGCTGCCCTGGTGGCTGCACGGTGCAACGTGATCAACAGCCAACTCTTCCAATTACCGAAGCCGCAGCGCGCATGTGGCGGTGCGCATGTGCAAAATGCTAACCCCTCCACCCGCCGCGTACTGCTCTATTGCCCGGGGAGTTCTCCTCCATCACCGCGGTGCTGCCGCCCTGGCCACGCCTGGTGCACATGTGCTAATCCTTGTGCCGTTGTGTGCTGCTCTATCATCCACATTGTTACTGTCCCACTCCCCCGTCCATGGACCGTGCAGTCGTGGTGCGGCGCCTGCAAGCGGCTGGGGCCCATCTTTGCGCAGTCGTCCGGCATCAAGTCGCTCGCCAACAAGTTTGTCATGATCAATGTGCACGTACGTGACCTGGGAGTAGGGGGGGATAGACATTTGTGGGTGTCTATCCTTGCTTGTGCGCCAACACCTTGGTCATGATCAATGTACACGTGCGTAAGCTGGGACTAAGGATAGACACTCGTGAGTGTCTGTCCTTGCTTGTGTGCCAAGAGTTTTGTCAATATGAGCGCGCAGGTACATGGCGGCTGCCGCCCAGCTCTGGTAGCCTTGCGCACTCAAATTATTTGCTTGACCCCACCTTTTCTGATGCCAAGAGCTTTGTCACGATGAAAGTGCATGTACTACATATTGTGTGGTGTGTAGTATGTAGTATGTGGTAGCCTCTCCACAGTTAGTGACCGAGCCCTCTTTGCGTTGTGCCCAGCTTGGATGGAGTATGACATGGTGCAGCCTGAGAATGGAGTATCCGCGCTGACACGTGGTTTTTAAATCCTTAATGGCCAACAGCACTGTTTCTTGGTCATGATCAACATAGGTCATGATCAACTTGCAACCACCTGGTATTCAATTACCTGTATTCCTGGCAGGGGGGGGGGGGACGGAAAGGCTTTTAGAATTGGAAGTAGAACGATTCTTTTCGAGCAAAAGTAATTTTTACGTTTCTTGTTTGTCTGTCTGTCTTCCTGGCGGCGTGCTGGCGTGCAGGATGACGAGGAGCCCCAGGGTGATGCCAAGTTTGCCCCCGACGGCAGCTATATCCCGCGCATCATCTTCTTTGACTACGAGGGTAACATGATGGACGTGAACGTCAAGGCGTCCAACCCCAAGTTTGGCTATTATTACCCCGACGACCAGGGTGTCGTCAGCAGCATGAAGAAGGCGGTCGCGCTGCACTCCCTGCTCAAGCCAGATGAGCTCTGAGGGTGCCCCGTGGCGTGCCCATGGAAGAGCCCGTTACTGGCATTATATGTAATCCTCACCTGACATGGGGTGTTCTCGTAGAACCCGCCTTTTAGGTTGGTGGCAATTTTTTGGGGGGGGGAGTCTGCAGCCATGCAGCCTACCTGACGACAGGGGGCAATGAGAGTGCCACAGCAGGGAAACAAGGTTGAGTTTTGCGGCTCGATTCCTTTGATGGTCATAGGAAACGGTCAAAAGAAAAGTGAGAGCTAGGAGTAGAATGAGCAGCAATGGTAATGACCGTAATGTCTACCTGATCCTTCTCCAGGATTCCTCCAAGCTGCTCCTTTGGAGACTAAAGCAACAACTGTTATGTACCTATTTTAAAGACTGTGCAAATAATTGGTCATATATCTCTTGGCATCCCGGAATGTATGCTGTAATGCGTGCAGTGTGCAACTGAGTCAGTTCGGTGCTGTCATGCAGCTTTGTCAACCCATAGCAGTTATATACATCGATTCCTTACGGAATCGGTACTAAGCGCTTAGTGTCGATTCCGCAGGAATCGGTGTATATAACTAAAACTTTTGCTTGCGCCGGCAAGGCTAAGGCCGATACTAGTCGGGTCATCGAATTGGCTATTCGATTATCGAAGTTGCCTATTCGACCATCGAACTTTCCTATTCGATTATCGAATTTTCCTTATTCGATTGTCGAAATTTCCTATTCGACGGGGGGTCAGAGGCCAGCGGCCTATCATACTCGGTGCCCAGCGAGCCACCGAACTAGGCCTAGTCGATTATAGCGAGACATCGCGTGGAAATTAGCCGATTTCGGGGACTTAGCCGATTTTCGGAGCGACGTCGAACAACACAGATGATTAGCCGGTTGAGCACATCATATCAGTCGAATAGCTAGCGCTAGTACTCCGCCTATTCAGCGGAGAGCACTTGCCTTTTTCGATTAACATAGCACATTAGGCCGAACGATTAGCGTCCGCAACGTTATTCGCATTACTAGGCGAAAAATCCACCCCCGGAACGATCCTAGCGGGATTCGAACCCGGGATGCCGGCGTGTCGCAACAGTCTCAGTTATATACAACGATTCCTTGCGGAATCGATACTAAGCGCTTAGTGTCGATTCCGTAAGGAATCGATGTATATAACTAAAACTTTTGCGGTGTATATAACTATAGCCAATCTTGTTCACCGTGCTAAACCACATTAAGTGAGCTAGACAAGACGCATGGAGGTCCAACGTCGTGTAAGGACTAGAGCAGTCGTCTGATCGAAAGGAAAGGCGCGAAGCCTGCGGCCGAATATGCATGCACTATCACACATGATCTTGAATAAGTTGAAGACAGTACGTTGCACGTACGTGCCGGCCGGCCTATAGCTCCCCTGGTTTGTAGAGACAACAGCGATCTGTACGTCGCCTGACCCGGCCTGGGGCCCCGCGGCAATGCCAAGAGAATCCTGGGCACCTCGTTGTGTATACAGGGTTGATCATACCATTGATATATTCATTAATTAATTTATAAACGTAACTGCGTCACGTGAGCGCAAGTCCTCAGGGAAATGAATATGGGATGGGGTGGATGGATGTAGCTATGTCTAGTTCCTAGTTACAGGGTTGCGGGCACCACGGGCCCCGAATCGCTATCTGCATGCCAAACTTAGTCACACGCGGAGGCACCGGCCACCGACTGGGGGGGAGTGGCCTTCATTACTGTCTGCCACTTATCTTTACGCGTCGTCTGCCTCCATATTACAGACAATCACCACGGGGTTCCCCAGGCCGGTGAGCCGGCCCGCCCCGTCGAGAGTAGGAGATGTCCATGCCTAGCCAATCGCGGACAGTCCACGGAGGGCGGCCCGGCCGGCGTGCGCAGCCGGGGCATGCGCCACGTGAGGACACAACGCCCGGGCTGATCGTACCATGCTTATGTGCATGGACGGTATTATGTGGGGAGTCTTGTAGAATTGTACCTCCTGTAAGGTACAATTAAAAAACTAGGTCGGCCAGCAACTGCTGTGTATAGTTCATGGCAGGTTTACCAATCTTTCTTGGAATGTCCTTGGGGCCAGGCCAGGTCAGGAGTATGCCGCCCTGGCTGGCCAAGCCGCTGCTGGGGGCCACCGGCCAGACCGAGGGCGGTGTCTACTACCTCAGTGACTGGTGCGAGCAAGATGTCCTAGGAATGCTATCCTACACTGCCTAATCTCGTCCGAAATGCGAGGCATATGTACCCTTATTCAAAGACTCGATAACAACCTAGGTGTTGAATATCATACATTCAGGCCGACCTGTCGGAGCATCCTGTAAACCGTGCCGTCCAGCGGGGCGGCCGGCATCTTGTCCGTGTATGCCTCGGAGCCATACGTGAGCACCGTGAGGACTCGCGTGAAGAGCACGCGCTTGCGATCCTCGCGTGAGTGCCAGTACGGGGGTTGAGCGTGCGGAGCCTTGCCCACTGAGGCCAGGCCGGTGCGGGTTTCCACATTGTCGGCGGCGCGTTGGTTGTGGAGCATGCTCCCCAGCATGGCTTGAAGTGCTCACTGAATCATAGGATGTGATGGGACCTTAGTCCCGTCTAGCAGCTGCCCGGCCGTGGCGGGCAACTGGTAGCCCCAATCACCACCGCCTCTGAGTTTTGACACTATTATCTCCAATCCCACTGCCCGCGCCTCCAAGCCCAAACAGTCCAGCCAGGTCTGAATGTGTAATGTGCTCGGGGCGCTCGATATGAGGGTGGTATCATCCGCATAAATCATACATGCATGCATTGGTAGTATTGTTAGCTTATTTCGAACCTGTTCGTACAGTTCAAGATTAATTGGTTGACTCCATGACCCCTGATCATTGGGGCACGGAATATGATTACTAATGTTCCTCGGCCAATTAATTAATATACGTGACTGCGTTCCCCGGCCATTGTCTTGATTTATACACAGGAGATGAGCGCAAACTGCAGAGGCTCTGCAAAGATGTGTCGAAGTAGTACGCGTGCGGGCCATGCCTCGGCAGACTCGCCCTAGTTGGCATGTTATAAAGTATTCTACTCATATACTGTACTGGTGCCTTACTCACTATTGCCACGCAAAATTATATGCCGAGCTATGGCTGCCGAGAATGCTCATAACTTTCGACTCCGGCCATGATTAAATTTAGTCAGGCTGATCGCATTCGACTCGTCTTTTGATGACGAACATGCTGATCTAATTTTCTGTAGCAGTCGCCTCCGGTTTCGTACGCTACAGCCATCGGCCTGCCTAGCAGATATTGATCTTTTTTGGCTCGATTCAGGCGGCATTCCGCCCGTGAACAGCACGCCTGCGACCCCGACATAGCATACGTCTTCTTACTCGTAGATATGGAGGCCACAGCAACACCCCGGCAGCCCTGGAAGACCGCTCGATCCATCGACGACATTCTTGAGGAAGCCAGCCCTGCGGCCGACACCACCCCCGCCGCTCACAAAAAGCTACGCACCACGGAAGCCACTTCCATGGACGCCGAGGCTAACACCGCGCCTGCAACCCCACCGCCTGCACCGTCTGCTTTAACCAAATATATAAGCCTCGGCACCCACCTGCCATGCACTGCATGGCCGACCTTCCGGCATTTTTCGACATATGCCGATCGCCGACGGTGCTACAGTACAAATCCTCAAATTCCGATACTGACACCGACGACATCGATCATCCGCCATCCCCACACCGGCGCGGCTGACAGTGCCCGGCCCCGCTGAGTGGCTGAAATGGGAAGACGACCTGCAACGCCACCTCCTGCCTCTTAACATGCTGCCCTGAACTCTGCAACCCGCTGGCGACCATCGCTGGCGCATCCGACGCCGCGGCCGATCGCGCCGACACCCCTGCCGGCCCGCAGCCGACCCCGCTGAGCTGCTGCGTGGCATGCAGCAGTCCCTCACCTCTGTGCAAGGTGAGCTCAAGTCCATGGCTGCTGCATCTGCTGCAACCCATGCCACCTTGCTGGAACTGAAGACGGCCATGGCCAACCCCCCCTTCAAGCGGGTCACATTCGCGGACGTGACGGGCATGCAAGAACGTACTTGGATGCCATCGATCGTAGCCCACTGAGGCGCGGCTAAGATGGCAGCCACTGCAGTTGTGTCACAGTCAATGTGGCCCAGCTCAGACAATGCAATATCATCCTCATTGAAGAACTTTGAGATTAGGGCAAGAATATGACACCGCACAAGCGCTTTATACCGAGGCCTTGCGGGGTCCCGCGTTCGGCCTGGGGGCCGGTGCTGCAGCTGAGCCATGTGCCACCACGTGACCATTGACAGGGCCATTCGCCTGCCAGGCCCCGCTGCATGGCCGGGCCTGGTTCTGGTCACCATGGCCACCGTGAACGACCCGAAACGGGTCATTGGAGCCCGTCGCCTGCTCAAGGACACCCCCATCAGCTTGGACGAGACTACACCCCTGCACAGCTGGCGGCGAGGAGCAAGCTTTGGAATCAGGAGCAGGAGGCATGGTGGCACGCACCGCGCGTACGTATAAAGGGGGAGAAGCGTGTGCAACTGCGTCTGATGCCGGATGGCCGTTTTGGTGCATTCCTGAATGGTGTCCGAGTAGACACCCAGAACGTAGAGTCTCGTGCAGAGTCTCGTAACAAACGTGCTGCCCCTGCATGGTGGTTCCAGTAGGTAGCCAACCCTACTCGTCGGCTCGAGGCTAACAGGATTTTGGGACGGCCTCTAAAAAGTCCCACCCGTTCCACCCCCATGCCTCGCCCTCGTCGAGTGATACACATGGTTATGGTGGTGCCGGTATTTCAGGCCAGAACAGCAGCTCGATCAGCAGTCAGATTCGCAGCACACTTGTTGCTAGATTATCTACGCCTCTGCGTTGTGCAATCATCCCCGAATATACCCAGAGCAGGCGGCAGGCTCGCATCCTTCGCCTGCAGGACAAGCTCCATGCGATGAAAAGCACTATTCCATCCATCTCGGTCCTCCCCTCCGTTCCATCCCCACCCCCATCTTCCGCTGCATCCACCCCCATCTCCACTCCTCGTTCTCCCCTGTTGGGCCAGCATGCATCCTTGGCCCTCGCAACTTTCAACGTACGCACATTGCTGGCAGATATAGCGACTGGTCATAGCTACCGGGTGGAGGAGCTTGTCATGCCTTTTGCATTGCACATCGTGTGTCTATTCTAGGCATGCAGGAGCACCGTTGCACGGTGCCTACTGGCACGGTGCTCACTGATCGCCTGACAGGCGGTTGGCGTTTTTACTTCGCTGGCAGTGGGACGCCAGGCCAAGGTGGTGTTTTAATGGCCTTTTGTGTTCGTCGCTGGCAGCTGCCAGCCTCAGCACGCTTAAGTTTCTAACCCAACGCCTTATGGTGGCACATTTCACCTCAGTTGAGGGGCGGTCTACTAAGCACCACCTCACTCACGGTTGGAGTGGGTTGAATTAAATTAAATTAAATTATAACATGCTTCCGTTGGGAGATCATGTAGCACATATATTCCTTGATGGGGGGTGGATCGGTGGAGGGAGCCGCGTAATCGAACTATCCTAACGCTAAGCTATCTAGTCTATAAAATCCTAACTACACTACTCATCAAAACGCCTCCTCCTCTTGGGGGGAGGTGGCTTGCCCACAGGGGCTGGCGTGTGAGCCTGGACAATCTTCTGCCACCGCTTCTTGTTCTGCATGGCATGCAGTCCAAAGAAGGGAGAGGGAGTGGATGCGATGTTCAAACTGAGCTGGGACCACTAGTAGGTCGGCCAGCAACATCTGGGTGTAGTTCATGGCATGTTTACCTACCCTTTTAGGAATGTCCTTGGGGCCAGGCCAGGTCAAAATATGCCGCCCTGGTTAGCCAAGCCGCTGGGGGCCGGCCATGCAGACCAAGGGCGGTGTCGACCTGGCTGGTGCGAGCAAGATGTCCTACAAATGCTATCCTATACGCTGCAGTAATCTCGTCCGAAATACGAGGCATACCCTGATACAAAGACTCTAATGAACCTACGCTGGGAAAACCCTACATCGATCAGGACCTGTCGGAGCATCCTGTAAACCGTGCCGTCTAGCTTAGCTGCCAGTGTGTCCGTGAGTGTCCACGCCTCGGCGCCACTGTACGTATGTAAGCACCGTGAGGACGAGGACCTTGAAGAGCACTAATTAATTAATTAATTAAGCTCGCGTGCTCCCGTTGGGGAGTCACGGAGCACCGAAGTGCTTTTAATCCCTGTGTGTGCGCAACAGGAGAAAGGGCAGAGACCCCCAGTCTCCTTCATGCCTAAGGCATGGCAGCCACAGCTGCATTCGGGCGCGCTAGCTAAACGGACACGCTAACGATCCGGCAGTCTGTGGGTGCAATAAGACCCATGTGAGCATGCGCTTGCAGTGCTCGCCCAGGCCCTTTGAGCGCCAGTAGGTGGTGAGCGAACGGAGCCTGGCCCTTAAGCCAGGCCGATGCGGATGTCCACATTGTCGGCGGTGTCAGGGAGCATGCTCCCCAGCAGTTTGAAGCGATCACGGAACGGGACCTCCGTCCCGTCAGCAGGCGCGGCAGCGGTGGGCGACTGGAGGCCCCAGTCACCATCGCCTCAGTTTTGACACTAATCTCCAACCCCACCGCCCTCGCCTCCAGGCCCAGACAGTCCAGCCAGGTCTGAATGTGCTCGGGGCGCGCGATGAGGGTGGTGTCGTCCGCATAAATCAGGTCGGCCAGGCGGTAGCCAGTGCGAACCCCGCCGTGCTCGATCGCGCTCGTTAGGGATGTCCAAGCCAGGCTCGAACCCCTGAGCAGTAGAGCGCGCACGTGCCCGGCGCATGACGTGATCCACGACAATAATGAACAGATATGGGGACAGGACACAACCTTGCCACACCCTGTGGTGAAGGGGGAATGGTGGGGTGGTGCCTTCCGCAGTCCGGCGCACCGGCTACTGCCTGTGAGCCCTCATACAGTCGACGAATGGCAGGAATAAACGCTGGCGGTACCCGGTCCAGAGCTAGGATATGCATGGCCCAAAGAGCCTGACCCTGAGGACCGTGTCAAAGGCCTTGATATACGGTCAACAAAAATGAAGACCAGCGGCAAACTGTCACTGACCGGGGCAAAGGCGACGCACCTCCTCCATCAACCGGCGCGCGACAATTAATACAGTCATTACGACCACGTACGACGGAAACCCATCTGAGACTCACCCAGGTGTGGATCCAGCACGGTGCGGAGCCTGTGCAGCATCATGCGCATGAAATTATCTTGACCTTCTGCGCGGCGCTCTGGAGGCAAAACACCCCGATAGTTACCGGGGTCAGCAGCATAGCCCTTCTTGTACAGCATGACGCGGATGGCCGTCTGCCACTCAGCAGGCGGAGGCTCGTCAGAGAGCAGGACACGGTTGCAGAACGCCAGCAGAATTAAGATCCCTCACCGCCGGGTCAGGGGTCTTCAGAAGCTCAGCCGAAAGGTGGTCGGCACCGACCGCCGCGTCTTCAGTACCGCAGGCGAGCAAGGCCGGGCGCCGTCCAATTCCTTCAAAGTGAAGGGGTGGACGACGTCGTTGGTGGCAAGGCAGCCCTCCTTCAAGGCGGGGACTTTGTATAGTCCGCGGCCGAGGAGGGGGGCGCAGGCGGCGGCCGGGGGGGGGGTCCGGCAACACTGAGAAGGGCGGCCGTCTCGGGGTGAAGTGGCGGGGGGGGGGGGCGCGAGCCCCACCTGTCAAGGAAACATTGTGGGCCAACCAGCGGTCAAGGCTGACCGGCGCCGTGCCGTCCCCCGTGTGCTCCACCGTGGGGTGCGCTGCCGCCGGCCGCCGAGCCGGTGGAGGTGGGTTACGCACCCCATAGTGGTCTACCGACCCCAGTTGGAACGCCAGAAGTTCTTCGAGGACTTGCATGCATAGCCTTGAGGGGGCCACCCTGGCCCGCCACTTCTTGGTTATGCTGCTCGACGCCAATGCAACGCTCCCCGTGGGCACTGCAGGCAGTCGCTTTGCGCCTGCCGGCACGGCTGCTAACAACAACGTACCTCCTTGTTGTCTGCCTTTTTGCGGCCTGCGGGATAGCGGGATGGTTGCTCATTGCTGTCAACTGCCACTTCCAACGACGTCGGACCCTCACAGGACTTTGTCACTTTTCGGGGCGCCCTATAACGACCGTCAGGCCTGTCTGGACTAAGTTCACTAGGAACTCAGATCTGAGATTTTTCTCAGTTTTCTCAGTTTTCTCAGTTTTCTCAGGAAGGCTGCCTGAGATTTCCTGAGATTTCCTGAGATGTCCTGAGATTTCCTGAGATTTCCTGAGATCGACTGAGAAAAATCTCAGTTTTCTCAGGAAAACTGAGAAAATCACCTGAGAAAACTGAGAAAACTGAGAAAAAACTGAGATCAGCCTGAGAAAGTCGCCTGGCCTGAGATTTTTTTTTCTCAGGAACGAAATTTCTCAGGCGCCCGTTTTTTTCTCAGGTTGCTGCCTGAGAAAATCTGAGACTGAGAAAATCTGGGAAACTTAAGGCCTGAGAAAAACTGAGAAACCTCATGCACACAGAGAAATCGCATTCATACCACGCAACCAGAAATCACTTTGATTACAAATTATAATAATTTCTTGTGCAGTTGGAGTACAGCTCTTCAAGTTTAATAAGAACATCAATTTCAGTCACTAGACGAATTGCTACAATCTGCTTCAGCGTAGCTCACTTTTCCATACGCCCTTGCACTTCTCCTCGTTGGTGCAAGGTCGCCCCGGCTAGGTTCAGCCACATTCTTGTGCTGCCTACCCCCTCTCCCCCTCTGCCCACGATTCCCCCGCGTAGGTTCAGCCGCATACTCGCGGCCATCGCCACCACGGGCAGAATCAGCAGCATTTTCTGCTGCAGGCTGCCTCCTTCCTCCCCCTCCGTCCACGCTTCCCCGTGCAGGTTCAGACGCATTGTAGCTGCATGGGTCATCACTGTCGCTGCTAGGTGGAGCCACATCCTCTTGGCTACCATTATCACTGCCGCTGCAGATGGAGGAATCAGCTGCTGCAGGCTGCTTACCCCTCCTCTTCCTTGGTGCAGGCATGCCATCCTCGCTGCCACACTAGGAACGGAGTGTTGACAAACTTTGACAATTGTTTGTCAAGAATTGTCAAATAGTTCTAGTGTGACCCGCTGGCTTCACACAGCCAAAAAAAAAATTTAATCAATTTTTGGCGGTAGAGAGACCATGGAGGGACTGCCCGCTGCCCGCTGTAGACGCATACTGTAGTTCGTAGAAGCGTACTCCTTCGCTGCACTCCGGAGAGGAATCGTGACGGACTGACGGTCTCCTTCGCTGCCCTCCAGAGAGGAGGCCGCTAAAGCGGCCGCTCGCTTCGCTCGCTGGGAGCTTTGCGCGGATTGGTTGGCAGTTCTTCCGTGCGCTGGGCTTCGCGCGGATTGGTGGTCAGTCAGTCCGCCCCTTCTGGATTGGCCGCGTACTCGGTGATGCCCTGAATAGTGTCGGATTACCTTACATTGCCAAATTAGTAATATAGATTCTTGACATATCAACTGACATGACCTTGACAAACCTTGACAGAACTTGACAAAAGCTTGACATGATAACATCAAAGGCTTGACAAACCTTGACAGAATGTTGAAAGGTTGACAAAACCTTGACAATCTTTGAAATATCAACATATCAACACGGAAAAAAATGTCAATACACTGACAAACCAAGGTGATGTGTCAAGAAATGTCAAGACGTTAACAAACGAAGGCCAAAAAAATTGTTAACATGACAAAATGTCCACAAATGTTAACATGACAAACGTCAACATGACAACCAAAGGCGTAGCAAACTGACAAATCAACACCACGCACAGGTAAACTTATTTCATTAAAATCAACAAGTTCAAAAGACCACCTAAACCAAGTCATCATCATCATCATCATCAAAATCAACATGGCTGCTACCTTGCTGCCTGAATTGCGGTTTTCTGCATTACATTAGCATGACAAACTGTACTGACAAAACACATGAAGGAGAAGTGCACTCAATCACAGTCCGAGGGTGGCGGGCAAGATGCACAGCCACAAGCATCTTACAAATGCAGTATAACATCCGCGTAGGGCTGTCCCAGCGATCATTGCTGAAATTAATGGACGACTTTCTAGAAATTTACCGCAGGAGACTGTCCAGTGCTACAGCGATGTGATGAGGGCTCAGAGCCTACAAAATCTGTGTCCGCAGGTGCCCTCCCCGCCATGCTGGGCTGGCCGATGTGTGCGCCATGGTTGTGTTAGGTAGATTGCCTGCATGCAAGGGAAACATGCGTTATCCAGCAAAGCAGCAAAGGGAACACACAACGATCTTAAGTGAGATGAATACCCGACGCCTTGACGCGCCAACAACGTTGCATTACCTAAATCAGTTGTGTGTAATGAGACGGCGTGAGAGCACAGCAGTCGCGTGGCTGTTTGTGAGTGATGGCTTGATTTTTGGACCGAGAAAGTGAGATAGTGACAGAGAGAGAGAGAGAGAGAGAGAGAGAGAGAGAGAGAGAGAGAGAGAGAGAGAGAGAGAGAGAGAGAGAGAGAGAGAGAGAGAGAGAGAGAGAGAGAGAGAGAGAGAGAGAGAGAGAGAGAGAGAGCCTGGTATTCTCACCTAAACTGTCCCTATGTACCTCACAAGATGTAGGGAACTGCGAAACCACAGGAATACCTAGAGAAGAGCGCTTCCTGGCTCACGAAAAACTCGCCGATTGAGTGCTTGACGTTCACGTTTGATAATGCTGAACTGCGTTATCAAATCATCATCTGGCAGAGTCACGTCACTTGGTTGGTGCCGGGCCCGCTACAAAAAACGTAGCGGGCCCGGTGATGTCGCTATTACACCACCCGACTTTACATCGAGTCACTGTGAATGATATATATATGGCTGCCTACAGCACCGCGCATGGTGTCCAAGTAAAATTATGGCGCTGCCAAGGCTGCGTACCTGCCGTTATCGCCTTGGTCTTTGTCACGGTGGCGTTCTCCAATTCACGTGCAACGTCCACTTCCTGTGCCAGCTCTGGCGCGGCGCGTGCCCTTCGGGCTGAATTTCAAATTTCCGCGTGCAGTCCGTTGGAGAGGGGCGCTGCGTCCGGAGTCCGGACTTAGGAATTCGGAGGCTGCTGGTCGCACAAAAGATCGTTGTTGGCTGTTGAGTGATGTCCGACTGGCACGATGGAGAGGGCTCCATCACATTGGCGACCTCACCAGTGGCCCACATGTACCGACGAGACCTGCATCTCGAGCTTGTCGGCCCTCACGCTGCAGCTGTCGCCATGCGAGACGCCCTGAGACTCTCGGCATGATTTTTCCCGTGCAATATCACGCCCTCGATTCGCAGCAAGGCCCGTCTGCTCCAATATGGCCGACTGCGGGCTGTGCCGTAACAGGAAATGTCCGGGTGATGGCAGGCAGTGCCTACCCATCCCCCGCACGCACCGCGTCAAGCAATATTTCCACTTCCGCTGCTGCTGGGCACCGGGCTACTGCCTACATTTCTTCAATCGCTCCATCGCCTCCTCCATGGTGCCTCGCTCCCTGCGGCCCCTCCGCCACGCCGGATATCCATGGCAATCAAGCCTACCGGCTACCACCATACCGGCCACGAGCCCTTGCTGCACCAAACGAAGTGTGCGGCCCCGAATTAAGTGAAGTACACGGCAGGACTGGGAACCACCTGAAATTACATCGGGGTCTCCAGTGGACTTGGCGTCACATCTTGCTAACGTTGTCACTGTCGGCAGTTGTCAGTTGCTGTTGGTTGTTGCATGCTGAGGGTTGCAGATGTTCTAGGAACAGCTGGTCCAATGTTGCTATGCATGCAGTTACTCTTGCCATTACGTGTGTCCGTGTGCCTCCAACCATCCCGCCACAATGCCAGCACCCTCCACCCCGCTAACTCCCACTCGCCCCACTCCCCTGCCTGTTCCATACCCGCCCCACCCACAAATATACGTCACAGACATCCACATGCCGTTATCCATCCCCACCTGACTACGGACTACTCTCGCCCCCACGCTGAGGTCCCCCACAACACCGTAACACCGCCCTCCTCCCCCAAACCATCCGATGACCCACCCGACCATCCACCTTGAGTCCCCCCAAACCAACCTATCTGACTACCACCCTTCCGTATTACATACACCACCTTCCACACCAACATAACAAACCACCTACTAAACAAACCTACCGCCCCACAACGAGGTTCCCCTACACCACTGCACCCCGCCCACCCCGCCCCCCGCTGCCCCAACATACGATGACTCCACCCCACCATCCACGTGAAGCATAACCATCCACCCCGGCCTCCGGGGCAACCAATCAGCTGTCCACTCAACCATAACTGACACTGCTGCACCGACCACCGGCAAGCCCGCCTACGTACCATACCCAAGCCACCCACGCAACCCAAGCATCCCCAACCCTCACACGAACCTGTGACCTACGCACGAGCTACCTACAACTGCGACTCACAACTACTACATAATCAACCCATAACAATGTCCCCCATGACCCCCGCCAAAGGGGGGGGTCCCCCCAATAGTCCAACACACACACACACACTCTACAATACCCAGGACCACGAGTACCCACCCAATTCACCTCCCACAACGGTATCACCCACGAGTCCAGTGCCCCACCCATGTCCACAGCGACACCCCGGAGACTTCACCACGCCCACCGACTGCACGCACGCACACCTAGCTGCACACTCCCACGCACCTACCCTCGCACGCACGCATGCACGCAGCCATCAACCCACCCACCAAGGCACGCCTGCACAAACGCGCACATGCACAAGTGCACGCACACGCACACATAGCTGCACACTCTCACGCACCCACTCACGCACGCACGCCTGCACACAGCCATCAACCCACCCGCCAAGGCACGCCTGCACAAACGCACTCATGCACAACTGCACACACTCGCCCACGCACGCACACCTAGCTGCACGCCTGCACGCAGTCACGCAATGCATGGCAGCATGCCCGCCTTCTATATCATTCTTGGAATATCATGTTGCATATGGCATTATTATCATGTTTGTAAATTTAACTCCTTGCTTTCTGTATGCTTTCTTTCTTTGGGGGATGACTTGATGCAGATCGTGGAGCATACAAGCTCGACGAGAAGACGTACACATCAATATTGAGTGAAACCACCGTTGCTGGGCTCTGGCATGCCAGCTGTTATATGGCCATGAGCCATCAGCTAGCAATCCAGAAATAGGATGAGAGCAGTTTTGAGTCGATGTTTTATATTTTGATGGTATTGAAACGATGAGTCACAGAATGCCACAATGAAACATAAGTTCATTACTATCAAACAGCGTGATGCCATGAATGCCACGCCTAATACCACAAGATGTGCTAATAACGTATTTAATTCATTAATGAATTGTTGGATTTATTGCATGATGGTGTTATGCTTGTTAGAATACACATTTAATTCTGGCAATGGCATGCCTGAGAAATTGCCCTGAGATTTTAAGCGCCTGAGAAAATGCCCTGAGATTTTCAGCCTGAGAAAAAAAAATCTCAGTGTCCACGTAAAATCTCAGTTTCCACTTAGCCCTGAGATTTCCTGAGATTTCCTGAGAAAAAGCCAATTTTCTCAGGCCAATCTCAGGAAATCTCAGGTCACTTTCTCAGGAAATCTCAGGAAATCTCAGGAAAATCTCAGGAAATCTCAGGAACATCTCAGGAAATCTCAGGAAATCTCAGTTTTTTTCTCAGGAAATCTCAGGAAATCTCAGGAAATCTCAGGAAATCTCAGTTTTCTCAGTAGCGAGTTCCTAGTGTTGTGGTACGGCAGCCCAGCCAGGTGCACGTCGGTTCTGGATATACCCGAGTGTTCGACGGCCACCCACGGTGTGCTCTGACCATGCATGCACCGCCGGCGGTTGGTGGCAGCGTGCGACCATGCAGATCGGCTCCGGTTCCATGCCCCCGAGCGCCGCGCCCACGTGGCCCGTCCTGACTGTCCGTCTGCGCTTAACGCACGGTCCGGGGTTAACCTGAGGACTGGACGGACGCCGAGCACGTCCGGGAGCGGAACAGGTGCCGACAGGCGTACCTAGAGGCCCTGGACGCCCAGGCGGACGTCGACGCACTGGCCCAGGGTACGTGCTCCCAACGCAGCCTTTTTTGCGGGCTTTGCGGCCCGCGCCCCGTTGCTGGCGGCCCGGCACCTGCCGCGGTCATGCCCCGCCGACGCCCCGGCCCGCTCTACCGCCCGGGACCCCCAGGTCTTGGCCGCCCGGCATCGCCTCAAGCATAACCGGGACCCGCTGGCCGCTGCTGAAACCGGTGCTCAAGGCCGCCCTCAAGTGTGGAGGAGGCCTACGCACATGGCAGCTCAGGACGCCGAGGCGGCCCAGTGCATCGCGGATGCCCGAAGGCCTGCCAAGCTCGCAACCAGGGCAAGGACACGTGGTACCACCTCGACCGGCTCAGCGGCCGGCGGCAGCACACCCCGGTGGAGCCGGCACACGGGGGACGGCGCGGCCGCGCCAGTCAGCCTTGACCGCTGGTTGGCCCACAATGTTTCCTTGACAGGTGCAGGGCTCGCGCCCCCCGGCCCCCCCGCCGCTTCACCCCGAGACGGCCGCCCTTCTCAGTGTTGCCGGACCCCCCCCGCCGCCTGCGCCCCCCTCCTCGGCCGCGGACTACAAAGTCCCCGCCTTGAAGGAGGGCTGCCTTGCCACCAACGACGTCGTCCACCCCTTCACTTTGAAGGAATTGGACGGCGCCCTTGCTCGCCTGCGGTACTGAAGACGCGGCGGTCGGTGCCGACCACCTTTCGGCTGAGCTTAATTCTGAAGACCCCTGACCTGGCGGTGACGGATCTTCTGCTGGCGTTCTGCAACCGTGTCCTGCTCTCTGATGAGCCTCCGCCTGCTGAGTGGCAGACGGCCATTCGAGTCATGCCTGTACAAGAAGGGCTCTACTATGCTGCTGACCCCGGTAACTAATATTGGGGTGTCTGCCTCCAGAGCGCCGCGCTGAAGGTCTTCATGCGCATGATGCTGCACAGGCTCCGCGCCGCGCTGGACCCGCACCTGGGTGAGTCTCAGATGGTTTTCCGTCGTGGTCGTAACACTGCCATGCATGGCTGTATTAATTGTCGCGCGCCGGTTGATGGAGGAGGTGCGTCGCCTTTGCCCCGATGGTTTTCCGCTGGTCTTCATTTTTGTTGACTATAACAAGGCTTAGTTTTGACACGGTCCTCAGGGTCAGGCTCTTTAATTGGGCCATCTTAGCTCTGGACCGCGTGCCCCCAGTGTTTATTGCTGCCATTCGCCGGCTGTATGAGGGCTCACAGGCAGTAGTGCGGACTGCGGAGGGCACCACCCCACCATTCCCTCTTCATCACGGGGTGTGGCAAGGTTGTTGTTGCACGGATGCAACATGCCGTTTGTGGTAAATATAAATTATCCGTCCCGGTCGATCGGCGCCGACCGTAATCCGGCGCCAGTGCCGAGGCCATACTGAGTATAGTTGGCAGCCGAGGCAATCCGTGTGGAAGTAAGTGTAGAAAATTTGCTGACGAACTTGGCCTTTGCGCCGTAGGCAGACCTAGCGCCTGAACGGGAGTTACGGGACAGCCAAGTGGCACTGCACATGCGTTATGATGGTACCTACGGACATTTGGATATTTTCAGGAGATGCCTCTAGCCGTACTGGTCTTTAATGTGTTCTAGACGGTTCGAGAAGCCCGTCCCCGCGGACCTCACGTCATGCCTGGTTGGCAGCGCCAGGCGCAGCCACCAACGGGGACGAAGGGACAAAATAGGAAGGCACGAGCTATGCCAGCGATCCGGACCTTGTATCGTAATTTACCACGTTGCTCTACAGATTATTTACCATCGCTTAATCCTGGAGTGTAAATCTCCTGTGGGCTCGAGTGTGAATCCCTCGCCTACTGGGTGTAAGTCTTCCCGCATTGAGTGTTTTAATCTGTGTGGTAACATTGTAATATACGAAACCGGTTTTCCGGGTTTGAGCTTATTCGTATTGTGTGACAAGTATTCTTAAGCCACCATCGTGCGCTGTGACGCATAGGAAGTCAAAGGTCTTTCGCATTCATTCTCAATCATTAAGGCGCTATTTTAAATAGCCATACGTGTTAAACTGGACTCGGAGGAAACTTTCCTAGTGGCCTCTATCCCGTCCCGTTTTTCTGTAATCTGATCCGGATCAGCAACGGAATTATATAAGGGCCGGAACCCTTACTAATTCCGCTTGCAGTAATTCATTGTGGGGGTCGGATCCCCACAATCCTAACTGCCCATACCCGTTACCCATATTGCGGTTCTTGCATGCCCCAACCTGGCCTTGTCCGGTTGACCTAAGGGATTCGTCCGGAAACGAATCTCCTTATATTGCGTGCTTTAAACGGAAACGCTTTGTGGGTTGCAATTTCACGCATTGTTTGGCGTCTTGGCCATTGCCTCACACCCTATATCTGGGATACATACTGTCAGCTCCGGCAAGCTGCAGTAATATCTCACGTCCTTTAATTGACGTATTTTTGTGCTTAATTTGTCATCCCGCCAAGGTGACTAGAGGCACATTGTTCACACTTTACCAGCCACCACGCGATGGCTGACGGTATTGAGCGAGGGCGACGAGAGGCCCATCGCTTCTCTCCTGCCCCTTCCCTCGTGGCAGCACTCGAGGCGGCAGAGAGAGCTACCCAAAATCACTCACGCCCGAGTAGTGAGCGTGGCTCTAGGGGGTCATCCCCAGCACAAACCCCACGTTTGGGAGGGAATTCCTCGGCGGCTGCCGGTGCACCACCTGGTAGCCCTGTAGTGAATCCCCTTAATGGACCACCAAGTGGAACATCCATCGCGGGATTGTCGGCGGGTCCGGCCCTTGGTGTAGGAGCCGGCGCGGGGGCGCAGGGGAATAATGTTACCCTGCACTACGGTAGGAGTGGGGCCCTGCCTACGGTGCTGCCGCAACCTACATTGGCCACTTGGCCCAGCAGCGCCCCGGCGCCACCCTTGTATGATAGCCGATCGCGGTCTCGCCGCGCTGCGAATCGGGCGTCCTATCATGCGCCTGGACCCCTTGGGGCTAGCCCCTTCGGCCATGCCTCGCCAAATATGGCTGGGCAGGGCCAGGGCACCGCACGGACCGGTCGGTCTTCCTTCGGGGTCGCAGGGGAGGCGATTCCCCTCCCCAACTCAGCATACGACCGCCTGGCTCCGGGTGACCCACGAGCGCAGCACCCAGCGGCCACCGCCGCCCATCATTATGCAAGCCGCGCCCACTACCCACATGGGTATGAGCACCCGGGTGAGGATGAGTGCAGCCCCCCGGCAGGTTACCCGCGTGGGCACACCTCGCAAGGTGTGGCCGGGCCCGGGAGACCCGCGAGTATCATGGGCCATCATGACGATGATACTCACAATGCAGGGCGACTACCACCGTTGCCCAAGCTGTCGGATATTCCCAAGTTTAAACCCGACTGCTCGTACCAAGAGTTTGAGGCTTGGGAGATTGCAGTGTCTCAGAAGATCGACATCTGGGAGACATACAATCGCAAGCTCTTGGACGAGGATATCAAGGTCAAGCTGGTGTCCAGCGAGGCACTGGCTCCCGATGTGAGACAAGCTCTCCATTGCGAAAGCGCCCTGGCCAATGGCTTCCCCAGCAGCTTGGCTGAATTATTTCGGCGAGCACGGGCCAAGTACCTGCCACCCGACCAAGACAAGCTGGACCGGGAGGCTTTTGGGGCGTTCAAGCAGGGGAACCTGAGCTATCGGGAATATATGACCAAGTTCGAGCTTCTAGCTGGGCGGGTTGATGACCTGATGGGCCCAGAAGCCTTGGCAAGGTTCTATGAGGGCTTGCAACCCGAATTCCGGGATGAGGTGAAGCGGAAATTCGCCCACCTCTCCTGGGCTCAATGGAACCTGCAGGACATCAAGACCTACCTAGCGGAGATAGCTCCCTTGGTGCAGCGGACCCCAAAACCCCGCGTGAATGCACTGGAACTCAATGAGCTGGGATTCGCCCCCGTGTGGGTGGATGAGCTACAGTGCGAGGTCCTGGACATTAATGCCTTGGACACTTCCCGGATTCAGTGCTACCACTGCAACCGCGTGGGGCACATCAAACGTGAGTGCCCTGATCTCCCTCCGCTGGACCAGGCCCCGCCTGTGCAACGCAACAATTTCCAAGCGGCCTCCCCGCAAATGGCCTCGAGGCCACCACCGGCGCGAAATATGCGCACAGCTCCCAGTGCGGGTGAGCGTGCCCGACGCTTGCAACAAGCGCGCCAACAGCCCCGGCTGTACCAACAACCCAAGGCGCCCCCAAGCTCCTACCAGCAAGCTGGGCATGCCCTCAACCAACTGGATGCCGCAGACGCGGCCGAGCCTGATGATGGCTCTTCCGCGGCCGCATCCGGCCACCTGCGAGGCACACCGGTGGACGAGGGGCCTGCAGGAGAGGCGTTGGACTGAGAGGCCGGGAGGGCACTCCGGGCGACACCTTACCCGGCCATGCACAAGTCGCCCAAGTTTTGTTACCATGTAATGTGGTGACAGAGACCCAGGAATGGCAAGCGGAGCCTAGCGAAGGCCCGCGGCAACTACTCCTCTTCACTGGAAGCCTACCAGACCCCCAGGGCTCTGGGCGTTGTTTGGAGGGCATCAAGGTCCTCATTGACAGTGGTGCGGCTACCACCTTCATCAGTGAGGCCATAGTGCAGCGCCTGGGAGTAACCCCGACTCCCCATACCATTGCTCGGCGCGTGCGATACTCGGATGGCTACACTCAGCCATCCCCGGGCTATGCGGACTTGGCCCCTATCGTACAAGGCACCAGCGTGCCCATTCGCGCCACGGTCATTCCCTTACAAGCGGCTGATATCATCCTAGGGATTGACTGGCTGCACATATCCAAGGTGACCGTCTCTTTTGGTACCATGGTTACCCACTTCCCAGATGGGTCATTCTGGTTACCTGAGCGGCAGTATGCGGCCAACGGCATGACCATCACCGATGACACGCCTGCCCTCAAGAGTGACCGTCGTCGCCTTGCGGACATTCTCATGTCCAAAAGGGAGTTCAAGCGGATGATGAGAGCCCGACAGCCTCCTCCCGTTTACTCCATTCGTCTGGACGCCCTTGCCCACGCGCGCGGGCCCAGCGCCCAGCATGCACAGGCTGGAGTTTCGTTAAACTCGCTTGGCATGGACTTGTCGGAAGACGAGGTGAAACGACTCAACGCAGTGCTCGATCAGTATTCAGCCGTGTTTGAGGAGAAAACACCTACGTTTCCCCCGGCCAGACCGGTGCTCCACCGCATTCATTTGCAGGAGGGGCACCCACCTACCACCTCACCCATTTTTCGCATGGGGCCCGTGGAGTTGGCAGAGCTCAAGAAGATCTTGGTCGGCTTGTTGGAGGCCGGCTTGATCGAGCCCAGCAATAGCCCTTACAGCGCGGGCGTGTTGCTGGTGCCCAAACCCAATGGGAAGTGGCGTCTGGTTACGGATTATCGCAAACTCAATGCGATCACCGTGAAGTCCAAGTATCCCCTCCCCCGCATCGATGATATATTTAATAAGGTGGAGGGCGCAAAGTACTTTACGGTGCTCGATTGTGCAGACGGTTTTTGGCAACTTCGGATCGCCCCCGAAGATTGCCATAAAACAGCCTTTGCCACGCCTTTTGGCCATTACCAATTCCGCGTGGCGGCCATGGGCTTGTGTAACAGCCCTGCCTCTTTTCAGATGCTCATGAACCACCTCTTTAGGTCGGTGATGGGCACTAGTCGGCTGCCCCAGGTCTCGGCAGACCTGCGCGACCCGACTATCCCGTGGGACCCGGGGACGCAGCCGTACAAACGCACCTGCGTGGCCATCTACTTGGATGACATCCTCATTTTCTCTCGCACGTTCGAGGAGCACTTGGAGGATGTTGCCGCGGTTCTGCAGATCATGGCGGATAATAAACTGTCCGCCCGCCGCAGCAAGGTAGAATCAGGCCGCAGCGTCCCCTTTCTAGGCCACATTCTCTCGGACAAGGGCGTGTCCACGGACCCCGATAAGGTCGCCGCCGTCCAACAGTGGCCTGTTCCCGCGAATGTTCGCGCCTTGCGCAGCTTCTTGGGCTTGGTATCGTATTATCGCCGCTTCATCCCGCGTTTCGCGACCATTGCGGCCCCGCTTACTCACCTCCTCAAGAAGGACGTACCGTGGGAATGGTCAGGCCTGTGTCAACAGGCCTTTGACCTGCTGAAGGCCAGGCTCGCCACTGCGCCTGTCCTCATCCTTCCGGATCCCACCAAGCCATTCGTGGTCAATAGCGATTCTAGCAAGGTTGCTATTGGCGGTGTGCTGCTCCAAGACCATGGTCTCGGTCTCCAACCGGTCGAGTATATCTCCCGGACGATGATCCCGGCCGAAAGAAATTACCCGGTCCATCAGCAAGAGTTGTTGGCCGTGGTGTACTGTTGCCATACTTGGCGGCACCATCTTCTGGGTGCTCAGTTCAACGTGGCCATGGCCGAACCCGACCCTGCGGACCCGTACCGCTTGATCATCCAGACCGACCATCGGCCCCTCACGCACTTGTTGACGCAGCCCACGCTTACGCCACGCCAAGCCCGTTGGCTTGAATATTTGGCACAGTTCGGTCCGTTCAAGATCGAATATGTCAAGGGCCTTGACAACACGGTCCCTGACGCCCTGTCGCGTCGCCCCGACTATTGGTTTTATGAGGATCTTGACGTTTTGGCCACGACGTTGATCCCCTCCCATGGTCCCGTCGCCCCCTTTGGCGACCGCTTGAGCGACCCGATGAGCCCCTTCCTCTTCTGTGGCGCCACAACCGCGGAGGTTGACACTGTTGACCATTCCGTGCGCCTCGCCGGCAGCACCCCTGCACGTGAGGGCACGTGCGCAGCCGCAGGGGGGGAAGGACTTCGGCCCCGTACAGCCATATGGTGCCGGCGACAGGAGTCTACCCTCCAATGCAGCCCGTTGGAGAGGCATTCACGTTGGCAAATACTGCAACAACGGTCGTCATCAGCTCGGACCTAGAGCGCCTCATCTCGCGCTTCACGGTCACTGAGGGTAAGGCAAATGAAGCCATAGCTGCCCGCCCTCAGAGCATGGACGGCTACCCAGCCAAGTTTCAAAACGGGTTCCTTTACGTGAATGTCAGTGGCCAGGCGGCCCGTCAAGACTCATGGCGCTTGTATGTCCCCCAAATATGCCGCGCTGAGGTATTATTTGAGTTACATGACTCCGTCTTGGGGGGACACCAAGGCCAGGACAGGCTGTTAGCGAGGGCCCGGAGGTCCTACTATTGGCCTAAGATGGCTCGGGATGTGCGGGAGTATGTCAGTACCTGTGACAGCTGCCAGCACATGAAGCCACGGAATACGGGCAAACAGGGCGTTCCAAAGGAAATTCCAGACCCCATGTTCCCTTGGGACTCGGTGATGATGGATTTCATTGGGCCCTTGCCAGAGACCAAGGCGGGCAATGCTCAGATCCTGGTAGTGGTGGACCGGCTCACGCGGAGATGCCATTTAATCCCCTGCAAGGCCACCCTGACGGCGGAAGAGTGTGCCCACTTGTTCCTAAACAATGTGTTCCGGCTCCATGGCATGCCCCGACAATTTATCACCGACAAGGACAAGCTGTTCACGTCGAAATTTTGGACCTCATTTTTTCAGGTCGTCGGGACTAAGTTGTCTATGGGTACGGCCTATCACAGTAGCTCTTCTCACATGGTGGAGAGAGTGAATCGGGTGGTGGAAGAGGCACTGCGGCACTACCTGGATCGAGACGGGAGGAATTGGGACGAAGTGCTGGGATTCATTGAGTTTTCACTCAATAATGCCCCCCATTCTGCCCACGGGTATACCCCGTTCTTTCTTGATACAGGCAGGCATCCCCTTACCCCCACCGATCTCTTGACCGCCCCAGCCATCACCACGACAACGGAGCTACGCTCCACAGTCGCAGGGGCGCGGGAGCTGGTACAACGGATGGTGCAAGCTCATTCCAGCGCCATAAGTGGCCTACGTCAGGCGCGTGCCAAGTACATGGCGCGAGTCCAAAGTACCCTGGACAGGCGCACCCCTGCAATCGAAGCAGGTGACTTGGTTTTAATTGAGGGCCCCCACCAAGGCCGCTTCTCGCACAAGTTCGAGGACAGCCTGAAGGTCAAGCTCCGCCCCTTATTCCTTGGACCGTATCTGGTGGAGAAGGTGTTCAATGAGGTGATGGTGTCTGTCGCCATCCCGGACTCGTGGCAGCTGAAGTCCAATGTTTTCCACGTTGACCAGCTGAAGCTTTACCGCAAGAGCACCTTCCCAGGTCGTGTCATGGCACCCGCCCCCTTGGAGTTCAACCCCGAGACGGGCGAGCCCGAGGATGAGGTCGAGGACATTGTAGCCCACCGCAATCGAGGCCGCCGCCGCGAGTACCTCCTTAAGTGGAAGTTCTCCCAAACAGAGCTAGAGCACTCATGGGTAGCTGAGGCTGGACTCACGGGCTGTGCACGCTTGCTACAGGAGTATAAAGCCCGGGCAGGGTTGGCATAATTCCGGCCCTTCTCCTACCTTTTGCGTAATGCTCCTTGCATGTGCATTGGCAGCCTTGATGCAGGCCGCCCCGCCCCAGGGGTCCATGGGCGAGTTATTCGGTGCGGTATCGTTTGGACAGGAGGTTCGGTGTCCCTCACCCGACACAAGTTCCTCGCCGCCTTCTTGAGCGTTTTCCCACTGGAGGCGCTGCGGGATGTCAACCTGGCCAAACGCCATGATGCACGCGCCGGCGAGCGGCAACTCACCTTCCAGCCCGCCCTAGTCCAGGCCAATGGCCTGCCTCTTCCCGAGCCGGCTGAGGCCGCGCCGGCTGAGCGTGTCCACCGGCGTCAACGCCCGGCCGCACCTCTGCGCGGGCATGGCCGTGGGGGCTCCGCTCGTGGGGGTCACCGCCCGAGCCCTTACCGCCCGGCGCCGTAAACCATCGCCAACGGACGGTGACAATTGGCACGATCGATGCGTGCCCTGGAAGGGAACAGTGACCATGTATACAGTCATTTATAAGTCCCGGCTACAGGAGTAGCCGCCTCTTTTGTTGGGGGGGGAGGTGTGTTGCACGGATGCAACATGCCATTTGTGGTAAATATAAATTATCCGTCCCGGTCGATCGGCGCCGACCGTAATCCGGCGCCAGTGCCGAGGCCATAGTATAGTTGGCAGCCGAGGCAATCCGTGTGGAAGTAAGTGTAGAAGTTTTGCTGACGAACTTGGCCTTTGCGCCGTAGGCAGACCTAGCGCCTGAACGGGAGTTACGGGACAGCCAAGTGGCACTGCACATGCGTTATGATGGTACCTACGGACATTTGGATATTTTCAGGAGAGGCCTCTAGCCGTACTGGTCTTTAATGTGTTCTAGACGGTTCGAGAAGCCCGTCCCCGCGGACCTCACGTCATGCCTGGTTGGCAGCGCCAGGCGCAGCCACCAACGGGGACGAAGGGACAAAATAGGAAGGCACGAGCTATGCCAGCGATCCGGACCTTGTATCGTAATTTACCACGTTGCTCTACAGATTATTTACCATCGCTTAATCCTGGAGTGTAAATCTCCTGTGGGCTCGAGTGTGAATCCCTCGCCTACTGGGTGTAAGTCTTCCCGCATTGAGTGTTTTAATCTGTGTGGTGACATTGTAATATACGAAACCGGTTTTCCGGGTTTGAGCTTATTCGTATTGTGTGACAAGTATTCTTAAGCCACCATCGTGCGCTGTGACGCATAGGAAGTCAAAGGTCTTTCGCATTCATTCTCAATCATTAAGGCGCTATTCTAAATAGCCATACGTGTTAAAGTTGTGTCCTGTCCCCATATCTGTTCATTATTGTCGTGGATCACGTCATGCGCCGGGCACGTGCGCGCTCTATACTGCTCTTAAGGGGTTCGAGCCCGGCTTGGACATCCTTAACGAGCTCAAATATGGCGGCGCGGTGGCCCTGGCTACCGCCTGTCCGACCTGATTTATGCGGATGATACCACCCTCATCGAGCGCCCCGAGCACATTCAGACCTGGCTGGACTGTCTGGGCTTGGAGGCACAGGCGGTGGGGTTGGAGATTAGCATCAAAACTGAGGCGATGGTGATTGGGGCTACCAGTCGCCCGCCGCTGCCGCGGCTGCTAGATGCCCAGGACGGAGGTCCCCGTTCCGTGATCGCTTCAAACTGCTGGGGAGCATGCTCCCCGACACCGCTGACGATGTGGACATCCGCATCGGCCTGGCCTGGGCTAGGCATCGTTCGCTCAAAACCTACTGGCACTCGAAGGCCCTGGGCGAGCACCGCAAGCGCATGCTCTTCAAGGTCCTGGTTATCACGGTGCTCACGTATGGCGCCGAGGCATGGACGCTAACGGACACGCTGGCCGCCCGGCTGGACGGCACGGTTTATAGGATGCTCCGACAGGTCCTGAATGTAGGGGGTTCCACGCATAGGTCATAAGAGTCTTTGTATCAGGGTATGCCTCGTATTTCGGACGAGATTAGACAGCGTAGGATGGCATTCGTAGGACATCTTGCTCACACCAGTCAGGTAGACACCGCTCTCGGTCTGGCCGGCCCCCAGCGGCTTGGCCAGCCAGGGCGGCATATCCTGACCTGGCCTGGCCCCAAGGACATTCCTAGAAAGATGCGGGTAAACATGCCATGACCTATCCACAGCAGTTGCTGGCCGACCTTGTGGTCCCAGCCCCGTTTGAACATCGCATTCACTCCCTCTCTCTTGCTTGGACTGCTATGCAGAACAAGAAGAGGTGGAAGACGATTGTCCAGGCTCACACGCCAGCCCCTGTGGGCAAGCCCCCCCCCCGCCAAGAGGAAGGGGCGCTTTGCTGAGTAGAGTAGTTAGGGTTTTTCTAGATAGATTTGCTTAGAGTTAGGATAGTTCGATTACGCGGCTTCGCCCACCTCCATCCATCCAGCAAGGGAATATGTGCTACATGATCTCCCAACGGAGTCATGTTATAATTTAATTTAATTTAATACTGTAAATCCTGACTGCCAAACGCCCCACGGGCCCATTAATTAATTAATTAGTTAGACTCGTGCTCCCGTTGGGGAGTCACGGAGCATTAACCCCGGCGATGGATGGATGGATGGGTGCAAACAGTCCTACCGGTCTAATCTATCTACATCAGCTACCTACAACATCTATCTAACAGCATCACTAACTACAAACATCTATCTAAACAGCATCACGCTACCCTAGGGGAGCTGTCTGGCGTGCCTCCCGCGGGTTTGCACACGCGGGCGCTTCCCCACAGGGGGGGGCTCGTTGTCCTCTATGACCCCACTTGGCCTCCTCTATGAGCCCACTTGGCCTTGTCCATCATCTTCTTCCAAATCACGGAGAGGCCTAGACGGGCCCATGCGTCCAGGAATAGTTGTCTCACTTAATGCAATCAACTGAATTCCATGCACGCGCCCAGTTCTACATCCAGCTCGCCAGAGAAGTGCCACCATGTACTTAAATGGCTTCTGTTCCTCCCGGTTTCCAAGACCAGGCCGACCCCCACCATAATCAAGCAGCCACTACTCCATTGAGAGAAGAGCCGGCATATATCAGCGAGGCAAGCCTGCATATATGCTGGCTAAGAATGCATGGCTGGCTTATGCAAATAGCTTACAAGCACACACACAAAAAAATTCTGCTATACGAATGATATCGCAGGTCCAACATAATTTGGTCCACGAAGAGTCCATCTCCCCGTCAGGACGGTAAGCACGCAATCCAACCAACACTTGTCTCACGGAACTAAAACTAAAAAGAGTGGCTGCCTTGCCAAGCCGTGCGTACTGCACCACAAAAGGGCTCATTAATAATTGCACGTCTGGAATGACTGCTGTAGCCGTGCTAGCCGGCTGCATATATTGTCCCCAAATGTGACACATGCGGCCAACGACCCCATTGTGGCGTGGTTTTCCTTGGCCCGCCGCCCTCTGTCAACTCTGAACCGTCCAGGGTCCCACCACTAGCTAGAGTGCCACCACAGCGGGCTTCTTATGTCTTGGACATCTGCTGCATATCATTATTATAAGCAGCTAGCTGCTGCATACAATAGTATAATGACTGAAGACAATACGGCATAGAACGCAACGAGTAATGATAGGGCATATCTAATGCTAAAGCTTGCAGGACATAGCCAGTTGCTGCAAAAACTCCTTGGCTTGCCGCCCTGTTTAGGTTTCTGAGCTCCAACAATGCTACCACAATGGGCGTGATATCGTGTGCCCTCGTCGTCTCATATAGGGCTTGCACTGGTTGTCTCCTTAAAAAAATAGCAGTATCATGTTTGAAATGTCTGCTGCAACTTCGCCAGCTCCTGCAAAAACTCCTTGGCCCGTTTCTCCTCCTCCTCCTCACGCTGCCTCGCCTCCTGCAGCTCTTGCCGTGACACTCTTGACGTCGCCGTGATCTGGGGGATGGCCTGTGTGGTATCCCATGCTAGAGCCGAATTGGCTGCCTGGCTGGGTGCTGCAAAAGCGGACGCAGGTCCTGACACAGTGCCACCCCAGCGATTGCCGCCCCCGCTGCTGCCACCATCGGCGCCACCACCGCCATAGCCGCTGCTGTCGCCACCGCCGCCGCCCGCCCCGGTGCCACCCCTGCCGTTCCACCTGCGTTCCGTACTGCTGCTGCTGCCCCAGCTGCTGGTCGTGGTGGTGTCACCCTCATCGCCACCACCCCAGCCGTTATTGCTGCCGCCGGTGCCCCTGCCACCGCCCCTGCTGCCGCCGCCACGACCACCCCCATCGTCGCTGCTGTCCTCCGCTGTTGCCGTGCCCGACCAGGGCATGTCCCCGGAACCAGGCCCAACGCTGCTGCCGCCTCTCCATGTGGAGTCCGGGCCGCGCATGCTGCTGTCCCCTGCCACGAAAGGTTCTGGACCGAGTGTTCTGCCCATGCTGCTGCCGTCCTGTGGCATGGGGAAGTTTCGGCGGAGCGTGCTGTCGCCACCGCCGCCGCCCGCCCCGGTGCCACCCCAGCCGTTCCACCTGCGTTCCGTACTGCTGCTACTGCTGCTGCCCCAGCTGCTGGTCGTGGTGGTGTCACCCTCATCGCCACCACCCCAGCCGTTATTGCTGCCGCCGGTGCCCCTGCCACCGCCCCTGCTGCCGCCGCCACCACCACCCCCATCGTCGCTGCTGTCCTCCGCTGTTACCGTGCCCGACCAGGGCATGTCCCCGGAACCAGGCCCAACGCTGCTGCCGCCTCTCCATGTGGAGTCCGGGCCGCGCATGCTGCTGTCCCCTGCCACGAAGGGTTCTGGACCGTGTGCTCTGCCCATGCTGCTGCCGTCCTGTGGCATGGGGAAGTTTCGGCGGAGCGTGCTGTCGCCACCGCCGCCGCCCGCCCCGACGCCACCCCAGCCGTTATTGCTGCCGCCGGTGCCCCTGCCACCGCCCCTGCTGCCGCCGCCACCACCACCCCCATCGTCGCTGCTGTCCTCCGCTGTTGCCGTGCCCGACCAGGGCATGTCCCCGGAACCAGGCCCAACGCTGCTGCCGCCTCTCCATGAGGAGTCCGGGCTGCGCATGCTGCTGTCCCCTGCCACGAAGGGTTCTGGACCGTGTGCTCTGCCCATGCTGCTGCCGTCCTGTGGCATGGGGAAGTTTCGGCGGAGCGTGCTGTCGCCACCGCCGCCGCCCGCCCCGGTGCCACCCCAGCCGTTATTGCTGCCGCCGGTGCCCCTGCCACCGCGCCTGCTGCCGCCGCCACCACCACCCCCATCGTGGCCGCTGTTGTCCTTTGCTGTTGCCGCGCCCGACCAGGGCATGTCCCCAGAAGGGAGACCCGAACCAGGCCCAATGCTGCTGCCGCCTCTCCATGTGGAGTCCGGGCGGCGCATGCTGCTGTCCCCTGCCACGAAGGGTTCTGGACCGTGTGCTCTGCCCATGCTGCTGCCGTCCTGTGGCATGGGAAACTTTTGGCGGAGCGTGCTGCCGCCAGCGCTGCTGTCCCTGGTCATTCGGGATATCAAGCCACGCGCGCTGATGCTGGTGGTGCCATGCCCGGCCAGGGAGGGGATGGGGCCCAGATGGAGCATGCTGCCGCTAGCTCTGGCATCCCCTGCAAAGGGGAGCACTGGAAGGAGCGTGCTGCCGCCAGCGCTGCTGTCCCGTGATAAAGCAGATTCGTGGAATTCCGCACCTGCAGGGGACGAAGCGGCGGCAGCGGCAGCGACCGCGTTATCAGCGTCCGATCGTGAGATCATCTTCACGGGTGGCAGCGGCTTGGCAGGAGCTTTCGAGCCTCGTTTCCGTGGGGCTCGGGGTGTACCGGCGGGGGAGGGTGACGATGAGCTGGGTGAACTTCCGCTGCTGCCTGCTGTCACAGTGGTGGCCTCGGGTACTGCAGCCTCGGGTGCGGCCGGCTTAGGCGCAGCAGCATGCTTAGATGCTGCAGCGGGATGAGGCGCAGTGGGATTAGGTGCAGCGGGGTGAAGTGTTGAAGGTGTAGCTGATGCAACTCGGCCCTCTCTGGTGATAATCTGTACGGGCGGTAGTGGCTTCGTGGGCGCTCGTGAGCCTTTCTTCGCGGGGGGTTGTGAAGGGCGAGTGACCCCTGTGTCGCTCGCAGTGGGGCTAGGGACGGACGCCTTGGAAGACGCGGCTGGCTTTGGATCACGAGGGGGCTTGGCCGGATCACGAGGGGGTCTTGCCGAACTTGATGAGCTTGAGCTATGAGGAGAGCTCCGAGGGGAGGTCTTCTCGCGAATGCCGTTCGGGGGCTGATTCGGCACGCAAGTGGCGGGGGAGCGCTGGATGACCTCCGCAAAGGCGTCCACGCTGGTAGGCATCGCGTTGACCATGCCGCGGACGAGGTCGGCGGTGTGCAAGGCGCTGGCGGGCAGGGTCCCTGCTTGGAGCATGGATGCCATCGTGCTCTCCATCATCTGGCGGACGCTCTCTGCCTCCTCGAATCGCAACGCTCCCGTAAGCTCAACCAGTTGTTGCTGGAGCGCATCCAGCGGCCCCAAGTACCCGCCCGCTAGACCGCTTGGCTGGGCCTCTGCACTTGAAATAGGGGCAGCCAGCTGGCCAAGAAAGCACATGGCCAGGAACCACCGGTGCGCCATAATGATCTTACGAGTAATGGAATTGTTGCTCGACGCTATTCTGGAATAGCGAGGCTCAATAAACTAGAAGGCTCGCCGCGGAGGCATTTACTGTAATGCCCGCTATATTCAGAAATTTTGCAAGCGTCCTCTTGGACACCATAATCTCAGGCTACAGCGCGCCAAAGGTACCCGATATATGAATGCAATCTTTGTAGCTTCCATTTCAATTCTTCAAACCAGCTAGCACGGCCCCGCATACGGTGGCTCGTATATGTTACAGACTTACAGACAAAGTTAAGCATACCTGGCGACTGCGCAGAGGTATTGCCAAAATCACATCTTCAAGCGCGAACAGAACTGTATATTGTCGAAGTTCGCATCCTTCTGCCCCGTTCTGGTCGATTAGCTGAATCAACCTCTGCGGCCATTCTGGCCATTCACCATTGAATTGCTGCGAAGAACGACCTCAATGATAATAATCTCTCTAATAACAATCTCTCTACTGTAGCCAATTAGGACTTGCGGTGTATAAAATGCACGCGAGCCGTTGTGCTGTGCGTAACTAGTACAGCCATTCACGCCTTAAGTTGGGTTGGCTTCAGTTGGGTTCAGTTGGGTCGCAGTTAGCTGCATTGCAAGCCCAACTTAAGGCAGCTGGCTGTACTAGCGAAAACCCAACTTAAGGCGTGAAGTGGCTTCTAGCCCGGTGTGGCACTGTTTGACTGCCGCCGGCGACTTGTGGGTGGTCGCCAGCCCGCGCCCGGCGCCACCCTGCCCACCCAACACTGGTTTTTTTGGACAAACCAGGAGGCTGCCCGGGGGTGAGCCCGTCACGTCTAGTGTAGCACATGTCCATGCCGAGTCTATCACGAAAAGTCCACGGGTGGCGGCCCTGCCGCGCGCGGCCGGGGGCACGCCAGGTGAGGACATACTATCGCCCATGCTGGGCGGGCTTGGTGCCAGCTAGTCTATCTGAGGTATCTACCTGATCTGTGCGGGCCAGGTGCCCGGCTAGGCCCAGGCGCCTGTGCCTAATAATGTGGGAAACATAGGGCAAATCAGCGTACAAATCCTCATTACTAATGTGCAAACCAAAGGGGATGCTAAGGGCCTTAGTGCGCAGCCGGCATCTTGGTGACGGCGCCGTCGAGTCGTTGCTCCAGCTCCTGCGTCAGTGTCCACGTCTCGGCGCCGTAGGTCAGGATCGTCAGAATGACGACCTTGAAGAGGTCACGCTTGACGATCCGGGGTAGGGCGGGGTTGCTCCACCAGCGGCGGTGGTCATGGAGGTGCGCCCACGCCATGCCGATCCGTGTCGTCATGTCGTCCTCGCAGTCGGGAAGCCAACTGCCGAGCAGCTTGAAGCGGCCTGAAGGAGGGTAGTTGACCTCGGCATCGTCTAAGAGGCGGAGTGTGGGTGGGGGCCCTGCCATGCCGAGGGCCAGTGTTACATCCCGATCCGGATGGTGCGAAAGATCTAATCTAGTATAAGGCGCAGTTTAATAAGCCGGCATAGCCGCGCATCCGCGTACCGCGATAGCAAGCAAAGATCGCAGTAAATTGACTAACTGAGCAGCGGTTTATCCTCAGCTAGGCCTTATAGCATCAGCAGTGTTAATCTAGCTATATAACACGGCATGTCATGAGGCAAATGGCATCCGGATTAGTGCCCCTTGGTCTGAGAGAGTCGTCAACACTCGTTTCATTAATCATCAAACCAAAGAGAGAGAGTCCATCGTCCTCAGACCAATTTCACCTAGCTGCGCTACCAAGCTGGCAAGTTGGTGTGCAGGCGCGCCGACATGCGCGCCGATCTTCCAGATACTGCCGTCAAGCCCTAATAGGTTCTGTATGACGTCTAGGGCCGGCCCGGCCCCTAGAAGATCTCGTACTTCTGGCTAGGCCCAAAATAATTGGTCCGAAACACACAAAGTACCAAATAAACACACAAAGTCCCGAACTTAGGACAAATAAGTCCCGAATTGAGTCCTATAGTCCGGCGGACTATGAAAGCGAGCTATCGAAAGTCCCAAACGAATAACAAATGACTTTCGACTTATTTATTGAAGGCATTGTTACGCCCATACAAAGGTCTGGGCCGTAACACTCCTCCCTTCCCCAGGGGACGATAGCTTTATCGTCCAGGCTTGGGGCGCACGCAACAAGACAATTAACACAAACAAACAAACAAGAAAAAAAAGAAGCTCTTGCAAGCAAAACAAGCAACACACAAAAGCGACAATTGCCCAGGCTGGGCAGTCAGCTATAGAGAACAATAGTACAAAATCGGCCATGGGGATACTATGTCCCAACCCCTGTTCGCCAGCGGGTTAGTAAAGCCAATTCTCCCCGGCGTTGCCACACAAGGACAATTCCTTGATAGCCGATGGGATGCTGTCGCCATCCCGTTGCAATCCATCCATGAGGAGGTCGCGACCCTCACATTCCTCCAATGCTGGGGCCCACCCCTCCCGACCGCGCCTTCCGTTGACGATACTCGTGGAGTACCTGGCGACCCTGCTCACCAATTTCCTCGAGGATCTTCCCGGGGTTAGCGAGGTGATCCGCATTGTATGCGAGCTGGTATTCGTTCACGTTGGTGCGCGTTTGAGCGAGGTCTACCCACGTCCCGGTGGGCCAGTACGACATGAATGCGGCCAGGTATTGCGGGTGCGTGAACATGATTGTGCCCGCGTTCCAATCAATAACCCCACATCCATGCTCCGCAAAGAAACCCCCGCCATGGTCAACACTACGACGCGCACCTGGAGAGCGTTGAAGCGAAAGCCCGGAGCCCTCACAAAGTTGGGCACAACCCAGTCGAGGAATGCCTCTCCCTCGCACGGAGCATACTTGGGACAGTCAACCTTTCGAGGTTTACCATCTACCATGTATTTTGGCAGCTCCCGCTTGGGGCCGTAACGCGTACCAGAACCCTCTGGCGTCGATTCTAGGCAGTCCTGGGGTCGCGGGGCCGCCCTCCCTGGGTGCAAGTCGAAGCAGACTAGCTCGCGCATGGAGCCTCGCTCCACATACGCATGAGTTCCTGCCTCAAAGTGCAGCGGTTGCGGTCGATGATAGTCCGCGCTGTCGACGGCCACGAACGGCGGTGGTGGGAGTTCAATGTAGACGGGAACACCCCGAAACTCGCGTAAGGGGCGTACTCGTTGTGGGCCGGGAAACGCGCTGACGTAAGCGCCCACCGTCCATGGCGCCGGTCGAGCCACCGCCTGTACGATCAAAGACCCCTGCGCGGGAGATATAAAGCCCACCGCTGGTATCGGGCCACGCCTCTCTGGTATATGGGCGCGGGACGTCTCCACGCGGGCCACCCGCTCGGAGTAAGTTCGAGCTTCTCGGCGCGGACTCTGGGAATCCGCGGAGACGCTGCCCGCCGACACCTCGTTCGTACATGCGCGACGTCTAACTTCTCGCTGGGCATCCGGTTCCACTTGGGGCCGTTTCTGGTTGCGCTCAATAACCTCGGAACGAGCTTGGTCAGGTCGGTCGAGCCGCCCGTTCGCCGGGTCGGTCCCGTCCCGACAAGAACCGTCATCCCCCCGTTCCCTGGGTCCGAATGGTTCGCACGGCATCACCGTCCCGTTGTTGGATCGGTGTCACCGCAGGTGTGACAGAACCGCCCGTTCGCCGAGTCGGCCCTGTTTGCACCTGGCGTTGGTCAGGAGTCTTAGGCTCCGCCAATGGCTGCGGGACGTTCATGTCCATGTCCATCCGCAAGTCAACGTTGTCAGCGAACAACGATATCTCGGCTCCTCGCTGTCGGGCTGCTGTGGAAGCATCTGCGATCATCGCACACTCGACTCAAGGCGTGTGAGTGTGAAAAAGGGGTACACTTGATACTAGGCTCTTATACCCAATTACCACGATGGTGCGTACACATCGACGTGAATAACACAAGTGCCTTCGCGGCATCCTGGCTACACGTGATCAAGCCCGTTGTCATAGCGCCCCCACCACTACTACCTTCGCGGTAGCCTAGTGGAGGGCATGCTTGGCCTTATACTCGCGAAGCAGACGTTCACACCCTTCTAGCTCATTCTCGGTTCGCCACGAATCCTCGTAATCATGCTGAGCAAAACGCCACCGTACGCGATACTGTCGCTGTCTACCTCTCCCACGCTTGATGTCCCGGTGGTCCACGATCTCGGCCACCTCGTCTTCCTGTTCTCCAGTCTCGGGGTTGTACTCGACAGGGGCCGGCGGGTTGAGCCGACCTTGGATGGAGTTCTGGTGGTATAACTTGAGCTGGTCTCGATGGAAGTTGGAGGAAGTGTTCCAGGAGCTCGGGATGTCCACCTTGAACATCACATCTCCGAGCTTCTCCAGAACCTTGTGTGGCCCCAGGAACATAGGACGGAGCTTTGTCTTGAGCTCACCCTCTACCTTCTCAGAGAAACGTCCTAGGCGGGGGCCTTCCACCAGTACCCAGTCGCCCACCTCGATGGCCGGCGTGCGCGCATCTAGGCGGCCAGCAGTCCTCGCCATATAGCGCTCTGCGGCGGCCCGGTAGCCCTTGACCGCACTGTCATGGGCCTGGCGCATCTGGACCAGCAGCCTCTCCACCCCTTCGAGGGTGTCTCGCCGGACCGACTTTTCAGCTAAGGCTGGGCTTGTGAGAAGGTCAGTCGGCGTGAGCGGATGCCTGCCCGTGTTGAGGAAGAATGGTGTGAAGCCATGAGCTGCCTGGGGGGCGTTATTCAGGGAGAACTCCACCAAACCCAAGAACTCTTCCCAGTTGCTTCCCACCGCGTCGGTGTAGTGGCGCATGGTCTCTTGCACTGTGCGGTTCAGCCTCTCCACCAGGTGGGAGGACGAGCTGTGATATGCTGTCCCCAGCGACACCTTGGTGCCCAGGCATTCAAAGAACTCCTGCCAGAAGCGGGCCGTGAACAGCTTGTCTCGGTCCGATATGAATTGCCGGCTGAGTCCGTGGTACCTGAACACGTGGTGAAGGTATAGCTTAGCGCAAGCCTCGGCCGTGAGTTCGGCCGGACATGGTGCCAGGTGACACATGCGCGTCAAACGGTCCAGGAAAACCAGAATCATGCTGTTGCCATTCTTGGTCTTCCGGAAGGGGCCAACAAAATCCATCATCAGGGAATCCCAAGGGCCCATCGGGTCTGGTAGGGTCTGGGGGACCGCCTGTGAGCCCGTATTGCGGGACTTCATGATCTGACATGATGGACACTCGCGCACGTACGTCTCAATGTACTCTCGCATGCCTGGCCAATAGAAGTTCTTTCTGGCCCGTGGCAGCAAGCGGTGGATCCCTTGGTGGCCACCGGCGAGAGAGTCATGGAGCTCATGGAGCAGAGCCGCTCGACATAACTCCGGGACGTACAGGCGCCAGCAGTCTGGCCTCACCATGACATAGAGTCGCCCGTCCTGGAACTTGCACGGGAGCTTGCCCATCTGCTTGGGGTGCGACCTGATTGCCTCTAAGGCCGCGGGCTCCGTGACAGTGAACCGACTAATCAACGTCTCCAGGACAGAAGTGATCGTGTACGTGTCCGCCTCCTCCTCAAGGGTTTGGTGCACGTACTCCGAAAAAATGGTAGGGGGCCCGATGCGCTGCAGGTGAAAAATTCCCTGAGCCGGTACCACGTGGCTGAGTGGCACTCGTGACCGGGACCCCTCCCTTTCCCCGGGGGCGCGCACGTCCTCGCGCGCGGCCTCCCAGTCGGGAGACAGGTCGTCCTGGGTCGTGCGACCGGTGTGGAACAGATAGCGACTGTGCGGCGACCCTGGGTCGCCACAAGGCGAGCCAGGCTCCTGCGCGGAGCCACATGTGGTGTGAAGTACGTCCATAGTCTCATAAAAATCTGCGTAGTCCGCCCGCCGAGAAAGGGCGTCCGGGACCACATTCTCTGCACCCTTCACGTACTGAATTTTGAAAGGGGCAAACTGAGACAAGTACTCCATCCACCGCGCCTGACGGGGCGTCAAGTTAGGTTGGGCGAGCAGGTGCGTGAGGGGCCGATGGTCCGTGTGGATGATCAGCCGGTGGGGATCAAGGTCCCCCTGCTCGCTAATCGCAACGTCAAACTGAGCCCCGAGAAGATGATGGCGCCAAGTGTGACAGCAGTAGACCACAGCAAGAAGCTCCTGCTGATGCACCGGGTAGTTACGCTCGGCGGGGATCATGGTGCGGGAGATATACTCAACCGGCTGTAACCCCTGACCCTGGTCCTGCAGAGGACGCCGCCAATCGCAACCTTGCTCGCGTCCGTGGCCACCACAAAGGGCCTTGACGGATCCGGGATAGCGAGCACGGGTGCTGTGGTCAAGCTGTGCTTGAGGGCCTCGAAGGCCTGCTGGCACGGTTCCGACCAGACAAAGGGAACACCCTTCTTGAGGAGGGCGTTGATGGGGGCAGCTATTGTCGCGAAGCGGGGGATAAAGCGTCGGTAGTATGACGCGATACCCAAAAAGCTGCGCACACCCTTGACGTCGGTCGGGGTCGGCCACTGTTGGATGGAAGCAATCTTTGCGGGGTCCGTCGCGACGCCAGCGGCAGAGAGGGTGTGACCCAAAAAGGGCACGCTGCGTCCAGCGCGGACCTTGGCCTTGCGGACCGAAAGATGCTCCTCTTCCATAATGCGCAACACTGTGTCGACGTCCTCTAAGTGATCCTCGAAAGTCTTGGAGTACACGAGGATGTCGTCCAGGTACGCGAGAGCGCATGTGCGCTTGTAGGACCACGGGGGCTTCACGCCCCTGTTGGGGTCCTTGAGGTCACGGGAAACCTGCGGAAGATGCGCGGTTCCCATGACAGGGCGGAGGATGTCGTTCATGAGCATCTGGAAGCTCGCGGGGGAATTGCACAAACCCATCGCGGCCACCCGAAACTGGTAATGCCCAAAGGGCGTGTTGAACGCCGTCTTGTGACAATCCTCCGGGGCGATGCGAAGCTGCCAGAAGCCATCCGCGCAGTCTAGGACTGTAAAGCACGTGGCTCCTTGGACGCGGTTGAAGATATCGTCGATGCGCGGAAGGGGGTACTTGGACTTTACCGTGATAGCATTGAGCTTCCGGTAGTCCGTGACGAGCCGCCACTTGCCCCCAGGCTTAGGGACCAGTAGCACACCAGCCGAGAAGGGGCTATTGCTAGGCTCGATGAGACCCCGCTCCAAGAGCGCCATCAAGATCTTCTTCAGCTCCACCAGCTCAACTGGACCCATGCGGTACATGGGGGAGGACGTGGGACCATAGCCCTCCTTCACCTGGATGCGGTGGAGCACTGAGCGGTGCGGGGGAAACTCCTGCTTGCTTTCGTCAAAGAGCTTCTCCCGTCGCGCTAGAACCGCGTTATAACGCTCCGTCTCCTCGGGTGTAAACCCCACGCCGATCTCATTAAGGAGAACCTCTATGTTGGAGAGGTCAAGACGGTACATGTAGTACTCCTTGCCTCGACGCAGCTTACTCTCCAGTGACTTGAGGCTCATGAGGATCTGCGAGGCGTTGCGGGGCTGGGTGACTTCCCGCTCGTGCGTGATGTTATGCACGTCGGGGCCCTGCACTTGGTATTCGCTGACAGGGCTCCAAAAGGAACCGTCAGGGAACCACACCACGCGACGCCGAATGCTAATGTCCACATCCTGCGCGTCCAGCCAGTCGATGCCGATGATGATGTCGGCAGCTCCCAGCGGTGCGACCGTGGCTGTGAGCTCCACAGGGATGCCTTGAATCACAGCCTTGATATCAACCCGACCAGGCGAGGGGCTCTTGCGACCATCTGAATAGGTCACATTCACCACTGTCGCATGTGGCCGGATGTCGTATCCTGCGCGACGCGCCAATGCCTCGTTGATGAACGACGTAGACGCACCCGTGTCCACCATGAACTGCACGTCCATGACGGTCTTGTCCTTGAGGTAGGGGTCTAATGCTGATCCCGGTACAGCCAGACCTCCCCTAAACAGGAGCAAGTTGCGGGTACCAGCCGGAGTTGCGCGCGTAGGCTGGTCGGAGCTCGCTGCGCTACCCGTGGCCGGCTGCGTGCTTGGGCAGAAGTCTCGCCCAAGGATGCATCCGCACTTGTATTCGCTACAAGCGGGGTGCGACTATCTACTGTAACGACTGATTCTGCGCCCACGCTGGTATTCGCTACCAACGGGGTGTCCTTATCTAAGCTGTCTATCTGCCCGACGTTATTGACTTGCGCTATCTTATCTACCTGTCCTACATCTACCTCTATCCGTGTAGGCAGGGACACTACGCACGAGGAACGGAGGGCCGGGAGACCGCCTCGTTCGACCGCCCGGTCCACTCTTCCCCCTCTACCTCATCCTCCTCGTCGCCATGCCCATAGCCGGCGACCGCCTTGCCATCCATAACCCCCGAGGCGCCATTACCCGAGTCCTGTTGCTGTGAGAACAACTCATTCAACTCGCGGTTCACCCGCTGGAACGAAGGACCCGTAGCGCGGGGCGTCTGGTGCTGCGTGGGACGCTGCCGGGCGTCCTGCAACTTGGCTGCGCGCTCGCCCGCGTTGCGAGGCCGGTCTGGGCGCCGTGCTTGTTCCGGGCGCTTACCGAAGGCAGGCCCGGAGAAACGGGGTGACGTCTGCTCGTCGCCACGATCGCGATCCCGTGGTGGTCGCGTGCAGTCCTTCTTGAGATGACCGACCTCGCCGCACCGGAAGCATCGCGCCTTGGACGCATCGATTGCATTGACCTGGGGCGCTTCATAGTCGCCGTCCTCCTGCTCGTGGTCGATAATGTCCTCAGAGGACCCATCTTGGTCCACCGTAGTGAAGTGGACGCGACGCGGTGCAGCACCAGCATGCCGATAGGTGACCGCTGCGCGGCGGCGTGCGAGCACATCTGACACCTTTAGAAGGTACTGCTGGATCTCGATCACATCCCACTGCTCCCACGGTATCTCAGCAAAGCGCTTTAGCACCTCATCTAGGAGTTCCGGACTCAGCGCCTCAATGAACCGCGCCCTATATTCGGTCCAGGTCAAGTCCTCAAGGCGAGCCGAGAATGCTTCAAACTCTGTCAGAAACTCGCGGAACGGCGTGGTGCCTTGGCGTAGCTTGGAAAAAGCCAGACGCTCGTGGAGCTTCCAGTCAGGGGGCACCAGCTTGCGCTCAATGCGCTCTAGTAGCTCCTCTACTGTGCGAGGGTACAAGCGCGACGCGACACTCTCACAGTTGAGTATGCCGACCACTGAGGGATCCATGCAGTTGGTGACGACGTAGGAGATAAGAACCTCGGTAGCTAGCTCCCACCCATTGTGGTTGCACCACGCCCAGTAGATCTGTACCCACATACGCGTCCATTCGTCGATCTCGCGAGGGTTCATAGTCGCGCGCAGCTTGGGCACTGGTTTAAAGTCAGGCATGGGCGGCGCCTTAAACGCGTCGGCCCGAGGTCCGCCCACTGCGCGATACGGCGGAACATTAAAGATCGACAACGAGTCATCTGCCGATGCAGGCGCTGACCTAGTCGCGCTGCGTTGTAGCCAGACAGACGAGGGATGCGCGTAGCCAGGATCACTGGGTGCCATGCGACTCAAGTTGAGGTTATTGCCATGCGACACGCTCGGCCGCGCAGGTCCGGCTGCTGGGACATTGCGCGCCGGATGGGACGACGCGGGCCCAGCCTCATCGTATACCGGCGGTGGAACCCTAGCCTCGTCCTGGGTCCACAGCGATGTCGCATTGGACTGCAGGTCACTGCCAAAAGAAACCCGTCGACCGCTCGCCCAGGGATGTTGTAATCGTTGGGCACGTTGCGCGTGATAATAGGTCGCGTTCTGACTAAGCGGACCAAACATCTGCGACCCGGTCGGCTGGCTTAGCGGCTGCTGCTGCTGCTGCAACGGCGGAAGCTGCTGCGGCTGCTGCCACTGTTGCTGCGGCGGCGGCGGTGGCTGCTGCTGCTGTACTGGCTGCTGCTGCCACTGCTGCGGCAACGGCTGTTGCTGTTCCGAATGCTGCTGTGGGGACTGCACTGGGTGCTGCTGCGGCTGCCCGGGCGGGCGTTGCTGCGGCTGCACTGACTGGTGCTGGGCTGCACTCGTGGGATTCGATCTGGGCCGGGTCTCATCACCTGCCCGTTCCATCAGCTGGTTATACTCAGCCTGCATTCGCTGCGGCTGGTATTCCTCCCTATTATCCATCCTATCCGCTCCTCGTGGCCTTCGCGGCTCACGGGAGGTACTAGCCAGCTCACCTGGGTGACCTACAGGACTGCCTTGCTGGTAGGACGAGCCCTGTTGTGATACCTCCTGTACTTGGTACTCTGGGCTGCCCTGCCTATCCAAGTCTGCACCTCCCTCCTCGGAATGACTCCTAGTCGTGCCGCGTACCTTCTTTTTACCCCGCGGCATGTTTACCAGTACCACATCCACAAGAGAAGGAAGGAAGGAGAGAGGAAGAAGGAGGAAAATGCCATGCACATGCCCACAAGCAATCAACCAAGCGACTGCCCTACGTTATTCTGCTAATGTAGCTATTATATAGTAAGCTATAATTAGTACTCTACTCCTCTAGAAACTAGGTGGCTGCCTAGGTGGGGTGCTGACAGTGAGTTGGCTGAACGTGACTGTGACAGCCTGTGTGTCCCCCGTCCTGCTCTCTACTGTTGCACTATTGGGTGCACAGCTACGGCCCCTAGGCATTGGGCGAGTCCTAATCTCCTGAGGTGGTGCCTCTACGTGCAAGCCTACTGGACGTGTCATGTATTCCTGGATAAACCTATCTGCTTCCCATGCTGTCTTGAATCCCTTAAAGATAGCCCTATGCCTATCCACTATATAGTTCGATCTTGCAGTCTACCCAGCTATAGAAAATACCTACTTTCCCTGTGCCTCCATCACGTGCCACAGCATAGTAAAGTTGCCTAGATACATCACTATCCCAACCCCCAAGTGCTCCATTATTATATCTAATATTATTTCTATTATTACTATTAGCCATCACACACGTTGTCTATTGCCAGCAGACAGAGATAGAAAAGAGAAAGGAACCTTTTTACCTCTAGTGTGTGACCTGTCACAGGGGGGGGATGCCAACTGGCTCTAATCTAATCACTATCACAGAAATCAGGAGCTTCGCGCCCCTAATTCCATACAAGAGGGTAGCCTCCGTGATAACTGCCCGCCTTTTCGCAAGGACGAAGCCACGGAAACCACCCTACCAGCGCCCACAGCTTTCGCAGCCAGGACGCTAGTCACAATACGTCACAGGAAACGACAATTCACAAACAAAACAACAAGGAGGGGCGCACATCACCTCACCTCCTACGCGTGCAGGTAAGAGAGACGGAGCAAGGCGGTTGGCTGCAAGCGACTACCATGATACTGCATGACAAAACGTACCTTGGCGTTGCGCAGCCGACTTTCCTCCCTGGCTTGTGGCGCCGATTCCTTGTGTGGTGCAGAGCCGAGCTCCCCGTCGGTGCCCAGTCGACAGGAGATGCTTCTAAGCCCTATCCTATGACCGCCCTTTCAGCTAGACGATTAATTAATTAATTAATTATCAACATCGCTCCGTTGGGAGTCAATGTAGCGCATATCCCTGAGAAGGGGCATATGGCTTTTAATACATCCTAGGCTACTTCATGCAAGGGTGGGAATGTAAGCTACCCTTGCTCTAGGTGCACCAGGGCACCTGCACCCTCATGGTCTATCACGCTATGCCCGGGTAAGGGGGGGAGCATGCCTGTGAGGGAGGAAGATCAGCATGGCTATACAAGAGCTAGGACATGGCTTCTCGACAGAGAGCATCTCTCTGCATGGCATAGCATGGCTAAATTCTATATAATGCAACATCCATGGGGGGGTCCCATTATAGGCATGGCTTGGCTAAACATAGCCAGGGCGTAGCATGGCTGTACTAGGCTATGGCTGGTTGTGGACCGTGCGTTGGCGGCACGTGACTAGGTGTGTTGGCACAGCTAGGCAAATAGTCTAGGCATGGCTGCCTTAGCGGCAGTGACGCCAAGGGTTACAATCTAGGGCTATTGCTATTCTAGCCCGCTGGGGGCGTCCACATCTTGTGGTTGATCATCAGGTCCCCGCCCCTCCAGTACACCTTGGGCTTCTGGGGGTCCTGCTTATGGCGGAGGTATTCCGGCCACAGGTCGCGTCGCTGCTGTTGCTGAGCGGGGGTGAGGTCGTCATCCAGCGTCCAGGTGAGGTCGTGCAACCGCTTGCGACGAGAGAGGAACCGCTGCTTATCCTCAGGGGAGGGGAAGGTGAGGAGGACTGGTGGGGGAGCCGCCTTGTCCCGTGAGTGGGGAAGGCGGTGGCACCCGCTCAGTGCTACCTCACCTACCAGGCCCATGAGGGTAAGAAGCTCAGTGGTTCTTGAGCTCGTCAGCAAGAGAGGTTGACGTCTCACCTGGCTTCTGGGGAAGCGACGTAGCACCACTCGGCACTCGCGGCGAGCGCGGTCGGTGACCTCCCGTTGCTGGGCCTGGCGGTGGTTCTCCAGCTCCTGGAGCTTTGTGGCGATGGCGTCGGTGGTGGAGGCGGTCGCTGACCGCAGCAGGTCCGCGTAGGAGAGCGGCGGGAGGTCGCCAGCATCCTGCCGGGGTGGCTGGGATGCAATGGTGGCCGTCTGCTCCGCTATCTTGGGGACCTGTGTGGCCAGGGCCTCGGTGTGGGCGGTGATGGCCTCAAGCTTCTTCAGGAGCACGCCACACTTTCCCTCCACCTGGTTAAGGCGAGAGACAAGTGTAGCATGCTTTTCCGAAGCCTGCTCCGCGGTGTGTAGAGCCGTGAACTGGGGTTGGAGCTTGTGGACGACCTTGGTTTCCACGTTGGAGACCCGGGCCTCGACCTTGTTGAGCGTGGTGTTCAGCGATGTCAGCTGCTCGGCCAGCGGCCAGGTCACGTGCTCCTCCAGCACTGCGCGGAGGTCATCCTTGCAGAGGGAGGAAGCCGATGGGGCTGCCGGCTGTGCGGGGGCTGGGGTGCGGAGCGTGCGGGTGAGGTCGGAGAGGTGGCTCTGGAATTGGCTGGTCAAGATAATCAGGCGTTGTTGTACTTCGTCCAAAGCATAGAGCCAGGACATGTCTCCATTGTAGTCGATAGCCGCCCCCCCTTGGGCACGAAGAGCTTCCGCTCCTGTTCGAGGAACTGGAGAACCTCAATGCATTCCTGCGGCGACAATTCTTGCCACACGGTCCAGGCGAATCGTCGGTCGCCGGGGAGGAACTTGCTCCAGTTGCGAGCGTGGCAGGGTTTCTTGGGCTCAGGCGAGGCGCTGGGCGATGGGGCTGCTGGCGGTGGGTTGGCGAGCCCAGGCGGCTGGGCAAGAACGATGGCGAGCGGGTTGGGCTGGGAGCCGGTAAGCTCCTTTTCCAAACCCCGTTTTGCTTTAGAGGTCGTCATAGCTGCCTGTCACGTGATAACTTCCGCAATACTGCGTTTCAGCCGTAACCGATTATACTGGCGGGTGCGTCTCAAAAAAGCGCATCGAATGCGAGTGGTCTGACCGAATTTGGGGCTCAGATGCAAAAGATCTGAACTCCGCCGTCAGCCATACCGCCGTCAGCCATTTTCGTTGAGGGGCATCTATATAGCTAGACGATGCCGCCGTTCACCACAGCCAGTTTCCCAGGCTGGCGGGTCGAACTCGGCTTTCTATCTCACTAAATATTGGGCCGGACCTGCGCAGGCCCTGCGCTATTAAGAATGCACCTTGCGGCTTAAACACAAGGGCTCTTCGCGAGCACCTGTGGAAAACCTCTAGAACTACCTCCGATCCAGTGTTACATCCCGATCCGGATGGTGCGAAAGATCTAATCTAGTATAAGGCGCAGTTTAATAAGCCGGCATAGCCGCGCATCCGCGTACCGCGATAGCAAGCAAAGATCGCAGTAAATTGACTAACTGAGCAGCGGTTTATCCTCAGCTAGGCCTTATAGCATCAGCAGTGTTAATCTAGCTATATAACACGGCATGTCATGAGGCAAATGGCATCTGGATTAGTGCCCCTTGGTCTGAGAGAGTCGTCAACACTCGTTTCATTAATCATCAAACCAAAGAGAGAGAGTCCATCGTCCTCAGAGACCAATTTCACCTAGCTGCGCTACCAAGCTGGCAAGTTGGTGTGCAGGCGCGCCGACATGCGCGCCGATCTTCCAGATACTGCCGTCAAGCCCCAATAGGTTCTGTATGACGTCTAGGGCCGGCCCGGCCCCTAGAAGATCTCGTACTTCTGGCTAGGCCCAAAATAATTGGTCCGAAACACACAAAGTACCAAATAAACACACAAAGTCCCGAACTTAGGACAAATTCCCAAATAAGTCCCGAATTGAGTCCTATAGTCCGGCGGACTATGAAAGCGAGCTATCGAAAGTCCCAAACGAACAACAAATGACTTTCGACTTATTTATTAAAGGCATTGTTACGCCCATACAAAGGTCTGGGCCGTAACAGCCAGGGCCTCCGTTTTGGGGCTGATTTCTAGACCAACCGCCCGAGCCTCGAGCGCCAGGCAAGCCAGACAAAGTTGGGCAGACTCCGGCTTCTCGATGAGCGTGATGTCGTCGGCATAAATGAGGTCAGCTAGTAAATTCTGCTTGTTAGTCGGCCCCCCTTCCCCAAGCTCGTTCGTGATCGCTAGGCCAGGGGCACGGCCTGCAATGCCTTGTCCATGGATCATCTTTTTCCAAATCACGGAGAGGCCGGCTCATAGGCCCCCCATGTTCTCTTCTAGCTGCTCTTTGAAAGTGTTTTTTAGTTTGGCTCTGAGTACTCGGACAGTCGACCATGATCAAGGACGTGCGAATCCGAGCATCCTGCTTACTTATTCATTTCATCGCGTGACTTTGCATCATACTTGAATATCATCATCAAATGTAAGTGTAAGCACAGAAAACTACCTCACATCAGTGAGACCAGCGATACATTCGCGCGACCGGCTTGATGAGTCACGAGTGCACATAGACACCAACCCGGCAGGCTAAATCCAGTGCTTACCATTTACCGCTTACGTTGTTCATGGATGCAAGAGGTTTGCATCCCCGTGAGGGATCTCAATCTAGATATCCAACTTCCTGAAGCCACAAATCTACAAAACAGGCATGGTGGCCCATTCTGCAACCAGCCCCCACGAAAATCCTCGGGAACATTCTACGACCCCTGCATAATTTACATCCCTGGACTCAAGACGAAGCCGCAAAATACGTGGGGCTCCTCTGCCCGGGCACAACCAGCCCCCCCGCCTTGACCTGCGACAGCGACTCCTGAAGCTGCGATATTGGCGGCGCATACGTGACCTGCCCCGCGGGATCCGCCCCAACCGGCGCCACCGCGTGCCCCGCCTGAATCGACCGCATACGCTCCCGCAGCGAGTCAAGTGTGGCCGTGCTGGTCAAGCCCCCAGGGGCACCCTGGGCCGCCGCGCCCCCGCTCCCCCCTGCCAGCGGCGCGCTTGACTCCAGCATCCGCAGCCGCTCCTTGTACGAGGCGGCCGTGGAGACCGTCCCGGGGGCCACCCCCGCTGCCGCGCTCGCCGCACCCGTTGCCTCTCGTTGCCTCAGCTCGGCCTCCACCTTGGCGAGCCCCCGCTGGATGTACAGCCGGAATGCCTCGCTCGTCTTGGACAGGTGCGGGCTGATGTCGATCTCCGGGTGCACCTTGGTGAAGCGGTACAGCTCCTCCAGCCCGGCCGCCGTGGTGGCCTTGTCGCCGATCTTTTTGAACACGGCCGCCAGCTCGCTCTTGAGGTCGGCCATGGGGGACGCCGCGACGCCCGAGGGGGTGGCCGATGTGGGTGCGGGCGTGAGGTCCACCCCCGCGGCGCGGCTGCTCTGGCCCAAGGGGGACGGCGTGCCGACGCGCGCCCCGTTCGCCATGACCGCGGGGGTTGCCAGCGGCACGTTGGGCACCGAGGATGACGCCGTGGGCGGCGCGGCCCCCCCCGCCGCCTGCGACAGGTTCTGCAGGTTGAGGTCGATGTAGGCGAGGATGATGGGCGGCGGCTCGGTGTCGGTGGGGATGAGCGACAGGTGGCTCTTGATGGCCCCGCCCTTGAGCTTGGTCAGCTCGTGCAGCACCGTCTTGACCATGCGCAACGGCTTGTCATCGGCGACGGCGCGGCGGCGAATCTCCTCCACGCCCAGTGCAGAGAGATACGCGTGAATGGCCAACAGCAGCTGGTGAGTTATGTGGGTGGGAGGAAATGCAGACGGTGGGTGGGGAGGGGGGGGGGGGGGAAGCACAGGGTGGGGGGCAGATGAATCAAGCAATAGGATAGGGGGGCAACGAATCAGACAAATTGTAGCAAGGTCATGGTTGCATATAATCGTCTGTGCGTGTCTCTGCAAAAGCGCTGTGGCAACGCCATGTGAGTCACGACGTGGAAAGTGAAACAAGTACAGCAGAAACCCTATTCTGGTACAAAAACCAACCGCCTACCGCGAAGAAAACACTGCACAGCAGCAGTCCTTGGCATGAATGTGAAAAAAAAAATTTATGAGAGCACGCAGAGAAAAAAAAGGTAAACTGCAAACTCCATATTATGCCTCCCTCTCCTCACCTTGTCGACGTCGATGTCGTGGATGGTCTGTGCGAGAGCCTTGGTCAGCTTGATGAGGCACTTGACGATTAGGTCCAGGAACTTGGCACCTGGGAGGCCGCGCGCCGCCTCCTGCGACATGGAGGGCAGCGGCGAGGGCCCTGCGGCCGGGTCGTACGGGCGGAAGAGCGAGAGCAGCACGCAGAAGCTGGATGTGCGCACGGCGTTCTCCAGGATCTTGAGCATGAGCACATTGAGCGCGCGGACTAATTGCTGCCCGTCCTCCACCTTGAGCACGTCCTCGTCGAGCAGCCGCAGGAGCAGCTCCGACACGAGCGTGCGCAGTGTCCCCTCGGGCACTGCAGTGGCCATGACGCGGAGCTGGAACAGCTGCATGAGCGTGTTGAGCACGTACTTGCACGCGCGCGCCGAGACGGCCGCGCTGGCAAACGTCACGGGCACCTTGGCCGCCAGCATGCCCACAAGGCGGTCCGCATCTGCCGCGTGCGCAGCCAATGCGGTCGCCGACCCGGGGGCCCCCGCGGCCGACGCGGACGCCAGCGCGGACAGCTCGTGGCAGACCATCTTCATGCCCTCCACCGCCTGCTGCTCGTTGGGGCTGGCCATGTAGGCAAGCGCGCGGTCCCAATCGGACAGCACCGGGGGCAGCATGCCAGACGAGAGGTCGTACCCGCCGCCCGCCGCGAGCGGGTTGAGCGAGGACGCGCGCAGGAACTCCATCGGGTCCACGGACGCGGTGCGCATTGGCGGCTTGGGCGTGGGCGCGGCCGCCAGGGACATGTTCAGGGAGGTGGATGCGAGGCCCTCCGGCTCGGGGGGGGCAGCGGGGACCATCCCCCCCGAGACGCCCGCGTACGGGTTGCTGTTGACCGCGCCGCCATAGGGCGCGGCCCCATAGCTGGCAGGCGGGAGGTTGAGGTGGGAGAGGGGAATCGCGCCCGCGCCGGCGGAGGATGAGGGGGCCGGATAATAGGGCGCGTCCTCGCGCACGGACGCGGTGGGGTCGAAGGACGCCCCGAACGAACCACTCATGTTCAGGATGTTGCTGCCCCCGGCGGCGGCGGCGGCGGCGGCGATACTGGCGAGCTCGGTCCCCAGGCGGCTGTTTGCGGGGAGCGACTGGGAGAAGGCAGCGCGGGGGAGCGATGCCGCTGCAGAGGAGCTGGAGGCTGCCTGGGGGGTAGCCAACGCGGGCGGTAATGGCGCCAGTAGCGAGTTTGCAGGCTCCGGCGGGGGCGGCGGCTCGCCCGGCGTCATCCCGTCCTTGAGCAGGTCCTTGGCCTTGAGCCGGAACTTGTTCTCGATCTCCTTTTTCTGCGAGTCGGGCACGCGCCCGATCATGGCCCACACGTCCTCACCCACGAGCTTATAGACCGTGCACAGCGCGTTGATGGCGGCCGCACGCAGCGTGCCGTCGCGCTCGAGCATGAGTGCGGCCACGATGGGCACAGTCTTGGCGGGCGCCGCGCAGACCTCCATACCGTGCCGCTCGAGCATGAGCGCAAACTCCTCGACGCACTCGGCGCGCACGCGGTTGGACTTGGACTTGAACGACTCGTTCAGGAACGCCATGAGCTTGGACGCGGGGTACAGGCTGGTCAGCTGGCGGAAGAGCTTGCGGACCTGCTGGCGGACGCGGTCCAGGTTGTGGCCAAACCCTTTCTCTGCGACGCAGGGCACAAACAGGTTGGCCTCCGCGTCGCTCATGCGGTACCCGCGCGCCTTTAACGCATCGAGCAGCTCCGACAGAAAGTCAAGCGTCTTGGTGAGCGAGGTCGTGTTGCCCTCGCATATACGCAGGACCGCCCACTTGAGCAGCAGGTCCAGGCAGCTCTCCATCGCGTCCAGGTGGGTGGGCAGACCGCGCTGCATCAGCTCCACCGCCTGGGGACACGGGGGGGGGGGGGGGGAGGGCGGAGAAGCCCGGAGTGCCAGAGGGCATGTAACATGCGTGTTTGAGGTGAAGGCATCAGCTTCATGAGATTCTAGAAAACTTGCCAACTATTTACATGAGCAGGCAGCCGGTGGGGATAGGCGTGAGCAGGCCTTCACAGTAACCTCGCCCACAGTACGAGAGGCTTGAGCGACATCATGTAGAACACAAGACATGGAGAAAAACCATGTGAAAGCTGTCCTCTGTGGTAAGTGCCTCCCAGTACGCGGCTACAAAGTGTCCCCCCAAAATGGGCACACACCTTAAGCCGCAGTCTCCCCCTCCTCCTGATCCCCCCTGCTCACCACAGACACCATCCTCCCCTCCCCTTCCCTTCCCTTCTCTTCCTTTCCCTTCCCTTCCACCCCAACGTACATCAGTGTGCTTCTTGAAGTCGTTGGAGAAGAGCAGCGCGTGCAGGTCCTCGCGCACCACCCCCCGCAGCGCCACGTCCAGCTCCGACACGTACTCGGGCCACGGCTCCTCAAACTTTTGCGCCTTCCTCGGCGCCTTGCGCCCGCGCTCCGCCTTGTGCTCGTCCACCTCGATGAGCGGCCGGCCGTCGCCGTCCAGGCCGTATGCGCTACCTGCGCCGATCCCCCCGCCGAACGCGATGCTCTGAGAGAGCGCCACCGCGCCGGAGCCTGTGCGGGCCTTTGCAAGGGCACCACCTGGCGCCGACACCGCGGGACCGCCCACGCGCCCCCCCGCCGTCTTGGGCCTTGCCGGGAGATTACTAGCGTCTGCCCCCCCCACGACGCCCGCCCCAGCGGCAGCACCTCGGGAGGCCGCGGAGGCGGTCGAGGGCCTGGCCATGCTGGCATCTGTCACCTGCGGGGGCGGCACCGAGGGCCCGATACCCGCATTCTTCTCCAGAATGGCCAGCGCGGCGGCCTGGGAGGCGTCCTTCATAGACTGCACGGTGGCAAGCACGGATCCTGTCCCAAGGCACTTGATCAGCTCCACCAGCGTCTCCTCAGCGGCCTTGCGCACCTCGACTGCGCGCTCTCCCAGGCCGTGCACGGCGGGCTTGATGAGGAGGGAGAGGTCGGCACCCGCAGCCCCGCCCGAGGGTATGTGCTTGGCGAGCCAGGTAAAGGCCTCCTTCTTTCCATCGGTCGTGAGCTTGGCGTCTGCAAGCGCTCCGATCACATAGCCAAAGAGGCGGTCGAGGGGGACGACGGAGGCCCACACGTCGAGCGTGCGCGTGACCGCCTCTCGTGTCTGGGGAGGGGGTGGGGGCGAGGACGACGCGATGGAATTACGTGACAAAGGCAAAGTAATAAAGTGAATGCCGTGCTTGCATGAAATGTAAAAAGATCGAAAGAGAACCTCCTCACAGTTAACCACCCTCAGGGAAGACCCAGCCAGCCAGCACTACCAAGCAGCCAACAAGCCAAGGCAGGCGTTGTTCACAGTAGCACATACTGGGAAGGCACACCACTCATCTTCAACTCAATGCTCAATTCATGCTCGCATGAATGCAAGTCCTCCTTAACTATCACCATGCAACAAAAGAAAAGGGAGCAAGTCAAGCCAGCAGGGAAGAAGCTTTTTAAAAGGCCAAACGTTTAACCACGCTAAGCCCGAGATAACTGGAGCGGTGACTCCCCAGGGCCCAACTACCCCTACCCTGCCCCTAACCAATCTACTGCACCCCCCAATGTACCCACCTGCTTCTTCTGCTCGCTTCAGCACATCAACCCTAACAGTGCTATCTACCAACCCCCATCCCTACCCCACCACCTGCCTGCTTCTGATCGCTCCAGCACATCAACCCTAACAGTACTATCTACCACCCCCCACTCCTACCCCACCACCCACCTGCTTCTTCTGGTTGCTCCAGCACATCAACCCTAACAGTACTATCTACCACCCCCCACTCCTACCCCACCACCCACCTGCTTCTTCTAGTCGCTCCAGCACATCAACCCTAACAGTACTATCTACCACCCCCCACTCCTACCCCACCACCCACCTGCTTCTTCTGGTTGCTCCAGCACATCAACCCTAACAGTACTATCTACCACCCCCCACTCCTACCCCACCACCCACCTGCTTCTTCTAGTCGCTCCAGCACATCAACCCTAACAGTACTATCTACCAACCCCCATCCCTACCCCACCACCCACCTGCTTCTTCTGGTCGCTCCAGCACATCAACCCTAACAGTACTATCTGCCACCCCCCACCCCTACCCCACCACCCACCTGCTTCTTCTGGTCGCTCCAGCACTTGAGGCAGTCTGCCATGACCCCTTTGGACGCCTTCTCCACGCCTGGACCGACCGCGGTGGCCATCGCCGCGATCGTACTGAGCGCCGAGATCGTGATGTTCTTGTTGCTGTCGGTCAACCGGCCGCGCAGCGCGTGCAGCACGTCCGGCGTGCCGTTGACGGAAATACGCATGTTGGCCTCGGAGAGGATCTCGTCCACGGCAGCGATGCCCGCTTGCCGTGTGCGCCAGTCGGCGGAGGATATCTCAGCGATCAGCTTGGGGCCAAACTTTGCACTTACGTCCTCGCGGGGGATGGAGTCAAAGCCGACCGAGGTGGACAGGGCCATTGCCGCGCTACCCACGGAGCCACGCACCTGTGGGTAGGGTGGGGGAGGGGGGATGGGGGGGGAGAGGGCACGAGTACCATTTCAGGTTGAGTGGGTGGAGGATGAAGAAAAGGTTGGGAGGGCGAGTGGGTGATGGGGTGGAGGTAACGAATGAGAAGTCTGTGCATTACAAGGACAGGGAAAGAGGACGGCATCAGCGTTGCAGGAACGACTGCGCAGATACGAGGCCAAGATAGACGAGCTTTCTTGGGACAAAAAGGGATTCTGGTTACAAGCTCCATCGATACAGCATGCAGGCACCTGGCACAGTGGGCATTCCTGAATCCATCCTTGCCTGTCTAGGGGGAGGTCCCCAAAGCGCCCCACCACATATCCACACAAGAAACAATCAAACCCACAGCAACCTCCCCACAGCAAGAACTATGAAAGTTGGTAACAACGACTCATCGACAAGGCAAGCGAAAATGTAACAAAGCACGTGGCCTGCGCGCACCTGTCGCGTGGGCTCCGGCCGATCGGCCTCGGTGTACCCGCACTTTGCGAACTCAGTGTCGATCGCAGTCATGAGCGCGGGCTTGAGGTCGATGAGGAAGCCGCGCAGCTCCGGCCCCAGGAAGGTGTAGAGCGTGCCGAGCGCGCGGATGGCAGCAGCGCGCACGGGCGCGTTGGTGGATGCCAGCATCTCCTTGAGGAAGTCGATCAGCGGCTTGAGCGCGATGCCCTGGGGGTTTCAAGGGTGGCGGGGGTGGGGTGGGGTGGGTGGGGGCAGGCAGAGCACGTGGGGGAAGAACAAGAAATTATGTTAGCGAGTGCTGGGGGGAAGAGGGACAGAGGGCCTCTGACATGAGTGGGGAGAGCTAGAGTGAGCATAGTCGAGGGAGGGGCACTTTAAAGATGCGTAGGAAAACGTGAGGGGGGGGGAGAAAAAGGTTGAGGGAGGGAAGGGAAAATGGGGTGAGGAGGGATACACAGAAGCTGGGCATGCGCATAGGTACAAGGCAGGTGGGAGGCAGGGAAAGCGAAGCAGCAAAGCCAGGGCTTTCCATGCATGCAGACCACGAAAGCTACACTGCGGCTTCGCAATGCAGCCCCCTTTTTTTAGGATTGTGAAAATGTTGAATGCGTGGACGATGCGTATCAAACAAGACACATCACGCCCGAGATCGCGACGATCGCTGATGCGTGTGTAGACACAAGCAAGGCACAGGGAAGGCACAATCAAGGCACAATCCAGGCACAATGCATGTAATGTAAATTTGGACCGTTCTTCATGGCACGCCCGCCTGGCATTCCAATGCAACACTATGGCGACTAATGCTGTTCCACTAGCTCTGCCACATGGCAAGGCGACACCAAGGCTGCTATCACTATGCCACTAGCCCTGCCCCCATCCTTTCTAGGCGACACCAAGGCTGCCACACCATGCCACAAGGCCTGCCCCCGTCCTGTCACTTGCCTGCAGGCCGAACGCACGCAGCGCTGACGCCATCCAGTTGATGGCCTCGGCGGGCACCTTGGGGTTCTTATGGGAGCGCACCGTCTTGTACACCTGCGGGGGCAGACGTGGTGGGAGCGTTGGCCAAGCATGAGACCGCTGGCCAAGCATGGGGATGGTAACCAACGCCACCGGGAGCACTAAATGAACCTAGGGCAGCGCAGGCATGATCACAATGAGGATGCGACCCGGGGCACACACGATGACCAACAACATCACCAGGTGACGGTGCTTGTCCAGGTGAGAAAACCAGGTGAGATAACCAGGTGACGGTGCTTGTCAAACACTGACAAAGCGATTACATGCACAAGCTGTGGAAATCCATGGAACCACGTAGCTACACAGCCCAGCGATCCCTTGCGGACAAAAGGGAACAAACTGCAGGCTCGGACCACAGCCCTGCAGAAGACCATCATGGCCCCGCCTGTGTCCGACATGCTAGAGACGATACAGGAAATTCTAGCGATGGTACGGGTTTACCAGGCGGCGATTTCTACAGCACCCACTGCTCTCTTGGACTTATTTACCTGGACAAATGGACATCCCTTTCCTTTGCTGTTTACGTGGAAGTAGGCAAAAGGCGACCTCGCGCAAGGCCACCATGCACCTCACCTACCAGCTTGCGCTAACTACCGGGCACTTTCCCTCCTCCCCTGTACCTGGAAGTAGACAAACTGCAGCCCCACGGCCTCGCAGAAGGCCATCATGCACTCGCTGGCGGCGGCGCGCAGCTTCATGTCGGGAAGCTTCTCCACGCACGCCGACAGCGGGATGAGGACCGCCACCTTGGAGAAGTTTGGCGCGGTCGTGGCGGTGGCCGCAATCACCTCAAACACCTTGGTCAGCACCTGTGTGTGGGGGGGGGGGGGGGGGGGGGGAGAGAGAGAGAGAGAGAGAGAGAGAGAGAGAGAGAGAGAGAGAGAGAGAGAGAGAGAGAGAGAGAGAGAGAGAGAGAGAGAGAGAGAGAGAGAGAGAGAGAGAAAGAGAGAGGGAGGGAGGGAGGGAGGGAGGGAGGGAGGGAGGGAGGGAGGGAGGGAGGGAGAGGGAGAGGGAGAGGGAGAGGGAGAGGGAGAGGGAGAGGGAGAGGGAGAGGGAGAGGGAGAGGGAGAGGGAGAGGGAGAGGGAGAGGGAGAGGGAGAGGGAGAGGGAGAGGGAGAGGGAGAGGGAGAGGGAGAGGGAGAGGGAGAGGGAGAGAAAGAGAGAGAGAGAGAGAGAGAGAGAGAGAGAGAGAGAGAGAGAGAGAGAGAGAGAGAGAGAGAGAGAGAGAGAGAAGGGAGGGGGGGGGGGAAGAGGCGAGAAACCATGGACCTGAGATGATGAAAGCAGGCAAGGCGGGGTGGTCTAGCGAAGACAAGGTAGGGGACATTATGAGGAAAAAACTGTGTCGTCGGCCTCCATCAGGATGGTGGTTTCTTGAGAAATGTTGGTGTGTCAGCCCTGGTGCACGAGCGCAAAAGTAAAACACAGAAAAAGCAGGCACTGCAGACATGGAACAGGAGCGCTGTTCTGAATCAAGCCAGCAACTGGGGATGGGCGGGGCTCATTTATACAGTAATCCATGCCCGTGGCCAGGATGCATCCTGTTCCAAGTACCTGTTTGCTCTTCTCACCCCCCCTTTCCTCTCACCCACATGCCCTCGTGTGAAAGCCAATGGGTACCTTAATTTGGTCACTGTACCTGCACCCGCACAGTGTTCTCCTCTCCTCTCAGCCGGTCCACCCCTTCCTCTTGCCGATGCGGACCCACGTAGAGCCCCCTGTCTAGCAGCACAGTACCAACACGCGTGTACCTGCATGTCTGTTCCCTCCCATGTACCTGGATGTTCTTCTCCCCCCACCCTGGCGACTCCCCAAGGAAGCGCACAAGCGCCTCGGCGTGCGCATCCACGCTCTCCTTGCCCTCCGCCACAAGCTCCTGTGACAGGGGGCAGCGATGAGGGAACAGCAGGGTCAAGTCAGCAAGAAATACACGTCGGAGTCAGCCGGCGTGACAGCTATCACGACTAGGAAACCGGTGACTGGACCGAGCAGGTGCCAGAACTAGTGCGGCAGAGAGAACAGCAGGTTTAAGGATCCAGTTAGCCACCGCATTTGGCTGAACAGCCAGGTTGATGAATCAAGCCCGGCAGGTGAGGAAAAGCGTGGGCCTTGTCCTCCCTGTTTCACTAGGGCCCAAACGTCATGGGTAACAGCTTGTGGCTACTGTTTGCTTGGGAAGAGAAAAGGTAAAATAAGATGAAATGCGTCATGCCTCGGGACGATGGAACAGCACCCCTCGCATGACCGAGGGCATGTACATCGGCTAGGGGGGGTATTGGAGGACAACGTTACCAGCGAAGCAATGACTGGCTTACCCCCTTCCACCCACCAGCTTTGAAGCCAGGCCACACATCTCCATAAGCCCATGCCAAGGCGGAATCTATCCCACGCGCTCACCGCACATCCCTGCCCCTGATGACCAGGGCGTAAACCGGACCACCTCACCAGCAGCCTGCTCTCGGACACCTCTTAAATGCATGCAGCCGGCGCGGCTCACTGCAGACATATGCTCACTGACTACAGCCACAAACAGTTACAGCTATGCATACAACCAACATCCGCACACCTGCAATGACCCACCAGGCATCGCATACCAACTACACAAACTGATGCAGGCCATAATCATAGAATCGATGCCGACAGGATCACGGTAGATACCACATCAATGCCGACAGGATCACGGTAGAGACCACAGTGGCTATTAGGCCACTCAAGGTCCCCATAATACTGGGTCAAGGTCCCCATAATACTGGGTCAAGGTCCCCATAATAGTGGGTCAAGGACCCCATAATACTGGGTCAAGGTCTCCATAATACTGGGTCAAGGTCTCCATAATACTGGGTCAAGGTCCCCATAATACTGGGTCAAGGTCCCCATAATACTGGGTCAAGGACCCCATAATACTGGTTCAAGGACCCCATAATACTGGGTCAAGGTCTCCATAATACTGGGTCAAGGTCCCCATAATACTGGGTCAAGGTCCCCATAAAACTGGGTCAAGGTCCCCATAATACTGGGTCAAGGTCTCCATAATACTGGGTCAAGGACCCCATAATACTGGGTCAAGGTCCCCATAATACTGGGTCAAGGTCTCCATAATACTGGGTCAAGGTCCCCATAATACTGGGTCAAGGACCCCATAATACTGGGTCAAGGTCCCCATAATACTGGGTCAAGGTCTCCATAATACTGGGTCAAGGTCCCCATAAGACTGGGTCAAGGTCCCCATAGTCTGGCAGTAACACTGGCACCCCACACCTCCACTCAGTCATATCGTCAAACCCAGGCCCCATCGCAGCACCACCGGTAACACCAAAACCATCCATTCAAGACATGTCGCGATTCCCACCGTTCAGCCAGCAGCAACCAAACCTCCAGCCACTGCTCCTCCACGGTGGATAGCTACCAAGCAACACGACCATACCAGCAAACACCTGATGACCGACACATTCCCCCGTCCTGCAGCCGCGCGATGGCCCCCTCACCTCCACACCTCCGCATCATCTACGACCATCGGGCCACACTACCATTCCAGCCAGCACCAAACAACAAACACAACCCCCCCTTCCCCACACCCCACCGGCAGCCGCGTGAGCACCTCCACATCTCCACAACTCTACAGTCCACTCCACCTGCAGCCACGCGATGGTAATTGGCCAAAACTTATGCGCTGTATAACACCACAAGAAGCACTACCATACCAGGAAAGGCCCGATGGCTACCATATCCCGCAAGCCCCCCCGCACCTGCAGCCGCGTGACGGCCTCCAGCCGCTCCTTCCACGCCTCACTCTTCAGCTGCGCCAGCATGGCCTCGTCCAAGAACCCCTCCAGCGCCGCCTCTGTGTCCGCCGCATCCACGTACGGGACATGCACGTCGTCCTCCGCAGCCGGCGTCGCGGCCGCACGAGGGGTCTTGGCGGGGAGGCCCCCCTTCCCGGCGGCGCCCCCAGGCTTCCCACCGACCGCGGGCCCCGCCGTCTTGGGCCGAGCCATCTTGGGCTTTGCGGGTGATGCAAGCTGAGGGGCCACGTTGGTGTCATGGGGGGCAAGCACGCTCGAGCTCATCGTGGTGCCTGGTCGCGTGGCTTTGTCGCCCCCCGCCGTTGCCGGCCGTTGCGGCTTCGCGGCCGCCGCGCCTTTCGTTGGGGGCGGCGCGCGGGCTTCCTTTGCGGGGCCCCCTGCCGCGGTGATCAGCTCCTCGAGCTTCTTGCGCTTGACGTCCTCCAGTGTCTCCAGGGTGCGTGCGATGGGGGCCATGCCCGCGCTGACCGCGATGGCCACCAGGCACGAGAAAGCCGCGTCGCGCACGCCCGGGTCAGAGTCGCCCAGAGTGGCCACGACCGGGGCCATGAGCTCCTTGGCTATCTTTAGCACGGTCGGCCGCGGAGTGTTGGTCCCGATGCAAAACGCGACCCAGGACGCCGTCTCCAGCCGCACACTCGGCACCTTGTGGTTGAGCGCCGCCGTAACCTCCTCGGCGTGCTCCGCCACATGGATGGCCTCTCCCAGGTGGAACGCGCGCAGGGCGTCTGCGCAGGGGCGCACGACCGAGGCCTTCTTGTCCTTGCACTTGTCGAGCAGGACAGGGAGGAGGAGGCGGGCACCGGACGCGGCTTCCTTGCGCAGGCCGCGCGCCAAGTGGGCGGCCGCGTTCGCAGCCTCGGCGACCACGACCACGTTGACGTCCGTCAGGAGTTTCTTGAGCGAACGGAAGAGCTCACCATAGTCCCCCGGGGCGAGCTTGGGAGCGGACGCCAGCTTGCTCAGCTCCAGCAGCGCGTCACGCTTGTCGGACCACTTGGGGGCCTGCAGATTCTCCCAGAAGGGACCGTTGAGCTGCGAGAGGATGTCCTGCGGCTCCGCAAAGTCGTACGGGTCGACCTCCTTGACCGCGGGCTCGTCCCCCACACCCCCCTCCGCGCCTGCATCCCCCCCTGTCTCTTCTTCCGGGGCTTCCATTTCGCTTCGAAGGCGCCGGGTTGCGACTGGGGCTTCCGAGGGAAGCTTGTCCAGCTCAGCATCGACTTCAGCCTTTTGGGCATCGCGGATTTTGCCGTTCAGGACCTGGTCGATGACGGGGCGGCCGACCCAGCGGGCCAGCTCCGCCGCCAAGACCTTTGCGTTCTGCCGGACTTTGGCGTCCGCGTTCGAGAGGACGGCAGGGAGAGACTTGACAATTGGCTTCACGTCAACTCGGGAGGAGCCGAACAGGCTAACCGCCTGCTGAATGGCTTCAATGGTCGGTATTATAACCTTCGCGAGCTTATGGGTGAGGCCTTTGAGAAGGGCCTCCATGACCGCGGCGGATGCACCCAGCTCGATAAATATGAAGCACACCTCCGTGCCTTTCTGGATCGTCTTGGGCCGGCCCGTGAAGCATTTCTGTACAATACCCTCACAAACTTCCTTGGCGTATTTGGCAGCATCCTCGTCTGCAGCTTGCAGTAGCGCAATCGCGGCGTCAAGGGCTTTTTCCTGTGCCGGGGCGTTGGCATCAACTACCGCTTTCTTCAGGAGCGGCCCATATTCTTTGATCCGTTTATCCTGGGGATCAAGGAGGCCTGTACATGCGGAGGCAATGTCCGCGTACAATTCATTACGCACTTTCCAGTTGCTATGACTGAGGCGGTCAATAGCCGGCAGGGATTTGGCGGCCTGCAAGATCTCAGCCTCGGTTTCCGCCATTACAGCGCGATGATCATGCAGCAGCTGCCGAGTTCCCCAACAGGACTACCAGCAACCGAATTCCAACAGCACTATATGAGATTAGCAAAGTTACTTACTATTTCCTACATCGCCATCCCTTTCCCCATCCTCCATGGATGCAAAAGCACGTCAGGACTGGCGACGAGTGCCCGTGCCGTTGTGCCTTCGTTGAGCGTAAAATACAAGCGTAGGTATGCCCGGAGTCAATCCATGCCATGATGGCCTGGGTCCGAGGTCAGCACCGGCCAAACGGGCACATAATTCAAACGTTCACCTGACTTGGTCGTATGCCGGGCACGAAACCGAGCCGACGCGGCACGCTAGGTTGGTACGGAACTGTGGCTAGTAACAAGCTGCATGACACTCCGTCCCCTCGTGGGCAACACAACAACATGCGTTAACCGTTGCTTGTTGTTGCTTGATCAGGGCTTGATTACCCATGCGTTAGTGGGACAGTGAACTAAACTGAACTGATTTGAACCATTAAATAGTAGTTATTACTTTTCTAGAGATATTTTAGTAAGCCGATCTACCAGCCGATCTTGAAGCTGACTCTTGTTGGGTTCGACATCCTCCCGGCTCCCGCAAGGCCACAACCAGCCAGTACCGGCGCGGGAATAAACACAACTCAACTCAAACCAACCGCATCCGATGTTCTTCAGACTCTGCCACGCGTACGGCGCGGCGCGAATGATTTACGTATGTAGCTCTTCTCTTGGCAGTTGGCACTTGGCAGTTGGCATGGTTTGGAACGACGGCTTCCCGCGAAAACCGACCACTACTAGCGATCCGTTTGGTAATCCAGAACGGCCTCAGACTGGAGACAGCCAGAAAACCAGTCCAGGCGGCGATGCAACCTCGGAAAAATATGGAGGCGACGCAACCCAGAAGGAACTCGCAATTTTGCATACCAGAAGGTATTTCGTGGACCTTATGCGGCAATTACAAAATGCACGATGGTGGATTTGAACTGGAGTCAAGCGACTTTGTCGAAAAAGCCATTTACTTGCGTTTCGCGATCTCGCATGGATTATCTTATCTTGTTTCCTGTAATGAAGCGCATAGCCTTGTTGCCTACCGTCTCCAGTGTATGCTGGTCGCATTGTAGTCAATATCGAAGCCTTAATTGCGTGATTTTATCGGGAATCTTAATGGATTCGGAATAGCGTGAATTGCGACACCATGGACGGCAATACGACGCATGGGGGCGCCTATATGTCTCCGGCTCCGACGGTTGTCGCATTGGGTGAGCCGCCTATATTTGAGGTGACTATACCCCGGCCTTACCCGGGCCCAGCCGGGCCGATATTTGTTCCCACAAAAACCCTCCGTCGTTGGTTCTGGATCTCGGAAGAAGACGGCAAGGAGCTGGCATTACAGGGCCCAACAGCTGCTCAGGACGAGTTCATATACCCGATGGTGGACGGGCCCGCGAATGAAGTAGGATTCCTTATCCCCACTGGCCGGTACACCGTGCGCCGCGAGTCTGGGCCTCTTGCAGTGACGGGCCATGACGAATTCTTTGACGGCGTTCGAATCTTTCCTCTAACGGTAAGCCCGTCCCCCCTTCGGCGTTTGGTTGCCACTCAGTCGGCATGGCATAATGGCCGAATTATAACCGGCTGCAAGCTGAATTAATTGATCGCGCGCATGTGCATGCCAGCCTAGCGAATTGTCGGGGTTCAATTTCCTTGTTTTGCTTGATTGCCTCCTATTACGAGTCATGCTCAAATTGCCTAGTTTGGAGTTTCCCAAGTGTACACCCGTATCCCATTTTCACTGGCCAAGAGCTACTAGCAAGTCACGCCTAGACATGCATAGCTGGATTTCCACCAATCTAACCTAGATTGACTGGCAGAAATCTGAAAAGCTCCTTTTTTCACAATTGATGTTGATGCAGATCATTCTTCAGTCCTGTTGACGTTATATGTGCGAGCAGCGATTCAAGAACCCTTTTGTCTTCATGACCCCGCTGAGAAATTTCTCTTGTCAACACATTTGGACTACCCTACGTCATCTTCAAGGTCACCATCTCTCTCCCCTCCCCCCCTTTCCCCCCCCACCCCCCTTTTTGTTCATTTCCTTACAAACCCTTTCTTGTCCACCGAACCCCCACCCCTGGTGCCGCCTTCTAGTTTCAACCCCCTTTCCCGATATCCATCACCTGCTACCTTTCCACACCAGCTGAATGGCTGAGCCATATTTCCATGGCACAGCCCACACTGCTCGCCTCACCGCTCCATTCCCAAGCCTCCAATGGGCATCACAGGCACTGAAGACGTACTGCAAGTCGTGTTCATCCAACCATCCTGCACCTGTTTGTACCAACCAGCAACCCGATCGCAACTCGTAAATTCATGCCCCAGATCTACCAAACCAATACAACTCTTTTTCCGCTGCTCTTTTCATCCCGTACCCGACCACCGCACACGGACACGGGCAGGCCTCCAAGGTCCCTGGCGCCCCCCTGGCCGACCACCTCCCGCAGGGGCTCCCCATCTTCCGCCGCCAGATGGCAACGCTGGGCAGCGTGGCGGGCATCCCTGGGCTGGGCGCGGAGCTTGCCGACAGGGTCCCCTTGGTGCCCCGCGTGCGGCTGCGCCAGGTGTCGCACGCGCTGCGCGACGCAGTGGACGGGTCGCTGAGCCAGATGGCGGAGTTATACGCGGAAGACCTCTCAGAGCTTGGGGCTGTCTCGGGCGCGGCGGCACTCATCTGGCTGGCAGGCAAGTGCCCGAATCTCGTCAAGGTCACCGCGGAGACGCGGGGCCCTGGCAGGGAGGGGGCTCGCCCCGGCCGATTCCGCCAGCACCACCCCAATGTGGTCCTCACGGATGCCAGTGTAACCCGCCTCGCCGAACGCTGCCCAGGGCTACGATACGTCCACTTGGGCATTTACGCGTCGGCGGTGGTGCTGCCGGGGCAAGAGCCCCTCGCGGGGGACAAGGGGCTTGCGGCGCTGGCGACACAGTGCGCCGAGCTGAGGTTTCTGGAGATGCCAAACGTGAACGTGACGGATGCCGGCTTGGAGTCCCTGGGGGAGCGCGCGGGGCGCCTGGAGCACCTAGCGCTTCACGCGTGGAATTTTGCGAGGGGGGCCGCGGGGGTCGGGGGGAAAGGCGTAGGGGCGCTCGCGCGTGGGTGCCGCCAGCTCAAGTTTCTGGATATCGTCGACTGCCTGGTGGACGATGAGGGCATGCGGGCGGTCGGGGAATGCTGCCTGCAGTTACGGCACTTGAACATCGCGTATTGCAGGAGAGTGACGGATGCAGGCATGGCGGCGGTGGCGGCCGGGTGCGGCCATCTCATGGCGCTCGTCCTGGATGGGTGTGACAAGGTGTCGGACGCAAGTTTGGAGACGCTGGCGAGGAACTGTGCCCAGCTGAGGGAGTTCAAGACATGCCGGTGCCCCGGCGTGACAGATGGCACCGTAAGGGCGCTCGGCACCAGATGTCGGGGCCTGGAGAAGCTGATCGTGAATGGCTGCGGGGGCGTCACGGATGAAAGCGTGACCGTCGTGGCCGCAAACTGCCCGCGGCTGCAGGTGCTAGGGGTGGCGGCGTGTGTCGGCGTGACAGATGGCGGCATCGGGGCGGTCGGCCAGGGTTGCCCCTGCTTGGCACTGCTGGACGTCACGGCCTGCGGCGGGGTCACCGACGCCAGCATTACGGTCATCGCGAGGAATTGCCCCGGACTGGAGGTCCTCAAGGCGGTGCGGTGCCCTGGCGTGACCGATGAAAGCATCACGGTGTTTGCACGGGAGCCCCGCCCAGGCCTGCGCATGATCGATGTGTACGGTTGCCCGGGCGTGAGCGAGAGGTGCCGGGGGCTCTTTAAAGGCACTCCGTGCGTGGTCGAGGGTGGCGGGGTGTGAGCTCAGAGCTCCCATTGATGGCGACGTTGCTATCTAGAGCTATGCAAGGCGAACCGCATTCCAGTGTCGAGGATGCAGATGTCGTCAAGGTGGACGTGCGGCTTGTCCTTGACCCTGCACATGGCCCTATCCGACCCCCCCCCCCCCCAGCCTTGCGGCTGCTGCTGCTAGCACCAGGCATGAGGAAGCAAAATTTTTGCTGCCTCCTAGCCCTGGTATGGACAGTGAAGCTGCACACGGGCCGCCTCAGAAGGTTCTGCCACGGCACTTCCCAAGTCCCAGAGCTGTAGAATAGCACACTCTTATACATGCATATCCCAGAAATGTTGTTGTCGTGGCATATTGGTGTGCCTGCGAATCCCGTTAGGGATGATCAGGCGGGGTGTTGTCGTGGCATTCTTTGTTTATAGCATCGACTAGTAGCTATCTAAGCTAACTACAACTAGCGTCCCTTTGGGTAGTTGCCTTCCTTTGTGTATATTTTGGCGTTCGATCCCCAGCCTGGTGATGCTTGGGAGCTTTGTGAGTAGTGTGGCATGCCCGGTTTGTAATGGTACGTGGTCTCCCTCGTGCATGCGGGATAGCGCTTAGTGTAAATCCAGCAATTTGTGTAAATTATGGGTATGCCGTAGTCTACGTGTAAATTAATGCCACGGGCATGCCAAGGTAGTGTACAGGACAGTTACATCGGTCAGGGATCCCAGGCCCTGGGCCCTCCAGGTGGATGATGAAGACGTCACGAGAAGTTGTGTGTATATAACTCTGGTGGCAATTATAATGCATGCCAAACATGGCAGACCGAGGTTTAAATAGTAATACGAGTTTCATGGGTTTTCAGGCTGGACCGTTACTTGGTTAATGAGCCCACGGTAAATCAAATAAAACATGCATTACCATGTTGCGGGTAAGTCGATGCTACTCCACCCATTATGTACACTTCTAACTAGCTAGTTTTCTCGTGGTGTATTGTCAATCATTTGTCGTCATGTTCTTTACGCTGCCCCGACTTACTGGCGGTCTCCTGTCCATGGGTCTACTTTTAACTAAATCCGGAACCATTAATTTCACAATACTACACGTAACTGTGCCACGTGAGCATAAGTCCCTATAGGAAATAGAAGATGTGATGGGGTGGATAGTGGAGCTATCTAGTTCTTAGTAACAGGGTTGCGGGCACCAAGGCCCGAAATCGCTACGCCTGCCAAACTTGGTCACATGCGGAGCCCCCACTGACTGGGGGTGCGGTGTGCCGGTGAACTTCATTACTGTCTGCCACCTATCTTTACGTGTCATCTGCCTGATCCACATCACAGACATACCAGGGGTTCCCCGGGCATGAGCCCGTCCAGTCTAGGGCAGCACATGTCCATGCCTAGCCTATCGCGGAAAGTCCCCGCGGAGGGCGGCCCGGCTGGCCGGCATGCGCAGCCAGGGGCATGCCACCCGGTGAGGACAAATCCGGGACCATATATTAATTAATTAATAATATACACGTGACTGCGTCACGTGAGCATTCGGGCCGCGGTGCCCGTGGACACCCCTGTAACTAGGACCTAGATTAATTAATTAATTAATAAGCACGTGACTGCGTCACGTGGGTGCCAATACAGAGTAAAGGAACCTTCAACCCTATATACACAGTGAGAAGGAGGGAGGGCGCCCTAGCTTCTCTCACTGCCGCAGGTGGGCAGGCCACAGAGCGCTCTCTCCACGGCATGGTGCCGGGGCGCAACACTGTGGGTGCAATACAACCAGTGCAATACCATAGGTAGGCTGACGCATAGCTTATGCTACAAATGTGAGGTGGGCTCAAGACGTCGGCTAATTAAGGCGCAAGCTGATGGCCACAAGGTGCCAGAGCTAATTGAAGGTACTATAACGCTGTGCGCTAATATCGTTTCAAGTGCTGTAATGCCTAAGCTATCCCATCATCGATTGCCCCCATCTAGACAACTAGCTGGAGTGCTCTATCCCGGGGAAGCCCGGGGGGGCTTCCACAGTTTCTTGTTGACGTAGAGGTCCCCGCCCCGCCAGTACACTTGGGGCTTCTCGGGGTTGGTCTTGTGGCGGATGTAGTCGGGCCACTGATCGCGGCGTTGCTGCTGCTGGGCTGGCGTCAGGTCGTCGTCAAGCGACCAGGAGGTGTCCACCAGCTTCTTGCGGCGAGAGAGGAACCGAACTCGGGCTGTGATGTCGCTGAAGGTGAGGACCACTGGAGGGGGCCCAGCCTTGGCCCGTGGATGGGGCAGGCGGTAGGCGCCCTGCAGTATCGCACCTGGCAGCTGCATGCGCGCCAAGAGCTGTTTCTTCAGCTCGTCGAGAAGAGAGTCTGGGGTCTCCTCCGGCAGCATGTCGAAGCGCCTGAGGATGACCCGGCAGCGGCGACGGTCGCGGTCAGCGGCCTCGCGGCGCGTGTCTTCCAGCTCCTGGAGCTTGGTGGTGATGGCGGTCGTGGTAGAGGATGCCTGGCTCTTGAGCAGGTCCGCCCAGGAGGCGCGAGTCGAGGGGTCATCGCTAGCCCTACCAGCAGGTTGGGCGGCGATGGTGGCCGTTCGCTCGGCGATCTCGGGGACCTGCGTGGCCAGGGCGTCTACCTTGGCAGCAACTGCCTCAAGTTTCACGGTGCCTTGGCCGACTCGGCCTTCCACCTGGTTAAGGCGGGTGGTCACAGTGGCTGTGGCCTCGGAAACTTTGGTGGCAATGTGCTCTTGCGTAGCAGTAAACTGAGGCTGGAGCTTAAGGGCGACTCTGGCTTCAATGTTGTTGACCTTGGCCGAGAGAGTGTTGAGTGGGCCGTCAGGCGCGTTCAGGGCGGCGAGCTGCTCAGCCATCGGCGCCAGCTGCTCCGCCACTGCAGCTCGGATGGAGTCCGTGCTGGGGGAGGTGCTGCTCTGCGGGGATGCTGCAGCTGCTGTGGCTGCCCGTCTGCGCTCATGCAGGAGGCTCCTGAGGCCAGCGTAGCCAATCTGGGTGATGTCGTGGGCGTCGCAGCGCAGGTAGCTGCACATGATGACTGCCTTCAAGTACGCCTCCGGTTCTTGAAGCAGCCATTCCCAGGCGGGCTTGGTGACCTTGTCGCCAGGGGTAGGCAGGAAAAGTTCGTCATGGCGGGCCAGGAACTTGATAACATCGTCACATTGTTCCTTCGTGAGCGTAAAGATTTCCAAGATGCAAAAATCCCGCTGGCCGGCGCCGAAGCGGCGGACGTCCCATTTGGTATGGGAAGTTCGGGTTTTCTTGGGAATGGGCGACGAATTTGGCGTAGAGCACTGCGTCGAGGGAGGCAGACCGGGGGGGAGAGCTTCGATCAGCGCAAAAAGGTTGGCCTCCGCAGGAGTTGATGTCGCACGTGCTGCTGTCGACGGGAATGCCGACGACAGCTCAAAATGTTTGTCAAGGCTGCGTTTTGGTGGCATTTGCAAAATACTGCGTTACAGCCGTAACCGATTATACTAGCAGATGCGTCTTGAAAAGACGCATCTGATGCAAGTAGCCTGACTGAATTTGGGGCTCAGACGCAAAAGTTCTGAGCTCCGCCGTCAGCCATGTCCGCTCGTGGCTCGTGGCTCGTCTCTGGCTGGTTCAGGACCTAGATAGCTTACACCATCCATTCCATCCCATGTTCCCCTCCCACTGAGGACTTATGCTCACGTGACGCAGTCACGTGTCTATTAATTAATTAATTAATTAATTAATTAATTAATTAATTAATTAATTAATTAATTAATTAATTAATTAATTAATTAATTAATTAGTGTAGTTCCTAGTTGCAGGCACATGAGGGTTGTGGGCACCACGGCCCCGAATCGCTTTGAATGCCAAACGCGGTCACACGCGAAGCCCCCACAGACTTGGGGTTGGTCTCTGGCTTCATCACTACTTGCAATCTAGGCTTGCGAACCATCGATCTGCCTCCATAAGTCCAAGTAGACAAACCAGGAGGCTGCCCGGGCGTGAGCCTGTCTCGTCTAGGGTAGCACATGTCCATGCCTAGCCTATTCACGGAAAGTCCACGGGTGGCGGTCCTAGCTGTAGTGCCGCGCGCGGCCTGCATGGGGCACGCCAAGTGAGGACAAACGTCCAGGCTGGGCGAGCTTGGTGCCAGCTCAGTAGTCTAGCTATCTGATGTGTCTACCTGATCTGTGCGGGCCAGCTAGGTGCCCAGCTAGGCCCAGGCGCCTGTGCCTAAGAATGTGGGAAACACATGCAGGGCAAGTCAGCGTACAAATCCTCATGCATCACTACTAATGTGCAAACCAAAGGGTATATTATTAAGGGCCTTACGCAGCATCTTGCTTGGTGACGTTGCCGTCGAGTCTTTGCTCCAGCTCCTGCGTCAGTGTCCAGGTCTTGGCGCCGTATAGGTCATGCAGGATCGTCATAATGGCAACCTTGAAGAGGTCACGCTTGACGATCTGGGGTATACTTAGAGGCTATAGATCGAGCGGAGTAACTCCACTTGCTCCCCCAGCAGCGGTGGTCATGGGGTTGCACCGGCGCAACCCCATGACCACCGCCGGTCCGCCGCTGGTGGGCCCACCGCCCACGCCATGCCTATTATCCGTACGTCGTCAGGTCGTCCTCGATGGCAGTCGGGAAGTCAACTGCCGAGCATCCGGGACCATGCATTTGTAGTGTAAATCCAGCAGTTTGAGTAAATAACATTTGGGTATCAGGGTATGCCAAGGTAGTGTACAGGACACGCGCATGCATCGATCGGTCAGGGATCCCACTATATCAAGGAGACAACATCCCACTATATAGGCGGCAGGCCCTGGCCCCCAGCCTGGATAATTATGAAGGCGTTATACGAGAAGCTGTTGTGTGCATGTGTAAAGAACTCGATCTGGTGGCATATATATAAACGGGACCCATGCGGTCTAGATTCCTTCCAGGCCTGCATGGTGGGCCGGCAGCGCTGTTGCTGCGTGTAGTTTTGTGATGTATAGTTAGTTGTACCTTGTGCCGCTGGCGTGATCCTTGGATGTCTGTGTCAGATTACTATTAATTTCTTCAGGGTTATTCTCCCAGTTCTCGGGTTTTTCCTTATGTTGCATGCCTATCTCACCTCCGTAATCTATCATTCTCGATGAATATATAAACGGGGCCAACAGAATCAGAATTGGTATTTGTATTTGCACACTGTCCTCCTGACGGTGGTGCTCGCCATGGTTCGGTCGGTTTTCCCCCACGCGAACATCCGGTCCGATCGAGGATGCGGATGGCGCTGCCTTCTATTACCCCAACCACCGGCCTGACATCGTGGTGCTGGACTTTGATGGGGGTGGCCGGCATCTGCTTATTGACGTTTCAGTGGCGCGGCCCTTGGCTCTTAGCCACGTGGCTGGGGCCTCCCTCACAGCAGGTTACACGGCGGACCGGGCGGAGCGGGCCAAGCTCCTGGCCTACGGCGACGTCGGGCACCATCGTGTGGTGCCCTTTGTCCTGGAGGAGTTTGGGGCCATGGGGCCCCTGACCTCCGCCTTCTTCAAGGAGTGTTGCCGGCTCCGGGAGGACCGGCTGGACCTGGAGGGCCAGCGGGCCCCATGGTCGGCGCGGACCTGGACGTCATATTGGCGTCCGCGCTTGTCGGTGGCGCTGACTCGGGCCATGGCTGACATCATGCTCCGCCGTACCCGGGCTGATTTTGCGGTGCAGCAGGGCTATTAGGTTCCTCCCGTTAGGCGTTTCCATTGGTCTTTTCGTAGTATAGAGCTTTGACATGGCTCTGTATATTATCGGTTTATAGCTGGGCGTTTGCTTTGGTTTGAGTGATTTCACTCTGCTGTAAGTAATTATATTTTTATAATATATATAAACGTATGCAAAACATGCCAGAGGTCCCGAGAAATGAAATAAGAGAGAGGGGTAAATACGAAGTGAAGTGGTTTTGCTTGGTGGGCTGTCATCAATGATCATGCTAGCTAGGTTAATGATTTCAACCTTTGATTGATTGATGATTGCTGCGCGGATGTTGTTGTATTGCACCCACAGCTGCGCCCGCACCATGATGCGGAGAGAGCACTCTGTGGCCTGCCCACTTGCCCATGTGGCAGTGAGAGAAGCTAGTGCATGCAGAAACTCGTGCTCCCCAGCGTTGGGGAGTCACGGAGCACCGGAGTGCTTTTTATCCATGTATGTGCACAACAGGAAGAAAGGGCAGAGACCCCCTTTCGATCTCCTACACCGGAGGCATGCCACGGCAGCAATAGGACACGGTAGACGATCCGGCAAGTTCTGTGGGTGAGATAAGACCCATGTGAGCATATCATCACAAGGAGCGTGGGCATTTAATCAGTGATCATAGCCAGGACGTAGCATGGCTGTACAAGGGCTATAGCTTATAAGCTAAGGCTATGGCCATGGTTGTGTACCGTGCGTTACCGGTGCACGTGACTAGGTATGGTGGCACGGCTAGGCAAACATTCTAGGCATGGCTGCCATATGGCGGCAGTGACTACCCATGACTAGAAGCTATTCTAGCCCGCTGGGAGCGTCCACATCTTGTGGTTGATCATCAGGTCTCCCGCCCCTCCAGTACACACCTTGGGCTTTTGGGGGTTCTGCTTGTGGCGGAGGTATTCACCGGCCATGTCAGGCAGTGCAGCCGGCATGCTACATAGTCCAGAGCGCGCGCCCTCCCTCCTTCTCGTAATGCATGTACATCAACTTAATGTGATTAGTAGTAGGGGGGTAAGAGGTTCCTTTACTTTGTTAATTGGCACCCACATGAAACACTGCATACCCCTTGGTCTGGGAGCCATGAAGGCGAGCAATCATGCAATGGCTAGACCTCGTCGGTGCGCGCTTCTCGATGGCGGCCTGCATGGAGGGCGCCGATGCCAAATCGGGGTCGCCGACCGGAACGCCGAGGACGTCCAATAAACCACGGAAGCGTTCGTCCCGGGTGGCCAGGAGCTGTGGCGGAAAGCCAGCACAATATCACCCTGGGGCGAGTACACCGCGCCATTTGGCCGGCTGCAGGGTCAACTCCGCGGAGATTGATGTCGGCCACTCCCGGCGTCTGCTTCATTGCAGGGCCAGAAGAGCCGCGTTGCATGGTGTCCTGCACGGTGCCCATGAGGTAGATGTCGTCGAGGTATGCCAGTGTGGCAACTGCCGGGTGAGCGGCGTGGACGCGCGGAGGCAAACCTGGAGCCTGGGGGCGGCAAAGACGCAGAGTACAGGGTCTACTTATTAACACGTCGTTTGTATCCAGTCCTCTGGAGAAGACTGAGTTGAACTCAGAACTGAGTTCAACTCAGTCCTCTGGAGAGGACTGAGTTCAACTCACTCCTCCCCAGAGGACTGAGTTTTTGGGTTTCATCCTGGTTTCGTAGAAAATTCGCCCCGGTCAGAATGTTTGACAAAAACAAATCTCTCAAAATTTATACAAATACTACGTGAAAAGATCTTTCTTTGACATATTTTTGGGATTTTTTTGGATTTGGTATGAGCGGTCAAATGTACGGTCAAAGTACTGGTGGTAAGGGTACTTTTTCCCGTAATAATGGTACTATCGAGAGATATTTCCACGATATTTCCAACTATGGCGGCGCAGCTATTTTAACACAGAAATTCCCCTCTTTCGTCAGTGCTAATTAAGGAGCACATAGAAAGCGCCTGACCGAGAGCTTCCAGCCAATACCAATTTTGGGCACTCTCGTCCCGGATCGAGCGAGGATATGATAACCACCGACCTGCCGAACTGCTGCTTCCACACGACGCGGAGAGTCTAATGCCCAAATGCCTACCTATTGGCTATTATGCTGTCAAAAACGGCGCCGGACCCGTGGCGTTTTCACCTCCTGGGCAGATGCAGCAGCATCTGTTAGTGGTTTCTCACATGCGGTTCACAAAAAATTCTCTACTTTTGCTGCCGTTGCTGCGTTTGCCGGTTGGCGGTGATGATCGCATTTTTACTTTGGAACATCCCAACGACTGTGCACCACAGTTGGCTCTCCCCCCAGCCCCTCGACCTCCGCTGCCCCCCCCCCCCACCTCGCATTGGCACCGCCAGCCCCACTTCGGCATAATCACCCTGGCGGCAACATACACTCACAACTCAACCCAGCCAACGCTCCGTCATCTGTCCACCCTGCAGAGTCCTCCTCGCTGGCGTTCCCACCCAACACATCCATGGGTCACCGAGCCCCCTCACCCTCGATCGTCCCCCTTCTCCGCACCATCCCGCTCCCGCTATCGCTCCCGCTCCCGCTCTCGATCCCGCTCTCGCTCCCGCTCTCGATCCCGCTCCCCCCTGTTCACCCCCAGTGCCCATTAAGCGTGAGCAGTCACCCACCTCCTCCCTCCAAGCCCAAGTGCCAACCTGGCACCAGTCCATGCAGAGGCGCCCCCTGCCGTCGCCCCTTACCCATGCAGTCACCCCACACCACCCCGCCCCACCATCACACCCAGACGGCAGACGCTACTATCACACCCAGTCCCGAACACATCCCCCCCACCCGCCCCTCTCGCAAACTCAGCATTCGTGACCTATGCGACTATAACTGTACTATGTACCCAGTGCCCACACTGTCCTGGTGCCCGTACCCTTGTACCACAGTACCAGGAACAGGGTGGAAGGAAGGATGGCACTACCTGATGGCACCACGTCCCTTGCAACCAGTGTTCAATTATACGGCGTATTATACGGTATAATACGGTATAATACGCGTTATACAAGGTCGAGCGTATAATTTTTATCCGTTTTATACGATTTGCGTATTTTTACGTATAATACGGCGAATAACACGTATCAGCGCGCGTATAATGGGGGTTTCGCGCTCATCGGAGGTCCGGCAGCCAAATTTTTCGTGCGGGAACCAAGGCGGGAAAGCAAGGGAACTACGGAAACCATCCACTGGTTGACATTTGGCGACCGTGAGACACAAGGATCTTACAAGCAAGCTACACTGTAGCATGGCAACCCTCCATGCTGTTTAGGTCTCTGCCCTTGCCTCTCGGGCAGCCATGCACCGAATATTGAAGTCATACAGAAAACTGACTGGTACGAGAGCATGGCCGCTTTACATTTTAGGCATGATCCTTAGGTCTTGAAAAGCTTATATCCTTGGCCAGGCAGCGTTGGGATGTACGTGCGCGGATGTGTCTCGACCTTCTGCTCGATGCGGCAACCTCGTTTCAGCAACCAGGTGGCGACCGTGCATGTGCTAACTGTTGATGTAGGCGGGAAATGCCCCTACATTTCAACGCGGATAGCTGTTTCACGTTATTCCTTACATGATTTACAAGCGACGACGGCCAGGAAAGGCTCGCAGCTACGTCCATCAGGTGGGCATGCTGGCTCCGTCAAGAAAGGTAATATGCGGTTTTGATCTGGTACGTGCTATCATGTTCACGTGTTCATTGTACTGTATCAAGTTGTTGGGTGGATTGTAAAATAATCGTAGACCTGTAATGGAGGTTTTCTGCTTGTCTTTTGGTTGCTTTACTGCCTCTCCGCATTGTTGGCTTGTGATGGTTGGGGAATACCACTACGACATGCAGATTTTGGACCAGATTTGTCTGCTATGAGCTTATGCTTCATCGAAAGCAGTGACGTAGTGCTTGGCATTGTTTATAAATATGATAAGCTTGATAACGCGATGTTTTTTCTTGCTAAAAGCATCTCGAAACAAGTGGTTTTCTGGCCAGATCTAGCCACTATTTCTTGTTTTGCTCGCCAAAGTCAGCCCTCTTCTTGTGTGCTCCTCATGCATACAAGAAACATGGAGATGCCCAGGACCTGCTTGCATGGAAGCATAGCCATCTTACTTCTTTTGCTTTTTTCATCTTTCCATTTCATTTGGCGTTGTTTTTTAGGGTATAATGCATACTAGGTAATCTAGCTCCTCGGGAACCCCGGTTTACACGTCCAGTGTTCCCAAGCACTGCTGAGCAGTGGCAACCCATGTATCATGTGTAATTTAGTGTCAGAAACATGTGGACTGCTTGAAATGATATCAAAATGCATGAAACAACCCCAAAAACGACGAAATCCAGTATTTGCGTATAATTTCCGGATAATACCGTATTATACCGTATTATCCATTATACGGACCCGGCGCGTATAACCGCGTATTGCGTATAATTGAACTCTCAGTGCTTGCAACGTCGCCATTTCTGCAGATCTTCCGGGAGTAACTGCTAAAAACAACCGTCATACATGCGTCCTGCTAGTAGTGCTCCGCCCAGACATGCCCTCCATGGTCCACGCGACACGACTAGCATCAACATATGGCCCCCCATTGGCTCAACCACGCCACCCCTACTCATCAACGTACACGTGATGCCCGAGCCATGTACGCTGCCCCACTGCCTCTGGTACTACCCCAAGCACTCGGCAACCCCTTCCCTCGACCTCAACCACAATGCCTGGCCACAGCCCACATTACAATTCGTTCAAGTGGCCCGCCGGAGCGGCTGTACAGTTTTTCCCAGTGAGCGCGCTGCCAAGTGTACTTGTGGGCAAATTTTTAGGTGCTCCGTCACTTCGAGGTACAAAAAAAAAAAGCTACGGTGCGAATTCAGCGAATTTCAGCGAATTTTCAGTCGAACCCGGCAGTCGAACCCGGCAGAGGCCGACGAGGAACCGACACGGGACAATCCCAATGCGCTGGCCGCCACCACCCCGAAACACCCCCGGCAGATCCGGGCCTCTCCGACATGGAACTGAAGCGCCTGCGACACCGGCTACCGGCAAGCGACGCAGCAGCGACCGCAACCCCTGAAACACGGTAGGACCTCTGCCTTCCCACGACATAATCCATACATGAGCCAACTAACGCTAGTCTCGTGTCCAGAATGTCCGGGGGCTTAACACATACGGAGTCCGCACAGTGGGACAGGGACGCACCATGACTCGCATTCGGGAACTTACAGGGATAGCCTCCTACATCAATATGTTGGCCCACGGCTACGTCCTCTAGGTTCGTACGTTACACTACAACCAGATTCCAGCCGTGGTCAACCTGCATGCCTACTTCGGCGATACTAGAATATCGCGTAGGTCCGTGCGTAGTACTATACTCCTGCGCACTTAGGTCTAGTGGTGAGTCATCTTCTGTAGATTCAGCAATATCGGACATATTGGCACCCCTCTCCGGTAAAGAGGTTTTTCGCAGTTGGGCTGTTTCGAAACGTTAAGTGAGATGCCTTCAGATCGGGAGACTCACACAGCCGCGAAATCATGCCAAAGGTCCTATAATGTTCGATTCCTTGCTGGTTGCTTCTAGGTGTTACGCCGCAAGCCTCGGCCACCACCTCTACCTCTACCTGTCCTGATACTACCTAGACTAGTGAGGCCGCTTCTATTTACACCCCTAGCGAAAGACGAACGAGACAAGCCAGATCTCAATGCATTTACATATGTACTACTGTAATATGCCATAGGCCATTTAATCAAACCCGTTTACTCCAGGAAAAGAGGAAGGAAACACAACTAAACTGCCGTGACCCAAGCTAATATGTGTTAATTCATTTAACACACGCCGAGTGACCACACAAGGAGTGGAACGTGCATAAATGGTCACCAACGGTCCAACAGGCTCGGGCCGACCTGGCCCTCGCCTGCAGAAACACAGAAACACAGGCAGGTGCACAGATGCACGCCGGTCCACTACATTCTACAAAGGATAAGGACCACTAATAAAGTACGCGGCGCGGCGCCCAAAGGCACCCAATATACCACAGTACTGTTACGAGGACAATCATGTCCAACTAGAACTACACGTAAACCTAGGAACAACGGAGGCCAAGGACCTAATTTACGTCCGTAACTACAACGAATTGTTACGCGACGTAACACCTCCCCCCCCACAAAAGGTAGGGAGCCCTCTCCCTACGCAGAGAGGAGGGAACCAAAGGGGTAGGAAAAACCTAATGCACCCAGCACATACCAACACAATCGATAGACCATCCCAGATACAAAGCACCAATAGTTCACACGGTCTCCACCACCACGCCGGGTGGTGTAGGGTTAGCCAGCACCAAGCCTGGTGGGAGGTTCCCCTAACTGCCTGGAACGGAGTCCTGGCCGGGGGGGACGGCACTGGGCAGGACACACAGAGTAAACACATCAGCGCTAAGGACCAAGAACAGCCAACCAACTGGCCAGAATATGAGGGCGACTCTATATACCGGAGGGACAACACCCTCAGGTCGGGCCTAAGGCCCTCTATCTAGTGGCCATCCGTCTGATAGTGCCACGAGAGGCCAGCAGGACCTCCAGGTAGGCCTGGTAGTGGGCCACATCCTCGACATTGTCATGCCTATCTACAGTGAGGAAAACATCGGCCCACACGCCGTCAGGAAAAGGCCCAGAAAGGCCCAGTAATACCTATGCTGCGTAAGAACGACCTGGCCACGGGCCCAGTCCAGAAAGCCACAGGCAAAGAGGCGAAGGAAAGGCTCTACCGCGATCAAACAGAGGGCCCGCAGGAGGAGGCGATGGTACCGGATCCGAGGGCGCAAACCCGTCGGGAAAAACAGGTCCACCAGGGGCTCCACGTTGGACGGCCACAACCGGATGTGCCGAACCTCTCGGGAGCGCCACCGACGAGCACACTGTCGCGACCCGAATGTCTCTAGGTAGTCGCTGGCCCGAGGAGGAGGGTGGCCACGGGAGTCTAGACCCTGGCCCGGGATAGGCGCCGGACGACGGGCATCCCACTCAAGGATGGGCTGGAGGACCGTGTGTACGCAGCACCCGGTACCGCAGGAAACTCTACCGTAAGGGCATCCGAAGCCATAATGCCCAGAGGCGGAGGGTAAGCCCACTGGAACCCACCGTAGGTGTCCAAGTCGTTGTGGCGCCTAGCCCAGCGATACAGAACGCGCCGAACCAGGATCTCACCCTGGAACACAGGATCAGCTAAAATAACCATGTCGAAAGGAGGCCGATCAGTCTCAATGGGTAGGCCACGATCCCGAGGCGCCCGACACACCTGGGAGAACCCGTAGGACATGGGCGAGATGGCAAGCTCGGCAGAGGCGCGCGGCAGGTCACACTGTCGGCAGGCGAGTGCGGACATACCATCCAGGAATGGGCGTGTCGCGCGACTCCGGCGTCGCATGCACCACAGAAGGGCCCTGTCCCGATCACCCTGGGACAACTCCCGGAGGGAATCGGCAGCGCGGGTGGCGCGAGGATCCTGACCGGTGGACCGAACAACCGCGGCCAAAGACCGCGAGGCCGAAGGAGCAGGGACCGAAGCAGGGGCCGACGCAGGGGCAGGAGCCGACACCGACGCAGGGGGCACTGGTAAAACAGGAGGTCGCGCCGGACCCGAAGCCAGAGAGGGCCGTGACGGACCCGCCATCGACGCAGGCGCGCCGGTCTCCGTTGCCGGTGCACCCTCAGGCCACATATTGAAGATAGGGCCCGTAGGGACAGGCAGCCCGGCATAAGATTGGTTACCATCCAAGCTCCAGTCGGGCACCGGGATCCTCTGCGGGGGACCACCCTCCCAAAGCCTGGGATGATCGCCCGTGTCGCTGAAGAAACCACGAACTGGCTGTGAGGGCGCAGCGGCGGCCCAGAGGGGGCGACGGCGGGCACAGCCGAAGGGGCTGAAGACTCGCGCCGAGGCGCGGGAACGTCGGCCGCAGGCACGGAGGCAACCGGAGGTGTCGGAGCCGCAGCAACCGAAGGGGTAGGGGGCGCCGGCGAAACCACAGGTGCCGAAACAACCGAAGGGGTAGGGGGCGCGGACACCACAGACACCCCACCTGGCGTGGCCGGAGTCTGCGCTTGGGCCGCCAGGAAGGCCCCGAACGCCGTGGTCAGGGACTGGATCTGAGCCTGCATAGCCGAGACCGTCGCCGAAAGAGGATCAGGCAAACCCGAAGGGGTAGGCTCCACTGCAACACCCGGGTCGACCGAGGGGACGACGGGACCGGAGAGGGAGGAACAGACGCCGAGGAGGCGGACGCAGCGCTCGAGGCAGAATAATCTGGAGTATAATGTACCTCGGCTGGGGCGCCCGAAGGGGCAGGACCACTAACCGCTAGTCCCGCCGACTGATCAGCTATCTCCATGAATTCTACGGCCCGTAAAAGGTCGCAGGGGTTCTCATCTACCTCAGCATCACCCTCAGCCGGAAGCCAAGGGAACACCTCCCGTAGGCAGGTACGGCCCACAGGGGTAGAGAGGTAGGAGAACACACGGCAGCACCGGAGAACCGCATCTATCTGTCCCAAGGCGGGACAGCTGGAACCACACCCCAACAAACAGTGTCCGGCATCGTCGAACCCGTGCAGGACAAGCTGGTGCGGCTCATCAGGGGAAGGACCATACCACGTGACCCCGAAGAGGGCCGCCCTGACTAAGCCCGCATGTTGGGCCTGAAGGGCCGGCTGCACAACGCCACCCGGGTAACTTGATCGCGACACCCAGCGGCCCGGAAGGGCCTCGAAATACAGCTCAGGGTCCGGTGGGGGCGGGGACGGCAGCGAGCTCTCAGCCGGAGGGGTAGGCTCTGACATGACGGCTGCGGAGGGGAGGGGACAACCAACCATCCGTCGACAGCAGACATAACATAAGAGAGGAGAAGGTCTACAACTAGAGCTTATGCAGGGTTTTATACTCCTGCAGCAGGCGACTACACCCATCTAGCTCACTCTCAGTATACCAGACCTTATCTACCTCACTACGAGCATACATCCACTTCACCTTATACTGGCGCTGGGTACCGCGGCCTTTTTTGATATCTCTATGGGCCACGATACCCTCTACCTCATCCTCTACCTCACCAGTATCCGGGTTATGCTCTAAAGGGGCAGGGGCTAATTCTCTACCAGCGAACGTGCTCTGATGATAGAGCTTCAGCTGGCTTCTATGAAAGGTGCGAGAGTGGGTCTGCCAAGAGGTAGGAATATCTATCTCATACAGAAAATTACCTACTCTAGACAACACACGGAAGGGTCCTAAGAAGGCGGGCCTAAGTTTCACTTTCAGTTCAGCTTCGAACTTATGAGCGAAGCGGCCAACACGGGGGCCTTCTACTAAGACTAAATCTCCTATTTCTATCTCAGGTGCTCTTCTATCTAATGAGGCACGCAACCTAGCAAGGTATTTGGCCTGCGCCCTATGGTACCCTGCAATAGCGTTGTCGTGTGCATTCTTCATCTTATCTAATAACGCCTGCACACCTTCTACAGTATCCCGGGACACATCATCCTTGTCCCTTAAAGGACTAGCTAAGAGAGAGGTAGGGGTAAGAGGTTGTCTACCAGTATCTAGGAAGAAGGGCGTATAACCATGCGCAGCCTGAGGGCAGTTGTTAAGGGAAAACTCTACCAAACATAGATAATCCTCCCAATCACTCCCAGAGCCATTCACATAGTGACGCAGAGCTTCTTCCACTACCCTATTCAAACGTTCTACTAAATGAGACGAGGAGGAGTGGTAGGCAGTACCGAAGGTGACCTTGGTACCGATAGCAGCGAAGAACTGCTGCCAAAAATCAGAAGTAAATAACTTATCCTTATCACTAATAAACTGCCTACTCAAACCATGATATCTATATACGTTATTAAGGTATAGGCGTGCGCAATCGCGTGCGGTGAGTTCTAAGGGACACGGCACGAGATGACACATACGAGTAAAACGATCTACAAAAACAAGGATCTGGGCGTTACCTCTATCATTCTTCCTAAAAGGTCCTACAAAATCCATCATAATGGAGTCCCACGGCATGATGGGATCAGGTAAGGTCCTAGGCTCTGCTATCTGTCCTACATTGTTGGGTTTCATCTCCTGGCAAGATTGACAGGTTCTAACATACTCATCTACATCCTTTAAAAGGGAAGGCCAGTAGTAAGAGCGGGCTACTAGGTCCCGTACCCGTTTACCACCCTGATGAGCAGCTAAGTCATGCAACTCAAAGAGCAAGGAGGAGCGACAGATAGGAGGGACATACAGGCGCCATTGAGGGGGAGAATCTGCTATCTGCACATATAAAAATCCACCTACAAATTTACAAGGGTGCTTGCCTAATTGTTGGGGATGGGCAGCAATGGCAGCTAATGCTTCCGGCTCAGTGGCCGTAAATCTACTAATAAGGCGTTCAAGATCAGAGGTAGGCATCGCTACAGAGGTATCCAGAACAGGTTTAAAGAGATCTCCTACCGCCTTGCCAAAGAGAAGGGGAGGTCCTAGAGGGACTATGTTTTCATAAGACTTTCCTGACCTAGTCGCTATATGGCTAAGCGGTATAGAAATTTTATTTTTCCCCTCCCCCCCCACCGAGACCACAGGAAGGGCCTCACACGGGAGAGAGAGTCCTACGTGAGAAAGGAGATCAGGCATGCGAACAGCTGTATGAAAGAGGTAGGCATAGGATTCATCATCAGGTAGTTCACCATACGGGGTTACACCCATAGTAGTAGGAACTAGAGTAGTATTGAGAACATCAAGGTCCTCGAAAAAGGAGTAATCTGCACGACGGGAGAGTGCATCTGGTACTATGTTATCTACACCCTTAACATACTGAAGTTTAAAAGGGGAGAACTGTGCTAAAAACTCCATCCAGCGCGCTTGACGAGGGGTAAGGTTGGGTTGTGAGAGAAGATGGGTAAGGGGCGGTGATCTGTCTGGATAACTAATCTATAAGGATCAATCTCACAGGGTTCATTCAGACAAACATCAAATTGAGCACCTTTAAGAAAGTGCTGCCACGCGTGGCAACAATACACCACAGCTAATAGTTCTTGCTGGTGTACGGGATAGTTACGCTCCGCAGGAAGCATTGTCCTAGAGATATACTCGATTGGCTGTAAGCCCTGACCCTGATCCTGGAGAAGGACGCCCCCTATAGCTACCTTGCTAGCATCTGTAGCTACAACAAAGGGTTTAGTAGTATCCGGTAGGATGAGTACAGGAGGGGAGAGGAGTAGGGATTTTAGACACTGAAAAGCCGACTGACATTCACTACTCCAAACAAAGGGGATATCCTTCTTTAATAGATGATTAATAGGGGCTGCTATAGTTGCGAAACGCGGGATAAAACGCCTATAGTAAGAAGCAATTCCTAGAAAACTACGTACACCTTTAACGTCGGTAGGGGTAGGCCATTCCTGAATTGACTTAGTCTTGTCAGGGTCGGTAGCAACCCCGGCATCTGACAGGACGTGCCCTAAAAATGGGACACTCCTACCAGAACGAACTTTAGCACGGCGCGCCCATAAAGAATTTTCAGCCATGATTTCTAGTACTTTCTTTAAATCACGTAGGTGCGTTTCAAAATCAGGAGAATAAATAAGGATATCATCTAAGTAAGCTTGAGCACAAGAACGGTCATGCTCAGATAAAGAAACAGAGGAGAAGGAAGGATCCTTTAAATCAGAGGACACTTGAGGAAGGTGGGAATTTCCCATAACAGGTCTAAGCACTTCATTCATTAACATTTGGAAAGAGGCAGGAGAGTTACAGAGTCCCATAGCCGCTACTCTAAACTGGTAATGCCCAAAAGGGGTAGCAAAGGCGGTTTTGTGGCAATCCTCAGGAGCTATACGTAGTTGCCAAAAACCATCCGCACAATCTAGTACTGTGAAACAGGTAGAACCTTTAACCTTATTAAATATATCATCAATACGAGGTAGAGGGTATTTAGACTTCACAGTAATATCGTTTAACTTCCTATAATCAGTAACTAGGCGAAACTTGCCATTTGGCTTAGGAACTAACAGGACACCAGCGGAGTAGGGGGAGTTACTAGGCTCTATCAATCCTGCTTCTAATAGTGATACTAAAATCTGTTTTAGTTCCTTTAATTCGGTAGGGCCCATTCTATACATCGGAGAGTGCGTAGGAACTGCACCGTCCTTGATAACTACACGGTGTAAAACAGAACGAGGAGGAGGATAAGAAGGAGTCTTTTCTTCAAATACTTTTGAGGAATCTATCACAGCCATGTATCTTACGATTTCATTTTCAGTAAATCCCACTCCTATTGTATCCACTGTGTTTACATCTATATCCACACTATTATTAGGGATAGGTATCTCTTGTACTTCTAACTGAAGGAACATACATAATAGGTATCCATATTCCTTTAGTTCAGATCGCAATTCGTCGTTGGACATTAACTCGTCGTCTGTCCCAACTCAGTCCTCACAGGAGGACTGAGTTGACAATTTTCAACCGCGTGTAGCGACTAGGTGGGGGGTCCATCCCAAATGTTTTGATGTGGATCGGGGGTGTACTAGATGTCATTTTGTTGGCAAAAATACTGCATATGTGAAAACTTGACCCGAACACCTGAAAATTACACGGACGTTGGGCACCCCCTCGCGAATTTGCATTTTTCGGGATAAGAACGAGTGGGAAAAATTCAATCAAATCCTGGTGCATGAAGAAAAAATATAGGCATGTAAACAATATTGTTCTTGAAACGTGGCAAAAAACTGGGCTCGATTTGGCCACTGCAACTGCCTGAAACAATTAAAAAACTCTCAGTCCTCAGGAGAGGAATGGGGCTTTTGCTAACTTTGCTAGCATGTAAGTGCGGTCATACTACACATCACCGTGGCCACCAACCATCCCAATCAACTCATTTCCCTTCAAGCATTACAGGACAACACACTTGCATCATCATACTTCAGGTATATCATACCTTATCATGCAGTGAGAGCCTATGCATCCATGTAGGGAATGGGCTTGGATACCTACCAACAAAGGGTTATGTTATAAGTGTCAACCACCAATATAATGGGTAGGTTAAGCATATTTCCACTGTTTCTAACAACAATAGATATGGCTATAACTGTTTTTCCTTGCCATGATGTGGCCAACATAGTTGCTGGCACATGATGGCAGTGGTTTGTCACCAAGACTTTTCACTCACCCGTAAAAGCTTGAATGCACCCTTGACGCAGCCCGTGGCCACACAATCATGCAGTATGAACGTAGCAAAAGAATAACTAACATCTATGAAGGTGTTGAAACCTGCACAGCTCCTAAAACCCTGCACAACTACACTGGGTTAAGGCAAATGCCTGCTAACATCATCTGAAAAGGGGGTTTTAGAGAGGGGCAGGCAACGGTCAAGAAAGAGCATCAAGACTTGAACCTGACAACGCCTCGCAAGCTTAAACTCATGTACGAACATCAAGAAACGAAGAGGCAACGATTATCCGGCTTTACCTGGCACGGCTGGCGTTACCTTGGCCCAGGCGGTGCCCGCAAAAGTGGCACTTTGCGGCACATAGACCATGACGTGACAGAATGGTCGAAATCATCAAATCTATACTGTCACTCAATTTATTCTAATACAATGCATGTTAAAATGTAGAAAGAAACCTATCAGCCATTGAAATTGCGCCGGAAAGCAAGCGCAGTCATCAATTCCGTCAACCTGCCTTATCGCAGTTTTTTCCAGCAAGAACAGTGCCGACACCGGGTAAATCGCATCCCCGCGAGCTAAAAATTGATTTTTATCATCTTTAGAGCATGTTAAATCTATTTCCTGAGTTTGGACAGCTAACTCGTCCGCAAACGTAAACTGCATGCATGGGCGCGAGCCGCCATGGCTAGGTCGTGCATTTCCGGAACTCGCGTTTCACGTGGAAAAGTACCCTTACCACCTGTACTTTGACCGTACATTTAGCCGCTCATACCAAATCCAAAAAAATCCCAAAAATATGTCCAAGAAAGATCTTTTCACGTAGTATTTGAATAAATTTTGAGAGAATTTTTTTGTCAAACATTCTGACCGGGGCGAATTTTCTACGAAACCCAAAAACTCGGTCCTCTAGAGAGGACTGAGTTCAACTCAGTCCTCCGTAGAGGACCAGAGACAGACGACGAGTTAATACTTCAGGTATAGGTCTCACAGGAGGATCAACAGGTGTAGGAGGAGTAATATCTACCAAGGATAAATTTTCTAGTCTATAATGACGTTCCGGTACCCAGTAAGAGCTATCTGGAAACCAAATAACCATAGTAGTATCATAATTAATAGTAATCTTATTATCCTGGTGCCAATCTAATCCTAGTAATACATCAGCTGTAGTGATAGGGCCTATAGTGGCCGTCAGGTTGACCGTACGTCCTTGTATGACCAGGGGAAGGGACACCGTACCAGGGGAATGACTGGTGCGACCGTCAGCATAATGGACAGTGACCGTTTTTGTGTGAGGGGTAGTCCTAAACGCCTAACTAGGGCCTCGCTCACAAAGGAGCTAGCCGCACCGCTATCCACTAACACAGAGACATTCAAGAGTTCATCAGCATGCAAAAAGGGGTCTACAACAGTATGAGGGACGGTTAAGCCACCATTCAAGAACATAAGAGGACGCACACGGAGTGGTAGGGATGATTTAGCTCCTACAGAGGTTATAAAAACAGGCAAGCAAAAATTATTATCTGGGGTACTATCTAAGGACCTGTCCAGGTTACCCCCGGCTGACAGGCCTACTGTTCCCCCTCCCCCCCCAAATCCATAGGAACTAACCCCGAAGAAGACCCTGGCGGAAAAGCCACTGCTGGAGGGTCACGAGGGATTGAAGAGGGTGCGGGAGCCTGATTATCATAGGGGAACCCTGGGGATCCTGTCTGCACAGCATTCAGCCTACTAGGGGTAGCTGAAGGAATGCGTCCTGAAGTGGGACGAATAGGAGCACGCTGAGGGGTACGAGGAGGGCGAGCGTCGGGATGAGGGGGAGCACCCGAACGGAACTTGGGGCACTCACGTTTAAGATGACCTACTTCCTTACAATGATAGCAGGTGATATGAGAGACATCCAGAGCTGAAAGGTCAGTCACACAGATATCTAATTCTTCTACATAGGAGGTCTCCTCCTCAGGGGTAAGGCTAATATTATTAATACGGGAACGGGTAGGAAGAGAAGGCGTGGAGAAGAAATCTGCTACTCGCAAAAGATGCTGGCGCACATGCTTGAGGGGCAGGTCAGTAAAACGGTAGGCAGAGAACTGGCGCTTGACTTCACGCAATAAGGGTCTACTGAGGCCCTGAAGGAAGCGGGCACGTACTTCTGCACCCGACAAATCCCTGATTCGTACCATCTGGGCATCAAACTCTTTCATATATTCTTTGAAGGACTTGGTACCCTGCTGCAAGGTACCAAAGGATAATCTATCCTGCCAATCTGCATCGGGAGGGACTAAATGGTTCTCTAAACGCTTGAACAATTCTGCTACAGAGTTTGGGTAGGCATGAGAGGCAAGAGACTCACATTGGATGAGGTTAGCAAGCTCAGGAGTAATGCAGGTAGTAAGATGATGAGGAACTAGTACAGCGTCAGAGAGGCGCCACCTATTGTGGTTCTGCCAGGACTCTGTGTTCTGGGTGAGCAACATAATGAAGGTGAAAAACTGTTGAGGGGTATAGATTTGACATCCAGCTTAGGAAGGTTGGCAAAGAGGGGAAGAGCAGGAGGCTTAGGGGGATTAGAAGAATCAGTTTTTCCCATAGGGCCACTATCTTCCACTGCTACATAAGCGGGATAGAAGGAAGGGATAGGAAAAGCCTTGGGTAGGGGTCTAGAGGGAGCCACCGTTTCAGGATGGTGCCCATAGGAGAAGGGAACAGTATATTGCTCACGAAGAGAGGAGTAGGCAAAATGATCATAGTTCCTATCATCTAGGGGCATGGTACTGAAATCATTATTAACTTCTAAATCAGCCACACGGGTAGGGACCTGGGCAGCCTCATAGGCCGTCTCAGGGTAGGACCAGGAAGCAGGTGGGTAAAAGGGAACTGCACTAGGGCGCCCAGAAGGGCCGACAGGGGCCGAGGTACGACCCGTGTTCATAGCAGGCATTGAAGGCACAGGGTGGGAAGGAGGCCTAGAAGCATTGTTAGTGTGTGAGGACCTGCTGGAGGGGTGAGCCAAGGTTGCAGAAGGGGCAGGGGCCTGGTTCACAGCAAAAGAAGGTTCATCACTAAATCTGACTTGGGAAATACGTTGTTCATAGGTAGGTGGGGTAATTGAGGGACGACGGCGACCACCAGCAACAGGAGAAGGAGGTGAGGTACGCAGAATACCTTGAGGGGTAAGATGGTGTACCGTTTCCAAGGAGTCCCGTCGGTTACCACGAGTATTGTTATTGTTATTGTTATTAGTATTATTATTATTATTATTATTGGTAGGTATAGGCGACATATCTCCACCCACTGGATCCATCTTTAATTACGTAAGGAATAGGAATCTAGAAGAAAGCAACAAAGGAAAAAGGAAAAACCTTGAAGGGCTGAAGCAAGAACAAAATTAAAATCAATCCTTTTTAACAACAGTAATGGATAGGGAACCAAACTCCAAAGTGAGAGGAGTATCTGAAGCAGATGCAGATGCAGCCCGTTTAGGGGGAGAAGAAGGAGGGGTAGCAAAGACTAGAGCTTCTACGGGAGGACGACCATGAGGAATAGGGCGTACATGCAGGCCTAAATCTGTTTGGCTATGATCTATAAGGAACTGCTGAGCTTCTTCGAAGGACATAAATTTCTTATACCTAATTACGTTGTATGCACGATTCTGAACGATCTTCCTAGCGTCGGACCAAGAAAGGAAAATGGAGGACCATTGAGGCGTAATCACTACGTAATATTTAGCTAGACTATTATCGCTAGAAGAATGGGAAGGAGCAGTAAAAGATCGCCGTTGGCTCATGGTAACGCACCTGGTAGGTCTTGAGTATTCAAATGAGGAGAACGAGGAGAAGGCGACTTATCTCGGGTGTCTGAAACCGAACCAGATTGACGACGCACGCAGGGACGAGGTTTCCAGCGCCAGGTGGTCGTAAGTGTCCGGTTTCAAGAATTCTGCGTCCGGCGATGGGTCGTCTAAATACAAAGCAGGCAAGATGCAGAAAAAGTGTAATCTACGAGACGCTAGCCGTCTCTCTATCGTCGAACCAAAACCAGCAACTATCTACGGCAGTAAACCACCTTTCTAAGGAAAACAAGACGAGGAAAAGGAGCTATCTACGAAAGGATTTTCCGCTTCGAGCAGGTCTATCTTCTAGGCAGGGCGTGTCCTGAATCAGGCAGCACTACCCCCCCAGCTCACAGGCGACCCGCCCATTACCTGTCAAGTAGGTGTCGACTTCATTTTCCCAGCCGCGGAAGGGTTGATTCAATGACGTATGTTGCAAAGGATCGTCGTCTCGCTCTCTATCTAAACTACCTCCGAGTCCATTGTTACGCCGCAAGCCTCGGCCACCACCTCTACCTCTACCTGTCCTGATACTACCTAGACTAGTGAGGCCGCTTCTATTTACACCCCTAGCGAAAGACGAACGAGACAAGCCAGATCTCAATGCATTTAATTTACATATGTACTACTGTAATATGCCATAGGCCATTTAATCAAACCCGTTTACTCCAGGAAAAGAGGAAGGAAACACAACTAAACTGCCGTGACCCAAGCTAATATGTGTTAATTCATTTAACACACGCCGAGTGACCACACAAGGAATGGAACGTGCATAAATGGTCACCAACGGTCCAACAGGCTCGGGCCGACCTGGCCCTCGCCTGCCGAAACACAGAAACACAGGCAGGTGCACAGATGCACGCCGGTCCACTACATTCTACCGAAGGATAAGGACCACTAATAAAGTACGCGGAGCGGCGCCCAAAGGCACCCAATATACCACGGTACTGTTACGAGGACAATCAGGTTCCAACTAGAACTACACGTAAACCTAGGATCAACGGAGGCCAAGGACCTAATTTACGTCCGTAACTACAACGAATTGTTACGCGACGTAACACTAGGCTTTCTTACTTCCTGTGTTCTGCGGAATCTCATATTTGGGCTGAGCTAGCGTTTTCACGTTCGTTGCTTTCTGACGACGATATGTTGGCCCATGATCCCACGACAGAGATATGGCTTGGAGATATGGCTTGGACTGCAGGCGGGAACACACTGAAATTCAGATAGATGCAGAACGTTCTGCCCTTAGGGCTGTCCGTCCGAGCACTTGCACCTAAAACACTATTGTTAATCAGCCGTCCGTCCTAAATTTAGGACTTGGTCCTAAAAAGTCCTAAGGTCACTATAACCGAGGTACCGGGCAGGGGGGGTCACTATATGGTCCATACCCCTACAGTAGTGGACCGTGACCTCCAAGATGTACTCTACCCGTGATACCGGTACATCGTATCCGGATTCCGTACCGGGTACCGGGTAGATGCGCGGGAATGTACGTACCTCCAGGTGTGACTGATGAATTCGCCGATCTCCCAACGCGCGCACCTGTAAGTAGTCAATCAAGAAAATTTCCTGCTGCTTGCGCGTGCTGCCTGCCGACGCTGACGGTGCGCGGGTCTGTCGCGGGAATTGGCGCGAAAAATGACATGGGAGTCGGGCCACGTTCATTTCATTGCAAACAGTAGAACAGCACCACCAAATTGCGGCATGGACCAGGCACGGGCACCCTTTGGCAAAGGGTGTGGGCCACCGATCATTTACCAATATCGGTGCTACACGGCGGCACCGGCACAATAATAGCTGGCGGCAAAACGCCACTACATTTCAAGGACCATGAGAAAAACACTGAGGTGGAGACACTAAACGTAATTCGTGATCGTGCTGTTCTTTTACTTTTTGTTTTTCGCAAGGCAACGGCTGGGGCTGGCCGCTGGGTTCAGCGATTAATAACTCAGTCGGGCATGGGAATAAAATAAACTAACTGACTTGCTGGGTTCAGTGAGCCATCTCTACGTGCCTGGGATCGGCCTCGCGGGCTGGCGCTGAGCTAGATCAGAAGTGAGTTTACGTCATTCCCAGACGTGTAGCCCCGTATTTGCTCGGATTCGACAGCGGCAATCAGCGTTCTGCAGCAAGAGACAGCCAGGTGTACTAGAAACGCTCTGCAGATAACATGCCTATCTCTATCGGCGCCCCCTAAACGGTTAGCGCCCTAAGTGGACTGCCGTGGATCCACTATTTATACCTACGTCGAACTACCCACGGCTTCGCAAGACAACCCCTTTAAACTCGTGGGAATAAACTGACTGACTTACGAGCCGTGGTGCATGTGCACCATAGCTCAAGCTCCGTCATATCAGTGGGATGTCGTTGGAGCTGACCTTGGTTGCCGGCACCAGCCAAGCGCGCGTGAAGAAGGCGTCGGGACGGACGTGCCAGCGGGCCGGTCGTCGCGGGCGCACCTGCCCGCCCTCTACTTCCATCTGTCAGAGCTGGCAGTTTCTTGACTTTCCTTAATTTGCTGTCCGGGACATGGTCTGCTCGATACCGATGCTGATGCACGGCACCTTACCATCCTTTGCACTAATGCTGGCGCTCACGGTGGCCCTTGCCACCGCTGGTGGCCCTCGTTCAACTAATACTTGGAGTAATGCTGGCACGGGCGGCTCCCCTGGCATCCTTCACCCCGTGCCACATGGGGGCCATCCAGCACATGAGCCCCGTCCGCATGAACCTCTGGAACACACCCCGCCGCACCCACCGCCACATGGCGCCTCGGGAGTATGCCGCCTGGACGTAGTCACCATCGTGCCCCGCGTCCGTGTCATGCCCAGGGGCCAGCGGCACCCTGGCTACGGCCCTCACGGCGTTTACAATGCGGGCGTCTACCATAGGGGCTACAGCTGCCACCTGAATGTGACAGAGGCCAACGCGCTGAATTGGGGCATCGTCCGGCTGCACCCTTACCAGCCATTCATGGACTGTGAGGGTCGGTATAACTACGCTGTCGTGCAGTCGGTGCTGGCTAAAAAGGCTGCTTCACGCGGGTCCACTGGTGGGCTGAGTGGTGGGTCAAGTGGTGGGCTGACTGGTGGGCTGACTGGGGGGCTAACTGGTGGGCTGACTGGTGGGCCGGCTAGTGGCAGTGATGCAGGCCGGCACGCATCTGGCAGCGACAGCGGTGGCACCGACAACGCCCATTATGGAAGCACGCACGCAGGTGGCGAGGCTGGCGGTGGCCGGTCGGGAAATGCTGTGGGTGAGGGCAGAGGGCAGGCAGGGGACCTGACAGTGATGCAGGTATCAGGAAATGATCTGGGAAAGCAGCATGAAAACAAGGGGGTGGGAAATAAGGGCGTGGAAAATAAGGAGGTGGGAGTCAAAGAGGGGGGAAACAAGGAGGGGGGAAAACAGGAGGAGCAGACTGTTTCCCTGCCCAACCAGGAGCTGGACCTTGCCCACGCGGGCGTGTGGCGTGACTGCGCGATGGTCCTCAGCGGCGCGCCCTTGTCAGGGAGCCACTGTGGCGGCGAAATCAACAGCCACACCACCGTCATCCGCGTGAACGGCGCGCCCGTGGGGGGGTACGAGCGCGACGTGGGCGACCGGACCGACATCGCATTCTACAATCAGGAGATGGAGGCCGATGTGATGACCCGTCTGGGCAAGGCCAGGCAGCATGGACCGGCGCACACGGGGGGCAAGTCGGGGGCGCGGCCGGGGGCCAAACCAGGGGCCAATGCTGGGCCAAGCTCAGGGCCGGCTGATTCAGGGTCAAGCGCAGGGACTGGTTTGGGGTCCAGCTCGGGGGTCCATACAGGGGGCAAACCAGAAGCCCCTTTGGGAGCCAAGGTGGCGGCTGAATTGGGGGCGGACGCGGGGCCAAAGTCAGGGGCCTATTCGGGGACTAAGCAGAGGGCCAGCTCGGGGGCCAAACATAGTGGTGGGGTGTCTCCCCGGTGGGGAGCGAAGGGGGCTGCGCTAATATCTGGCAAGCCGAGCGTCACATCGGTGGACAGGCTGCCGCTGTCTGCGGGCGTGCGGTCGCTGTTGGGCGTTGCAGGGCGAGGACCGTTATCCCAACGCGGTCGGTTTTCACGGCGCCGGCTGCTGGCGGCGAGGGGACCGCATAACTTGTCTGGTCGGCATAACTTGGGCGAGCCGCCTCCCGGGCGGTACGTGAGCAAGGGGGGGCCCAGGGACCCTGACCCGTTGCTTGTGGTCCTGTTCGACGACCACCACGGCGACATGGCGGCGCGGGGGGCTGACTGTGGGGCGTTTGCGGGGGAGTTGGCCGTGCCGACGGTCGGAATGGGTTCGATGCAACGGGTCGGTAGTAAGGCGATGCTGACACAGTGGGCAGCTGGGATGGGCGTGGAAGTGGTTTGGCCTAAGCAGCTGGTTCCCTCGGGCGGGCTCCGTTCACTGCTCGCCGCGGCCCAGTTTTGCCAAAGCATTCGTGTGTATGGGCTCGGCGGCGCTCGCACGCGGGGCCATTATTACGGCAGGCGGGGGGTGGCCAATACCGTCTGGGATGCGCACCATCTGGACCTGGAGGTCAAGTTGCTGCAGGAGTGGGCCAAGGCGGGGTTTGTGGAGGTGGAGATTTACGAGGGTGGGCCGCCAGAGTGCCCCCACACGGCGCAAACCCCTGCCAGCCCTCCCAAGGGGGCTCATCCGGCGCCATCTGTCTCCTCGTCTCCACCCAGGCACCCCCCAGGGGGAGCGAGGCGGGACGTCCCGGTGGTCGCAGCTGGTCCACAGGCACAAGACGTGCGTGCAATTTACAAGGCGCGTGAGTCTGGTGAGGAGAAGGGGGGGGGGGGCTGCGAGGCACCTCCATGGTAAGGGGTGGTTGAGACACAAGGAAGATGAGGGCAGGACCAATGCGGGGGGTTCAGGGCAGGTCATGGTGGCCAAGAAGAGGGGGGGGTGGGGGGGTCTCGTGGCGCTGCCCATGAGATTAAGAGTGGGACAGTGGGAGGGATGTGGAAGAGGTCTCCGAGAAAGCGGAATGCCACGTGGCAAGTCATGGTCAGAGACTCAGCGAATGGCACCCGAAAAAGAAACGGTGCCAAGGTGTAGGTTGTTGTCAGAGTAGTGACCATTTTTAGCTGTTTTGACACTGAGCATGCTGAAGGTGCACAGTAAACGAGAGAATGCATTGGTTTCCTGCAAATTTGCTGCTTATTCCACTGAAGAGTCCACGCCCAAGAAGCAACTGTACAGAGAGGCCTCACTGGGTCTCGCTGCATAACTGTTACTTAGTTGACTTAGAATAATGTACATACTACTATAATTTTGCGTCAGCACCTCCATGCATCCCTTTTCCAGGGACCTGAACGGGTGGGTAACATGGCTGGTATGACAGATCCTACCCCCAGCTTAATTCATCCATTCACCCCCTCCCTCGCACTCAGCGGAAAACCATCAGGGCAAATGCGACGCACCTCCTCCACCAGCCAGCGCGCGACAAACACAGCCATGACAGTGTTGCGGCCACTACGTAAACCCATCCATGAGACTCACCCATGCAGGTGTGGGTCCAGCGCAGCGCGGAGCCTGTGCAGCATCATGCGCATGAAAACCTTCAGCGCGGCGCTCGACTCCAGGGAGGCAGACACCCCGATAGTTACCGTGGTCAGCACAGAACCCTTCTTGTACAGCATGACTCGGATGGCCGTCTGCCACTCAGCATGAGGCGGAGGCTCATCAGAGAGCAGAACACGGTTGCAGAAGCTCCCGCACTGCCAGGTCAGGGGTCTTGAGCATGCAGCTCGCGGCCGACAGGAGGTCGGCCTGACCAACCGCCGCATCGTACCGCAAGCGAGCCGCAAGGGCACCGTGGAGTTACCCATGCAATTCCTCCAGAGTGAAGGGGTGGACGATCCATGTCGTTGGTGGCAAGGCAGCTCTCCTTCAAGGCGGGGACTTGGTAGTCCGCGGCTGAGGATTGAGGCGCCGCGGGCGGCGGGGGGGGTCCAGCATTGAACAACAAGACGGCGGGCGGCCGTCTCGGGGTGAAGCGGCGGGGGGGGGGGGGAAGCGAGCCCCGCCCGTCAAGGAAACGTTGTACGTGGGCCCGAACCGGCCAGCGGTCAAGGCTGACCGGCGCCGCGCCGTCCCCCGTGTGCTCCACAGGGGTGCGCTGCCGCCGGCCGCCGAGCCAGTCAAGGTGGTACCACATTTCCTTGTCCTGTTTGCGAGCTTCGATGGCAGGCCTTGGCATCCGATGCACTGGGCCGCCTCTGCGTCCTGAGCCGCACTCGTGCATGCGCAGGCCTCCACAAGGGTGGCCTTGAGCACCGGTTTCAGCAGCAGGTCCCAGTTACGATTGAGGCGGTGGGCGGCCAGGAGGCCTTGGTTGTCCTGCGGGTAGAGCGGGCCGGGTCAGCGGCGCCCGGGCATGGCCGGCAGGTGCCGGGCCACCGGCCAGCAGCGGGGCAAGGGCCGCAAAGCCCGCAAATTAAAAATTAAAAGGCAGCGTTGGGAGCACCCTGGGCCAGGGCGTCGACGTCAGCCTGAGCCCCTAGGGCCTCCAGGTACGCCCGCCAGCACCGGTTCCGCTCGTGGTACGTCGGCGTCCATCCAGTCCTCGGGATCCCGGCCCGCGGACTGACCGGCGTAGCGCAGTCCAGTCAGGGCAGACCACTTGGGTGCGGCGCGCTTGCATGGGGGCCTGGAACCGGAGCCGAAGGGTCGCACGCACCAATTAGTTCCGGTGGTCAGAGCACACCGTGGGCGGGTCAAACACTCCGGTATCCAGAACCAAAGTGCCGACCTCAGCGCCATCCAGTGTACAGGCATACGCAATACGTACGCAATCGTACGGGGCCCATGGGTATTGGGTATAATACGCTCGTACGGGGTATTATACGCAAATGGTACGGTGACTCTTGAAAATGCTGTTTTTTGAATGGTTCAGGGGGTTCCTCAACATTCTGACCAATCAGGCATGTTTTCTTTGTGTTCTTGCAATGCACCACATGCCTATGTGTGACACATCATCTCATGACATTGGCATTACCGTTGCTGCTCAACAACTGGTACAAGCATTGTCCTGTTTAATTATTAAGTCTCTTAAAAGCACACCATAACGAAGTTGCATGCACTGAATCAGTGCACACCTGAAAAGGACAATAACACAAGTAGATATGCATGCGCAATGACACTTGCAGAGGTATACAGATTGCTGCCACCATTACTGTATGTTGAACTTATAACCACGTCATCTCTGGCAGCATGGAATTGCTACATACTAGGACTGAAATAGGGCACACGGTCAGTTGGCCAACTTGCCAAAAGTAATAAGACATTGTGCCAGAAACAGACATCTTGCCTACTACTCGTGGTACTAGGCCACCATGCAATATTGATCTACATGAAGCAAGAATCCATACGGGCTGCCAACAATGTGGCTAGCGTGCAGGATACCATGCATGCCAGCAACCTGACCCAGCTTCCCTAAACCATTAACACATATGCAGTACGGTGGCTGGCTAGCAGCAGCCTGCATGGCTAAATAAGGCATCTATGTGCATCGCGAGTCACACCAAATACCCCGCAGCCAGCAACGTAATGCCTCCGGCGGCCTCTTGCACTCGCTCACTCTTGCCTCCTTCCATACGTGGCGCCCAGGCATGATATTCTGATATGCCCTATGCCCAGGCATGATATGGCGGGTGCTAGCCTTGCTCGGGTGGTGGCACCCGAGAATTTCGCATCCAAAAGTGTGCACGTCACTGCTCAGCTTGTAGTTACAGGTCTGTCGGCTGCCCTTTCTTGTTGAGAGTCTGTTCTTTCACAATATGTGTCCAGACAGTCTCGAATACGGCCTGCATCTCGTCGGCCCCATCATCATCGTGTTCCATAGACCCACACCATCACCGTCGCTAGCCATGGTGCCTGGATGTCAATTGTGCTACGATTAAATGTTAGGTGCCAGATGTGCGCCCTTGTTGGCAGACAAAATAACTTCGTCACCTAATTTCCTCGTCCTTCGTCTCCTAGACCCTAGTCCGACACGCAGCAATCTGCAGCAATGCACGTACAGTCGTACATGCACGGCCAGCTTGGCACCTCGGCATGTCGTTTATTTGTCGCGGATTTACAGGTCACCGACATACGGTCTAGTTCCGGCTCCACGTGCCGTCCAAAATGATGCCAGAACCTACTTCGAACGCGGTTCATTCGCAAAAAAATACGCAAAAAATACGCAAAAAATACGCAGTACGCAAAAAATACGCAAAAAATACGCCGTGCACATTTTTCCCCCTAAAATCTTGCGTATGGCGTATAATACGCATCGTACGGCGTATTATACGCCGTATGCCTGTACACTGGCGCCATCATACAGCGTTACGTGAGCATAAGTCCTCGATCAGTACAGTCGAGTGGGATGGGATGAGATGGGCCGGATAGGATCTAGCTATCTAAGACCTACTAAGTTACAGGGTTGTGGGCACCACGGCCCAAATCACTGTGAATGCCAAACTTGGTCACACGCGGAGCCCCCACTGGCTTGGGGGTGGTCTCCTTCATTACTACCTGCCACCAATCCTTGCAAACCATCTGCCTCCAGATGACAGACATGCCAGGGGGCAACTGGTCCTGGCGTGAGCCCATTGCAACGTGGGTAACACATATCCATGCCTCCTGACCTACGGCGCCGAGACCTGGACACTGACGCAGGAGCTGGAGCAACGACTCGACGGCACCGTCACCCAGATGCTGCGCAAGGCCCTTAACATCCCCTTTGGTTTGCACATTAGTAATGAGGATTTGTACGCTGATTTGCCCTATGTTTCCCACATTATTAGGCACAGGCGCCTGGGCCTAGCCGGGCACCTGGCCCGCACAGATCAGCTAGATACATGCATCAGATAGACTAGCTGGCACCAAGCCCGCCCAGCCTGGGCAATATGTCCTCACCTGGCGTGCCCCAGGCCGCGCGCGGCAGGGCCGCCACCCGTGGACTTTTCGTGATAGACTCGGCATGGACATGAGCTACACTAGACGTGACGGGCTCACATGCACCCGGGCAGCCTCCTGGTTTGTCTGTAATATGGAGGCAGATGGTGTGCAAGGATAGGGCATGCAAGTAGTGATGAAGGAGACCATCCCCAAGTCTGTGGGGGCGGCTCCGCGTGTGACCGTGTATGGCATTCATAGCGATTCGGGCCGCGGTGCCCACACCCCTGTAACTAGGACCTAGATAGCTTACACCATCCATTCCATCCCATGTTCCCCTCCCACTGAGGACTTATGCTCACGTGACGCATGCAGTCACGTGTCTATTAATTAATTAATAATGCCTCAGTAGTCTATCCCGGAAAGTCCACGGGTGCATGGCGCCCCGGCCGCGCTCGGCCTGGGACACGCCACACGCATGTGAGAACAAAACGCCCATGCAGGTTGGGCGGGCTTGGTGCCTGCTGAGCTATCCATAGTGTCTATCTGATCTGTGCGTGCGAGGTGCCCGGCTAGGCCTGGCAGGCGCCTGTGCCTAATATTATGGGAAGCGTATGGTAAATCAGCGTACAAATCCTCATTGCTAATGTGCAAACCAAAGGGGATATTAAGTGCCTTGCCCAGCATCTTGGTGACTTTGCCGTCGCGTCCTTTCTCCAGCTCCTGCGTCAGCGTCCACGTCTCGCGGCGCCGTAGGTCAGGATCGTCAGAATGACGACCTTGAACAGGCCATGCTCGACGATCCCGGGTAGGGCAGGGTTGCTCCGGACCCGGGTACGTTGGGCCGGGTTGCATCGATCATGCATGGCGAGCAGCCGTACCCTGCCCATACCTTCTCACGAGGAGCCAAACTGGATTTCGCTAGCCATGGCAGCAATTTGGAGTAATTTAAGCGCGGTAAACAGTTACACGGTAAACATTCGCATACATAATGTGGACCCGGCCGGCCAGATGCAGACTGTCATGGTTGTGCTTTCATTGGCAAATGAAGTCAGTATAATTATAGCCAACACTGTACAATGCGGGCCGGGCTAGACTTGCACAATAAAAGGAGTGTGTGGCTTAGTGCTTCAATTGCATGATTGGCAACTTGCACGTGAACAGCATACACACAACTACCAAATAATATGCACCTCTCCGTGATTTGGACGAAGATGATGGACAAGGCCAAGTGGGCCCAGGTCGTAGAGGACAACGAGCCCCCCCCTGTGGGGAAGCGCCCGCGTGTGCAAACCCGCGGGAGGCACGCCAGACAGCTCCCCTAGGGCAGCGTGAGGCTGTCTAGATAGATGTTGTAGTTAGAATGCTGTTAGATAGATGTCGTAGGTAGCTGATGTAGATAGATTAGACCGGTAGGACTGTTTGCACCCATCCATCCATCCATCCATCCATCCATCCATCCATCCATCCATCCATCCATCCATCCATCCATCCATCCATCCATCCATCCATCCATCCATCCATCCATCCATCCATCCATCCATCCATCCATCCATCCATCCATCCATCCATCCATCCATCCATCCATCCATCCATCCATCCATCCATCCATCCATCCATCCATCCATCCATCCATCCATCCATCCATCCATCCATCCATCCATCCATCCATCCATCCATCCATCCATCCATCCATCCATCCATCCATCCATCCATCCATCCATCCATCCATCCATCCATCCATCCATCCATCCATCCATCCATCCATCCATCCATCCATCCATCCATCCATCCATCCATCCATCCATCCATCCATCCATCCATCCATCCATCCATCCATCCATCCATCCATCCATCCATCCATCCATCCATCCATCCATCCATCCATCCATCCATCCATCCATCCATCCATCCATCCATCCATCCATCCATCCATCCATCCATCCATCCATCCATCCATCCATCCATCCATCCATCCATCCATCCATCCATCCATCCATCCATCCATCCATCCATCCATCCATCCATCCATCCATCCATCCATCCATCCATCCATCCATCCATCCATCCATCCATCCATCCATCCATCCATCCATCCATCCATCCATCCATCCATCCATCCATCCATCCATCCATCCATCCATCCATCCATCCATCCATCCATCCATCCATCCATCCATCCATCCATCCATCCATCCATCCATCCATCCATCCATCCATCCATCCATCCATCCATCCATCCATCCATCCATCCATCCATCCATCCATCCATCCATCCATCCATCCATCCATCCATCCATCCATCCATCCATCCATCCATCCATCCATCCATCCATCCATCCATCCATCCATCCATCCATCCATCCATCCATCCATCCATCCATCCATCCATCCATCCATCCATCCATCCATCCATCCATCCATCCATCCATCCATCCATCCATCCATCCATCCATCCATCCATCCATCCATCCATCCATCCATCCATCCATCCATCCATCCATCCATCCATCCATCCATCCATCCATCCATCCATCCATCCATCCATCCATCCATCCATCCATCCATCCATCCATCCATCCATCCATCCATCCATCCATCCATCCATCCATCCATCCATCCATCCATCCATCCATCCATCCATCCATCCATCCATCCATCCATCCATCCATCCATCCATCCATCCATCGGGGTTAATTAATGCTCCGTGACTCCCCAACGGGAGCACGAGTCTAATTAATTAATTAATTAATTAATTAATTAATTAATTAATGATAAGTTCATAAATTATCATCGGTATTTGTTGGGGGCTGTCTTACAAGCAACGTTTCTCTGCCTCCAGCCAGCCATCCAGTGCCAGCTGGAGGCTGCTAAAGCCTTTGCTGGCCTGCTCGTTGGCCCAGCACAGCAGATACCAGACCTTCCTCCCTGCCGCCCTCAGGCCCTTGCCCAGGCGTCCCTGCCCTGCCCGACCCTGCTGCCTACTCCCATCCGTGCCCACCCCATTCAACACATGCTTATCAGACCGCCCCCTAGTCCCATTCGATACCTTCCCACTCTTTGACTGACTAGCAGGTTTACTCCTGGCAGATGACGCCCCTGGTATGTTTTCCAGCTGCGCAGGTGTTGCTGCAACACCCTGTGCAGCGGTATCCTGCGGACATGCAAGCCGATCCCCGCCCGTGGCGCACGCCTTTACTCCCGCTTCTAACAGCCGCCCCACATCTGCCAGGGCGCACAACACGGCGGGCCGCCCGGCCCCCAGCAACGCGGCCACGTCGGCAACGATGACATCCCTGGCAAAGCCGACACCCCCGCCGATGTTAACGGCCAGTCGAGGGCTGCACGCCAGCTGGACACAGCGAGAGAGGGCGGAACGAGCATCAACGAGCTCTAGTAGTGCGTTCACTGGCTCAGGTGCCGCAGAAAGAGAAGAAGAAAAAGAAAAAGAAGAAGAAGAAGGAGAAGGAGAAGAAGGAGGAGGAGGGGAAAGAGACGATGAAAGAGGAGGCCTCTTATTGCTGGCAGACGTAACTGCTACCCCTGCCTGGTCCGTGTTACTAGTGGCGCTTGCCGCCGCCGCCTCTGACGAGACACCGCCTTGTTGTGCCATGGCCACCGCGGCACCAGCTGTCTTTGCTTCTCCATCTCCGCAGGAAGCGGCTTGCGCGGATTCCTGGCCGGCAGCCGCGACAGCGCCGGATGGTGGCGATGCCGACTTGGCATCGGATGCCGGCGGCCTGGCCGCGATGGCGGCGGCGGCAGCGAGGCACGTGGACAGCTCCAGCATCAGCGACGCGGCGTCCAGGGGGTCGGCGTGCCAGTCCCCATTAAACAGCCGCAGAACGAGGCAGTAGGAATATAGGACATCGAGCAAGTGGTAGGGGAGGGCCGGGGAGGGGGCCACGGAGGACAGGGTGGACAGGGGGGGTAGCGGTGTCGATGGTGGGGGAGGAATGCCATCAGTCAAACCTTCCCCTTCGCCATCATCACCTTCGCCCTCATCAGCGCCTATAAACACAATGTCCTCCCCCCCTTTCCCTACTTCCTCCCCCCCGTTCCCGAATTCCTTCCCTCCTTTGGTGCTTTCCTTCCCTCCATCCATGATCTCCATGGAGGCCTCACCGCAATCAGCTGTCCTCAGGGCTAAACCCACCGCTTTCCCCCCCCTGTCCTTGCCATCAGCTGGCCTCAAAGTTGGGCCCACGTTAGAGAGAGAGTCCCTTCCTCCCTCACCGACCAGCACTGCTTGCACCAGCGGCTGGCCCCGAGTGTCCAGGGCCAGTGTACGGGCATCCTCGCGCAGCCACCAGGGCTCCCAGGGCATGACCAGGTGGCTCAGCTGCCCTGTTGCGGCCGCCGCGTGGAACCGACGGAGATCCTCGGGCGACAGCTGGCGGGGGTCTAGTGGCGGGGGGGGGGGGGGGGGGGATGGATGGCAGGGCAGCAGGATAAGGTGTTACGGAAGGCACGCGATGAGGGGTGAGAGAGGAGGGGTGGAGTGAGGAGGGCGGAGGGAGGATGACCGAAGGGGCTCCAACTGAGGGTTTGAGAAAGGACGTTTGACACAGGCGAGAAAGTATCAGTTTTACCAAGGCGAGACATTCTTGTCACATCCCAGAACGGTGCATGCCACAGTTGCTGCATCCGTAATATAGACAGCATGGCCTAGCTGATGGTATTACCTCAGCCCGGTCGGCGAAAAGAGTTGAGGCATCAGCGTAAGATGAACAGAGGCTTACCACTTTGATGAAATACGCGCAGCACATTAAAATCCTGGCTTGCAGAATGATTTGGCTACCAGCATCATGCATGGGAGTTTCCAACGTACGCATGGGAGCTTCAAATGTGCATCAAACAAAGATATCCTGCGGTCTCTCACCAGGACAGAGGCAGGGGCAGGATCTGGTAGTACAAGGATGGAACAACCCAGAGGCACGAGATACGGCAGCTGCGTCGGTGGTAAGCATAACACATTACACACGTCATCCTAGCATGGCTTCAGGCCCCATGGCAGCAATGAATTATAGCATGGAATTTTACAATTCGCTAAATAGTAAACTATAGGAGTACATTCTAGCCTAGATTGGATACTGTAAACTGCCTTATCCCATGGTGCTACCAAGCTCTCTCTGCCACACACCCATCTACAAGAGGGACCTGTCTACAAGGGGGGGGAAAGCACTCACAAATCACAATGCCACCCGCTACCTGGTACCTGGTATCCGTTCCCCATTCTCCACGACCCGCCAGCCCCGCAACCATGTCACAGCATCAGCAAACAGGATCAGGTGCCCACTACACCCCCCCCCCCATGTTTAAGACGGGGGTCTGGCCAACCCAGGGCTGCAGTCTTAAACCTAAAATCAAATCCAGGGTTGACGATCTTAAACCTGAGTTGACCTTAAACCTGAGGGGGCGCCGCGCCGCGGCGCGCCCCGCCGGAGCCCGCCATTTGATACATGAGTGGAAGTTAGTGCTTAGCGAATGCACTTAATAAATAATGAAAAAAAGGCTTAGCAGGGATTAACTATTGGATGTATTTGGAATAAACGTACACCTATTTATCTGGAATAAATAATAAAAAAAATATCAATACGGATGCTCGTGGTCTGTACACTGGGCACTGGCCGGAACTTGGCAGCTTTTTGTACCAACTTTAAGACCGTATTGCCCAAAACCAGCCCTGCGGTCTTAAACCTGAAATTTCAAAATCCAGGGTCTCGTGATCTTAAACCTGAGAATCTTAAACGTCAAAGGGGGGGTGTATTGGCTACCCGCAGCCAAACAGCAACAACACGTGCCACATCAAGCCACGCGCACGCGATCCCCTATCCCCTACCCCCAGCCAAACAGCAACAACACGTGCCGCATGCTAGCGGCTACCTAGCATCCCAGTAACACTGATAAAGTAACCAACGGCATAATAACGCATACGCCGTAATATTGAATGTGGCATCAGGGCAGCTGACGTGAACTACACAGATGATGCCTGCGCCTGACACACGGCACATTAAAAAACTGCGGCCCACCTAGTACACCGGCCATTTGTTCATCCTCTGTGGCGCCCCCCTCGCCTTCCTCGTCGTCGCTGCTGTCAGATGTCCCCTCCTCCTCTCCCTCCCCTTCCAATTCCACCGTTTTCCCGCCGTATCTTACCCCCCCAATACCCACCACAACATGTTCCCCACCCCCGTGTCTGCTGCCACCTGCACCGGATCCTCCTCCCCCCCTTCCCCTGGCCAAGCCCTTTTCCACGCCTCCATTCCCATCCAACCCCATCTCCGTGGCGCCGCCAGCACTCCTGTCCACATAGAGGCCTGGCCCGATGTCCCTGGCCAGGGCCAAAGGATCATCGTCCCCCCGTGCCGCCACCCGCTGCAGCACGGCCATCATCCTGCGCCGCGTCTCCGGCTCCGCGGTTGTTCCCCGCATCTCCTCGGCCAGCTGGCGGCGGGAGAAGGCCTCGGTGCACGCGGCGCTGTGGTTCTGGGGTTGGGAGAGGGCAGTGCACAGGGAAACGAACCTGTCATGAAATGCAGAACCTGAAGTGTGACATGGCCAGTGAAACATGCCTCGGTGAATTATGCCCCGGTGCACGCGGCGCTGTGGTTTTGGGGATGACACAAAGTCACAAACGTCAATGCTGGCAAAAAAAATTTTGACTGTGAAATAACTCAAACAAGCACCATGACTAAGCGAATGGGATAGGTCTCGATGAACGCAGGGCTGTGGTCATTAGGATCAGACAGAATATTTTCATGGGGGGAAGGGAGAGGCATAATTGCTTTTTCAGTTGAGAAAGAGCGCTACGAATGCGTGGGTAAGTCTGCTTTAGTGCCCGCGGCACGGTGCCAGTGGTACGGATGCCAGGGGTCAAGGTGCCTCATGGGGTGGAAGCATGGAGGACGGTGGGCTGCGGTGGCGGTATGCCTCTGCACTGGGGAGGGTAAAAATGCGAACGCGTCATGTGTCTCCCGAGAAGGGGGTACAGTTGGGAGGTCATGCATCGTGCCCTTACCCTGTCCCTGGTTCAACTCAGACAAATAGGCCTGCCAGCTCAATTGCTTACTGACACGCTACTTCCCTATCTGTTGGATAGGTGCATGGATCTGATGGAGCATATGAGGACCGAGGGAGCCGGGGACTCTTCCCCCTCCTCGAATATGCATGGTTGAGCATGTCAGGTGAGAGGGGGCCACCGACCCTCCCCCTAACTAATGCTCTCCCTCCTCTACGAATGTGGTATCACAAGAACTGTCGCGAGAGTTGACGATGACAAGTGCTCATGGTGATTTCCTAGGTGCACAGGCCGGTTATGAACCTTACAACTGCTGTTCTATACTGTTGTGCTACAACTGACAGATACAGTATTTGCATAGGAGATTAAGCGAATAGCACGCTTGACGCGACGTACATTAGAAAAACTACTACTACATCGTTATCAAATAGTTTAATACTAATAAATTGAGGATAATATGTATATTATGATCAAATGGTTATCTGCCCACGTTAAATAGTAAGATAAACAACTTCCTGAAGGCCATTCCTAACATCTAACCAACAAGGCCTTTATCCTCTCTCGAACTGAGTGAGTCGGTTATCTAATAAACATGCATACCTTGTAGCACGCAAGGGAGCAGTACTGGACGTTGCAGCGGGGACACGCATATTTCGCGAATTGACGCACGCATCTGCAGGCAAGGAGCGGCCACAACACGCTTTAGTCCTAACTGCATAGAAAGTAAAGACAACCGCAATGAAAAATCGGCGCCAGCAAGGAAAATTTCTCAAAAACTGCTGCAACTCAGAAAACGTCGTGTGCGCAAGGTCAAAGTCACCGTGGCGCGAACGATGGAGGAAAAGTGTCCGGCCGCTTACTTACATTTTGCAAATACTCTGGCCATGTGGCCCGATTACCACCTGTTCACGTTTACCCCTGTCAGGGAGTACAATGTCCCCACTTCCCATGCGTGCCAAAAATTCATGAACCTCAAATATTCAGGCGCTTTCAGCTATGCCAACGTCGATAGTATTGTTGTGACGGCATGTCCCTCATTCAACGGATGCGTGAAATGACGCGAAGAAATTATTTCCTGTGTTCGTGGCAGACGACTGACGAGTGACGAGACGTCGTGTCACAATCATGCCTGATTTCTTCTGCTGCCAGTCTAAGAATCCAAATCGTCGCGCCAGCGACTAGGGTTGTACCGAATAGCGTTTTGGCTTGCCGAATCGGATACTCGGACCAGGGGGGTGCCCCGAACCCGATGCCGAATATATTTGGAGCCTCCCGATACCGATACCGAATATGTTCGGAGCTGAAGGGCCCTTCCCGAATCGAACACCGAATAGTTCTCCGAACTATTCGGACGCCGATCGAATAATGACGACAGTAGCTACTATAACGTATTAGGTAGATAACTTGTATCATTTATATTAATGAGACTTATATTAATTATTTTGTATCAATTATATATTGAGATACACTTAGTGTTTAATACTTAGACGAGCACAGTTGCCTTCCCTGCATTGTGCATTCAGCTTTTGGGCGTCGGCCTAACTCTGAGTCGGCGGAGGCATGACCGCGCCAGCTGGTGAGTGGAGGCTGGAGGCTGCGCCGCCCGCTAGTAGGGATACTACTATTCGATATTCGGAACTACGAATATATTCGTCGAATAGTAGGGTGTCCCGATTTCGATACCGAACATATTCGGAAGTAGAGCTTGCCTCCCGATACCGATACCGAATATGTTCAGACGGACAGACCGTTCGCCGTATACTGAACATATTCGGTGTTCGGTTCGGTATTCGGGGGATATTCGGTATTCGGAACACTATTCGGTACAACCCTACCAGCGACTTGCCAGCCTCGCTTAAGTCACCATGGCTACAATTGAGTGGTGTTTCATTGGCTGTTACTTGGGAAAATCTGGCGCCTAGCATACAGTGGCGGCTGCCAGAAAAAGCACGACACTCTCCGCAACCCTACTGTAACAGGCTCTGCATAGCCCTCCAAGCCAGAGAGAGGCCTTTCCACGCACGCTCGCGAGCCGCACCAGGAAAAAGGGCACAGCGAAGTGCTGCTGCCGGGCTCTAGAGTTTTATTTGATTTTTAGGGGTCAATTACAAATTTTCCTGGTTTTCATCCCAGTTGGTAACAGCACTCTCAACTTCCTTACAATAGGTTTGGGGACACACCCAGCGTTGATATGCTTCGTGGGCAGATGGTTTTACAGCAGTTCTAGGCGTGCGCTGGTTGCCAGTTTAACTTCAATCACCAAATAAATTCGCTGCACGGACAACCTATAAGAGGAAAATGATGTTTCGATATACGGATTCCCTTATTATCTTGGGCATTTCATTTCTCAGCGCCTGTTTCTGTGAGGCCATCTCATGGCTCCTCATCTACCGGACAGCCGAGTACAAGCAGTTGCGCTCCAGCATTGATAAAAACAGTAAAAAAGGTAGGAAACTTAAGGAGGTTGCATTTTTATTTTCCCCGGCAGTCCCGGCAGCTTATTCCGTCTTGCTTCTGGCATGACATTCAACAGGAAGATCTAAAGTGCGCTTTGCCCTTGCTCACAGTGGCGACGGCTATGTCTTGCCCACCCGCGTCTTGTACGCCACTTGGCTCGTCCACATCCTTTTTTCGAGAGTAATTGTAACACATTTGGGCGTCAAGGGTTTGCTGTTTACAAAGACCCTGGCTCTATCGCCGTTGTACAGTTATGATGACTGTTTCTCGTAGTTTTCCCGCAGTATTCCTGGAGACGTTTCCAAAACCCTCTGCTGATTCAACTCATCTTTCCTTTGACCTCATGCAAAGAATATTTTTGCTCGTACTTTGAAAACGTCATTTCTTTCGAAACCTCTTGTGAAATCTCATTTTGGACCCCCAGTGGAGAGCATGAAGAGTGCGGTGACCAGCGTCACGGACACCAAGCAGAAGAGCAAGAGCCGCAAGCTGGACCGCTACGAGACGCAGCTCAAGGACAGCAACCGCGACCTGGGCATGACCAAGATGAAATCACACATGGTGGTGGCCGTCACGCTTGGCGTGCTGTACAACTTCCTCAGCAGCTCGTGAGTGGGGCTGGTCGCTAGCATACCTTGGTTCATGGGTTTCTCGTCACCAGCATACCTCACTCAAAGTGTGCTGGACAGCTTCCTCAGCCCCACGTTAGTCAGGCGAATGGTATTTCGAAAGCATTCCTGTTCCTTGCTGCCCTTCCTCAGCAGGACGTTAGTGGGGCCGGTCGCAAGCGTACCACGATCGGTATATGCTGTACTGCTTCTTTACCAGCACAAGAGGGGGGGCAGCATTGGGTAGGCAGGGAGGGTGTGGTATTGGGAGAATGGCGGGGGAGGGCATCCATAACCAGAGTGTATAGTAGTGTAGTGGGTAGTATCATCTGTTTCGTAACGCTTGTTCCGGCCCCTAAATAATAAATGATAACATTAATATGTCTTGTGTCGTATTGGGCGCCATGGAGCAGGTGTGATTGCCAGGTGATGGCCTGACTCCATGTTGTTGTAATTCTCTACTTGTCGCCCCATCTGTAGTCCTTATTTCTTCTTGGTGGATTAGATTTGACGGCAAGGTGATGCATTGATTGGCCATGCGTCATGCTATTCAGGCGGTGAATTTTCTGTGCCCCTTAGTCCTTATGTCTTGCTGTGGATCAGGTTTGACGGCCAGGTGATGGGCTGACGACATGTTTCTGTAATGCCCTATTTGTTGCCCCTTCTTTTTATCCTTATCTCTTCACGGTGGATCAGGTTTGACGGCCAGGTGATGGGCTGATGACATGTTTTTGTAATGCCCTATTTGCTGCCCCTTCTTTTTATCCTTATCTCTTCACGGTGGATCAGGTTTGACGGCCAGGTGATGGGCCGGCTCCCCTTTGAGCCCTTTATCCTCATCCGCTCGTGGACACACAGGGGGCTGGGCGGCGACGACTACAGGGACTGCTCCATGGTGAGGGCTGGCAGCGTTCATGTGGTTGTAATGGGTTGTAAGTATGGTACCAACAATCGTGAGGGCCTGTACCGAGAATAGCGACGGCTCCATGGCGAGGGCTGGCAGAAGTTTGGTGGCAGTATGGTGAGGGGTGGCAGAAGAATAGGCACCGCACCATGGTGAGGGCTGGCAGAAGTGTGGTGGCAGTAATGGTGAGGGATGGCGGAAGAATAGCGGCAGCTGCATGGTCAAAGGTTTCGGAATAACAGAAATGGCTCCATGGTGCGTTGCTAGAAGCTGGTGGCAGTAATTGTGAGGGGTGGCAGAAGAATAAAGATGGGTTTATGGGTGAGGGGTTGATCGTCCTTGCTGCGATTATCTGCACCAGCATTTCCCCAACATTCCTCTAATGCCTTGCGGTCACTGGATCCGGTATCTAGCCCAGTCCTGGTGTTACTCACCTTTCATGTCATCGTTTGGACTCTTTCGGTTTCCAACAGGGCCATGGATTCACATCTTTTAGCTAATCTTTTAGCTAATCCAGCTGATTTTTTCCTGACCTAACCCACACATGTTGGCTGGTCGCGCGCACACCCCATGTTGGTGGCCCATGGATGTCAAGGTTGCAATAGGAAACCTTGGTCAGTCCCCCATCCCCCCGCCTCAACTCCCACTTCACGCCCTCAACGCCCTGCAGCGCCGCTTCCCGTGGAAAGTACAGAACCTGCTCCCCCCCCCTCGAATTGTTACATGGAACCCATTATTCGCTCATGATTCCCTTAAAATGCCCGCGGTTTCACCATACCTGGGCAGCAGAGGATCCCTTCTCTGACCCGCCTGATAGCGAAATTCAGATGTTTAAATTTGAATTAATGTTAATGTTTTCCCCTGACGTTCTTGTCTCTTGGTATTGGTCCATGGATTTTCCTGTATGTGTATGCCTATTTGGAACCCTTTCTTTGGATATGCAACCTAACAGCATGTGTTTTCGTGTCCCTGCAGGCTCTTTGGTCTCCGCAGCTCTCTTTAAGTGCTATGCTGAACTCTGTTGTGGACCACTGGATGTGCTTGCTTTTGTTGTCCTTTTCATTCCTGGGTCTCCTCAGATCTTTCTCTACGCGCTGTGCTCGATGAGCATCCGCTCCAACCTGCAGAAGTTCCTTGGCTTCGCTCCGCCAAAGAACTCTGGCAACATCTGGGGGCTGCCCCCACCAGGAAGCAAGAGCTGAAGCTGTACATACATTGCTCAACAAACTTCGCTCAAAGGAAGTAACCCAAGTAGTTCAGCCTCAAGCAGCATGTTGATGTAGGCAACAGGGATGTTGCGCACCTGACCAGAGGTTTTATTAGCCATTGCATGGATAATTTGTAACAACTTTGAATTATGCCGATGTTTACGTACGCAATGGCAAGGTTTCACGATAAACCAGGCTTCTGGCGCTGCAATGTGGAAAGGGATGTTTTGGTTGGCCAACCGGTTTGTGTTGTTTGTTTTGAGCAATCAGTGCGGCGTGAGGGCTGGAAACTGGTTAATTCGGTGAGGGATTTATTGAGACGCCAAGGGAAAATGATTGAACCTGCAACAAGTAGACCCGACAGGGTCAAGTGCCTATTTCTATCCAAGACTCCTATTCAAGTCCTGGGCCGGCTATCTACATTCCCGTTGCCCGGGGCCCGGGGCCTTTGGGATTCCTTCCATCCCGTTGACCTAGCATAGTTGCACGTGGGCCCGTCGCCCGGCTAAGGCAAGGCCTGTGGCTAATAGCCCATGCATGGGTAGCTGGCGTGTGGCTAGTGAGCAACTTGGCCTGTGGCCGGCGCTATATAGTTGCCCGCATGCAAGGCCCATCAGTGCTGAAATTCCTTAATTCCTTGCTGAAATTTCCCATGGCTAGGTGCCCGGCAATTTCCCGTCGCCTGTCGTCGCGCTGTAATTCCTTCTGTCCGGATTGTTCCTAGTGACGTGCTCCTCCGCTTCGCTCCAGAGAGATTAAGGCCGCCTTTTGCAACTGCACGCCTGCCGGAGCACCATGGCGCGTGTTGCGACTTCTGGATCTTGGATTCATTCCTAGCTTTGACTGCGAGATCTCCATCAAGTCCCGTCAAATGGATGCATGATTTTTTTTCCACATTTCACTATCTAGTTATTGCGAACAAGCCCTAACTATCGGACCGACCAACGGCCACGAAGCTTGCTTTATACAGTAGTCAGGATATACTAATTAGTGGTGATGGAGGCAATAGCTGGACACCATGCTTGCTGCATGGATGTGCACCAAAAACAGCGTGTACGTACATGGTACATGCATGATCAACTGCATCAAGATTGGGATGGCTCCACAAATTTCAATGTCAAGCACTGAACGAGCTGGCTGGCTATATGCTACACAAATATGTGGTCATGACGCTAATTATTCTACATGGCGCATTTGTGCCAATCTTTGTGTGCATAACTTCAGGCCCTGATTGCTAAGAAGCCCTGATTGCTAAGAAGCCCCGATGGCTTATAAGCACTATGTTGACATGCCCTTCCGAGAGCGCAAGCCACCTAGAAGCGGCAGTGGAGGTGCCTTAGATCACATATGGCCTATGCACCCTATCAAGATGCCTAGGATCTGCCAGGCAATCCAACTGTGCACTGCACCAGCCAAGCACTGTGCGTCCTAACAAGCCGATCATGCAATCTGGCCCTTTGATTCAGGACTCTCTAATGCTGACACCTGGCATTTGCATGAGGTGCTCACGCAAATGGTGAAGCGGACATGTTAGCTCGCCCCAGCACTCTGAGCTGCTGCGGACACCTCTTCCGCGAAATTCTTCTCCACCCTGCACACGGCAGATCCACGGGATGAAACAATTCACAAGAGGACGAACGGGATAACTAACATTAATGAATGAATCCAACTTGAATGAATGAATCAAATGTTGATGAATGAATCTAGCTTTTATGAATGAATCATGTAGACTTGGGATCCACACCCAAAAGGGCCGCAACAGTCAGCATATTATCAAACAATGGCAAGGTGAAACTCAAGATATCCTGCACAATTATGCACGCACACGCCCCCATTCCTATCCCACAACGTACATTTCTTGCATCCGAAACAAAGTCACCTTACCACGCCCTAAACAACTCTGCTTTGCTCTCCTGCCAACGAAAACGGCTAGGGTTAGGGGCCCCTTTCTTGCATCTGACAGAACTCACCGCTCCATTCCCTCCCCGACTTGCATGCGGATTGCATCCACCAATTTAATGGACACTCCCAGGGTCTTGGCCGTTTCGTTGATGACGTCCTGCGGGCACAGAGGCACAGATATAGGCACAGGGATGAAGGGAAGGAGATCGAGGTACATATTGCCAGAAACAAAAAGGCGTGCGATGGTATGCCAGATTCAACAAAAAGGCGTGCGGTGGTATGCCAGATTCAACAAAAAGGCGTGCGGTGGTATGCCAGATTCAACAAAAAGGCGTGCGATGGTATGCCAGATTCAACAAAAAGGCGTGCGATGGTATGCCAGATTCAACAAAAAGGCGTGCGGTGGTATGCCAGATTCAACAAAAAGGCGTGCGATGGTATGCCAGATTCAACAAAAAGGCGTGCGATGGTATGCCAGATTCAACAAAAAGGCGTGCGATGGTATGCCAGATTCAACAAAAAGGCGTGCGGTGGTATGCCAGATTCAACAAAAAGGCGTGCGATGGTATGCCAGATTCAACAAAAAGGCGTGCGATGGTATGCCAGATTCAACAAAAAGGCGTGCGATGGTATGCCAGATTCAACAAAAAGGCGTGCGATGGTATGCCAGATTCAACAAAAAGGCGTGCGATGGTATGCCAGATTCAACAAAAAGGCGTGCGATGGTATGCCAGATTCAACAAAAAGGCGTGCGATGGTATGCCAGATTCAACAAAAAGGCGTGCGATGGTATGCCAGATTCAACAAAAAGGCGTGCGATGGTATGCCAGATTCAACAAAAAGGCGTGCGATGGTATGCCAGATTCAACAAAAAGGCGTGCGATGGTATGCCAGATTCAACAAAAAGGCGTGCGATGGTATGCCAGATTCAACAAAAAGGCGTGCGGTGGTATGCCAGATTCAACAAAAAGGCGTGCGATGGTATGCCAGATTCAACAAAAAGGCGTGCGATGGTATGCCAGATTCAACAAAAAGGCGTGCGATGGTATGCCAGATTCAAGAAAGCATACTGCAACCAGGTAGCACGGCCACACGTTGGCTATCATGGACGACTGCAAGAAAAATTGCCACCACCTCTACATTGGTGGAGCCCATCCCGCGCGGACATTTGCTTCATTGCAATAACACAGGAACCGACATAACCAGGCCACTCGATTAGCATAGCTACTAAATTAGCTAGGCTACTAAATAAGAAGTTAGGTTATCAAATTAGCTAGGCTACCACATTGGCTATTAGGCTACCAAAGTACCCATGTGACCGTTTTTCTTCACTGGCTGACCGGCCAATGCATCTACCACCTACATTTTGGGTACCTGAACTCTTTAATGCAGCTTTCATGCAGCCAACTGTGTCAGTAAGCTCGCGGACGAACAGATGTCTCGTTTACATGTCATCCATCGTACATGGTCGTGACGCAGTCTACGTGTATATTATTAATTAATCGTACATGTTTGTTCCAACTCCCCTCACATGCAAGTGAAACCCACCCACCCACCACCCACCCCACTTGATAGAACCCACCTGGACCGTCCTGGTGTCCATCGCACGCCCTTGCTCTACTATTGTCCATAAACAAATGACCATTCCTCCTCAAAACCCAAAACCCACCTTGACTGTCCAGGTGGTGTCCATCAAACACTTGGGCTCTTGCACATCAGCTGCACCCGATCCCTCTAATCCGCTTTGATGCTCTTGGTGTTGTTCATCGCGTACTTGTGCTCCCGCATCACCACCTCATCCCAGCAACTCTCCATTAGCCCCTCTCAAGTAAACCTTTTTTTATTCTACCCACACCCACCTTGACGGTCTTGGTGTTGTCCAGCGTGTACTTCTGCTCCAGCATGACCGTCTCCTCAAAAAACTTATTCAGCCGACCTTCCACGATCTTGTTCACCACCGCAGGTGGCTTACCGGCGCCCATGGCCTGGGATGGGAAAGAGGAAAGGAAAATTACAATGGAGACGGGAAGAGTAAGCAACATGCTGCGTTTAGGTGGGTGGCTTCTCGGCCGTGGCAGCCTGCAATAGCATCAAATTCAAATAAGAGGAGAGAAGCAGGTTCCACTAGGTGTAAGTAACAGATTCAAATAAGAGGAGAGAAGCAGGTTCCACTAGGTATAAGTAACGGATTCAAATAAGAGGAGAGAAGCAGGTTCCACTAGGTATAAGTAACGGATTTAAATAAGAGGAGAGAAGCAGGTTCCACTAGGTATAAGAAACGTACGCACAAGAGGAGAGAAGCAGGCTCCAAAGATGCATGGGAAAGGAGACCTGCCGTTTCATTTCGGTGGGTGGCTTGCTGGGTGCAAGGGCCTCCACCAGCATTCTGATCAAGAGAAAAGGGAGAAGGAAACTTCAAGGAGGGGAGCAGATAAGAAACGCTAGTGTCCTCTTAGGCGGGCAGCATGCCACAAATGGCGGCCTAGCCTACCTAGATTATATCCGAAGACAAAAGGGATAAGGAAAATTGTATCGGAAGACAAAATGGAAAGGAGCTTTGTATCCGAAGACAAAGGGGGAAAGGAACTTGTAATAGGGGGAGTGGGGGAGTGGGGGGTGGCAGAAAGCACTTACATCATCCAGACGAATTCACAAAGCCACACATTCAGATGTAAAGCACTAAAGCCTTGCACTGCATGGACGTGACACCTTCTAGGGTTGTGAATACAGAGAATACAGTAAGTAAGTAAGCACTTGCGTGTCATGCGCATGGGCATGCCACGGACTACTACGTTCCTATGCTAATCTCATTAGAAAATACTTACACGATATCGTCTGCATCATGCCCCAACCATTTAGTTACTACAGGGGAACACAGCAGTGTAAGACAGCACAAATTCCATACTACTATGCATACAATGGCGAATTGAGAAGGTGACGTTGCTTGGCCTGGCTGCCCAGGAAACCACCCAACAGTTACTGGAGCAGCAAATCATGCCGGAGGTCCTACATTCCGCATATTCAACAGCCCCAGTGCGCTGTCTATGCTTGGATGGCGGTCAATACATCTACGTGAGTGTTTATCTCTGCATCAGTGTTATCTCCAAAATTACTGTTATCGCTATATTAGTAATACCTTTACATTACCTGCTTTCAAAAAACAGGCTCACAACTATGTGGGGAGAGATGGCCTGCTCGCGATCGCACGTTGGGAACTCCTTCAGCTAGCATGCAAGAGCTTCCAAGTCTAGGGGGCGAAAGCCCTGCCAGGGTCTTATAGTGACCACCCCACCTGCGCTCACAGTATAGTGACCACCTACCTGTGCGCGCAATACTAAGACCTCGTTTTCGATATCGCCTTCCTTGACCTGCTCCTTGGTAATATACCTGCGCAGGAGTCGACACATGAAAAGCAACCAAGGACTAGATTAGATTCTGTAGCATACAACAGCATTACCCAGGTCAACCCACTTCTTGATGACGTACGTGCGCAAGGGTCACCACCGGCAATGTATAATCATGGATTAAAAAAATAGGGGAACGCAACAAGCCTACTTTAGCGTACTCCTTGGTACCGTACCTGTGCATGCGGTCACTTCTGATGAAGAGGAACGATTAATAGAGAGACACCCGTAGCAATTAGCATCCTTTTATATTGATGAGCTACGATAATAACCAACCAATAAGCCCTTCGTCAAGCTGTGCTCACTGAGGGAAATGATTGATTAACCACTACTGCTATCATAACCACCCAATAAGCTCTTCGTCAAGCTGTGCTCACCGAGGTTTGGCAGCCACCGCGTGCATGGCCAAACTCTTTGCCAGCTCACGACACTTTTCCGTTGCGTTGTCCTGAACAGCCGAAGGCTTCTGGGGCACGTTGACTTCCAGTGATACCACCGCGGCCATTTTCGCTAGACCTGGTGATGGGGAAAATATGAGGGGGAGGCCACCACCCGAAGATAAGGGGAGTGTTAGCGAATAATAGTCAGTCAGCCAGGGGCACTAGTGAGCGTGAGCAGCGAGCAATATCCGGTTCCATTACAGCCTAAGAGCTTGGTTGCATGATTGACATGTTTTGCCATCAAAACCTAAGGCTTATAACGCAGGGTACACAGCCCAATGTACACCGGTAACCACGGAACAACCGGCACAGAATGGAATGCATTATGCATTGGTTAGAAAAAGGCTAAAGCATAAGAAAGACTGCTGCCACATTGGCTGGAAAAGTGTTCCTGTCGTAGCCAGGAATCGCCAGGAATCAATGGCCAAGCCATGGTTTTTCGCACCTGGCCCTATCCACCTGACACTGGTTGCTGTCTTATTTAACGATTGGGGAGGGTACCCAGCGTTGATCAACCATAAGGGACGCTGCTCAGGGATGATAAGCCATTAGGGGGGTTGCCCAGGGTTGTTAAACAATTAGGGAGGCTGCCCAGGGTTGTAAAACAATTAGGGAGGTCGCCCAGGGTTGTTAAACAATTAGGGAAGTTGCCCGAGTCAGGAACCACTACAAGTTACCCAACCATAATGAATATGATATGTAACCACCTGAAGAGCCCTCGCATTGCTAAGCTGCCGTCTTGGCAACAAGGTCACCAGGCGTGTCGAACCAAGGCGCTAAAAAAACATGGTTGTTATTACAATGCATACATCTGCAATTTCGCGGGGGCGCAAGCAACTTTCAGGGCCCAGGATGCAGCAACCTGCTTCGCCATGCTAGGTCACAAGTAATGTTCAGGCTTTTCTAGCATGCAAAGCCTTCCCCTCAAAAGCAGAGCGGTCCCACACAGCCCGGTTCATGCACTGAGTGTAGTAGTGAAGGGTAACGATAATATTGAATAGTATTGAGTGTAGTAGTGAAGGGTGACGATAAAAACAACTGCAGGCTGCTCTTGTATTGTCCTGTTACGTATCGTATTGTTGCATACTGCACTGTTGCATGTTGTACTGTTGCATATTCTCTCTTCTCTCCTGTTACGCGCTGCTCTTGTGTCTGGCTACCGAGTGTGACACGCACCTTCCCCTGGTGACGAGTGCAGGTAGGACCCGAACACCCCCGTCGATGGAACGCGCAACCTGCAGAAGAAACAGAGTGAGAGCATCCGACCCAGAACAGGCAAAACAAACAATAGAAGGCAATCATACACGATGCAGATGGGGAAGGAACTTCAGCAATAAGGATATGCTACTACTTTCTCGTCTTGTTCTCTCCTCTCTTTCAAGGGAAAAGTGGCAACCATCACACCAGGTGGATGGCTCATCAGGGGAGAGCCAAGGGGTGCGACCAGTAGGGGCACCCACAACAGACGAGGCCAGAAGACAATGGGACTCAAGCGGAAATGACAATGGGGCACAACAGCTGGTGTACTGTTGCGATGCCAGTGACAAACACAAGCACTGCTGGTCAAAACCTTCCCGCCCTTCCACGAATGGTAAGCAGCGAAGTGGCTTCATGACCTTGCCAGGCTCCAAACACGTGGTCTAATGGTTTTCGATACTAAGGCCCTGGAATATCTGTTGCCTACCCTGCAGTACTTGGCAGAATACCCTTCTAATAAGGGTTGTCAAGGTTCACCTTCCGGTCCGACCTTCTCAAGAGGCCAATAGACACACCAGGATCATACAAAGTCGTACACCTGTCTGCAGTGCAGATGATGGGGGCCAAAATACAAGGGGTGAGATGCAAGCGAGTATGCTTCCCCCATGACCACCAAAAAGTGATCATGGGAGAGGCTGAATGATGCCTGCTAGCACCACGCCAAGAATCCAGCTGAAAAACGGGCATTCAGCAAATTGCCCTTTGAGAACTGAGGAGAGAGGGGACAAGAGAAAGCAGAAGGGTAACCCATACAGAATGAGGAAGGATTTGAAGATGGTTTGGGGGTGGGGGTGGGTTTGGGGGTGGGTTTGGGGGTGGGGTGGGGGTGGGGGTGGGGGTGGGGGTGGGGGTGGGGGTGGGGTGGGGTGGGGGTGGGGTGGGGTGGGGGTGGGGGTGGGGTGGGGGTGGGGTGGGGGTGGGGTGGGGGTGGGGGTGGGGGTGGGGGTGGGGGTGGGGGTGGGGGTGGGGGTGGGGGTGGGGGTGGGGGTGGGGGTGGGGGTGGGGGTGCGGGTGGGGGTGGGGGTGGGGGTGGGGCATTGCGCAGCCAGCCTGGTCGATTTCCTCTCTGCAATCACAAGAGCACGGATCTACAAGCCAATAACAGCGCCCATGCGCGTGTAAGAGAGAGGATGGGGGGGGGGGGGCAGGAAGAAGTGTGCTGCTTGTCACCTACCGGGCTGCTCTCCGAATCAGCACGTTTTCTCCCACAGCCAGAGACACCTCCGTCAGCTGTGCATGCAACAGAAACATCACACAACGCCACACACACGCACATCCGCATATGCACAAACACACACACAAAGACAAACACAAACACGCATAAAAACACAAGCAAACAGGTAGACAAGGGGACATTTCTGGAAAGCATATCAGGCTTCATTAAAATGAGCATCATAACGTTTAAGTGTAAAAGGTTACGCAAATATGCAAACATCCAGACACCGAAACGCAATGGCTATAGTCTAGCCAAGGATTAGCAACAGCAGGTGCAGCAGCTTCGCACGGTGACCTAAGAAATAGGGATATAGGTAATAGTACTAGTGTAAGAAGGGTAGGGAGGAGCAAAGGGACAGGCCCGTTCTAAAGCAACACCAGCATGCCATCCACTGCCATCGCAGCCATCGAGCGCAAAGACAGGAGACAAGAGCCGTCGTCGAGATGAGACAAACGACAGGTCAAGGCACTAACGCCTGAGTATCCATTTCGTCTTCAGCCACGTGGGCCACGAGGTCTGTAGCCACGAGGTCGGTAGCCACGACGTCTTCAGCCCCGGGGGCCACGAGGGGCAGATTAGATCATGATGAACAGCGTAGCCTAGAGTGCACAAGCACTATGGATATGGCTAAAACAGATAGAAATGCGGATCAACCCAACATATTCCCAACTGAGAACTCCCCATGCAAGGGGCTACCATGCGAAGCCGCAGATCCAAGGGCATGCACGGCAGACCAGACAGCAAGCACGACAGTGTTGAATACCAACAGCAAGCACGGCAGCACTGGATACAAACAGCAAGCACGGCAGTACTGGATACAAACAGCAAGCTCGATAGTGCTGGATACAAACAGCAAGCACGACAGTACCGAATATAAAAAGCAAGCACGATAGTACTGGATTTAGACTGCGAGACGAGCATATTGGTAATTTGTTCAACACAATCCTCAACTGCTGAGGCAACCACCACTCACGCTGTCAGCGATGGTCGTGCTCTTCCCCGCTTGGCTCATGGGCGCGTTCTGCGTGCCACGGCCGATACAAGCAAGTGCGAGGAACTTGGATCTCAGAATCATGATTCAGGACAGTAAATGTAAAACATAACAATAGAAGCAGCACGCCCTGGAAGTAAACGGCAGCAATATGGTTAACTAGGAGGGGTGGGAAGAAAGGACGACACTTTTTTTTTTTTTTTTTGAACAAGATTTTTTTTGCGGTCTGCAGGCAAGTACCAGGGTAGGCCAATGCAGGGGAACGTGCCGGCCACGGCTCCGCAGAAGCGGAAGGGGCTGGCTTCACGCTTGGGGTAAAGTATCAACGGGGCAATGCTGCGCGTCCGCCTGTGGCAAAGTACCAATTTGGCACGCCCGGGACTGCAGCAATTGCTGAGATGCTGCAGCAACTGCGTTGGTGGACTGCAAGTACCGAGTATGAGGCGGGCAGCTGACGTAGCAGTCGCGCAACGTCGCACACATGGGTACATAAGCCAGCCACCATCGCCCAAAAACTTTGCAGCATTTGTGGTGGGTGCTTGGGATCTCGGAGCACACGCAGTTGCTCACCTTTACACCGGACATGGCTACCGGTGCTCACATGTGCGTGTGCTAGCAACGAAACAGATGCATACTTTCCCCCCCTTATGCTGGTCGCGTGAAACCTTCGCAATAGCGGCTTACCATTACGCTGGCCACGTCAACCGCCTCCGCATTGGTTTTGTAACCGAGAGAGTTATTGAATGGCAACTTCAGCGCAGCCGCGGCCGCCGCAGATACCTGCAGGGTGGTGCGCGACGGTACGGAGATGATTGGGGCACATAATTTTATGGTAGAATACATAGCATACAATACATAGCATACATAGCAGTACACATAGAAGTACACATAGCAGTGACAGGAAGTCCCACACTATCACAGCCATAGGGTGGCACATAGCAGTGACAGGAGGTCCCACAGTCTAAGAGGCAATAGGGGTTGCCCTGCCAAGCCGTAGTCTAGCGACGAGGGCTTGCCACGGTGTTGCTTCTCATTAGCATCGCAGCCTCATTGAAAATAAGAAATATCCCAATCGTGTCTGTAAAGTACAAAGGCTAACTTGCTGTGTAAGATGAAGCTAACGTCTCGAGGGGATTCTGTCCAATGTGCCCAAGCAAATCTGTGTTGATTTCTGTGACCGAGCATTTTGAGTCGCGCTACAATCTCAAGAAAGCAGCAAACAGCCAACTATCCTCCGTGTTAAGAAAAGGAGGTTGGGACAGCATCCGGGGCAGCGGCATGATGGTAGCGTTGGTGCATATAGAGAGCACCGAAAAAACCTGCTGCTTAAACAACAATCCTTGCACTGGTAAAGCCTTGCACTGGTAAAACAGCCTTGCCCTAATTTTTAACAGTTGCCTGAGAGCACGACTGCTTAAACCTTATCCGTAAATGTTAGCACGTGCAAGGCTGTGCTGCTTTGCCATGCAGCAAGTCTCTTATGGTAGCATTGGTGAAGGTCTTGGCACTAGTCGTTTCTTGATCCTGCAGGAGCCGCAGGCCCACTACGCCTCACTCTACCATATCTACTGCGCCGTTGCGGGTAGAGTGTTTCAAAGGCATAATGGGAGTTTGGGACCATGCGGAGTGGGAGGCGCCGCTTGTACTTCTGTATAATCCTAATTAGGCCTGCTACGGAATGGGAGGAGCAGTGTGTACTCCCCAGCTGCTGAAATTGCGGTGTTCCATGCACCAGGGGCCTGGACGATACAGCATTCCAGGTGCTGAGTATGGTAAGGTGCTGAGTATGGTAAGGTGCTGAGTATGGTGAGGTGCTGAGTATGGTAAGGTGCTGAGTATGGCAAGGTGCTGAGTATGGTAAGGTGCTGAGTATGGTAAGGTGCTGAGTATGGCAAGGTGCTGAGTATGGTAAGGTGCTGAGGATGGTAAGGTGCTGAGTATGGTAAGGTGCTGAGTATGGTGAGGTGCTGAGGATGGTAAGGTGCTGAGTATGGTAAGGTGCTGAGTATGGTGAGGTGCTGAGTATGGTGAGGTGCTGAGTATGGTGAGGTGCTGAGTATGGTAAGGTGCTGAGTATGGTAAGGTGCTGAGTATGGTAAGGTGCTGAGTATGGTGAGGTGCTGAGGATGGTAAGGTGCTGAGTATGGTGAGGTGCTGAACACAAACAGTACTCACCAGCTGCTGGAACTGCGGCGTCCGCGCCACAAAATCCGTCTCGCTGTTCACCTGGGGGATTGTATAGATGACGCGCACAGGGCAGGGCGCATGGTGGAAGGCATGGGCAAATAGACATAGAAATAACATAGCAGCGCGCATGGTGGAAGGCATGGGCAAATAGACATAGAAATAACATAGCAGCGCGCATGGTGGAAGGCATGGGCAAATATACACATAAATAACATAGCAGCGCGCATGGTGGAAGGCATGGGCAAATATACACAGAAATAACATAGCAGCGCGCATGGTGGAAGGCATGGGCAAATATACACAGAAATAACATAGCAGCGCGCATGGTGCAAAGGCATTGGTAAACATAAATAGAAACAACAGCGTGTCGCTGTTCACCTGGAACGTTGATAGGGATAGTAGAGAGGGAGTAAGGAATCAAAGAAGACAGAAGTTAAAAAAAATGACCAGAAGCCACGGTGGTAGAAATCAGCAGAATACTAGGATATTATAGAATACTAGGAAGAGGGACATTATGGTAGTTAAGATATGCAGTCACACAGAATAGGAGACAGGGATTATTTATCTGAGCCGCAGATTATTTTATTTGTTTAGTAGTATCAGTTTAATTATCTAGCCTGTGCCTTGTGAATGAGCAGTCAAGGCACACACCTTAGTGACACAACACGGAAAAATATACCAAAACCAAATTTTTACCAAAACGTTTTGACAAATAAAGCAAAGCGTTTCCTCACTGAAAGCCCAGGGCATGAACGGACCAGTGCAAGCCCAGTCCATAGCTCTGGCATGCCAACCTGTTTGCACAAACGGGGTATAGTGCAGCCCCATCACGACTTCTCTGTTTGGAAATAATATTTCCCAGGGTATAAAAGGACAACAAGCTGGTCACTCTAGGCACCCACCCACGCAGTTGCACACAATCCTGTGATACTGTGCAAAGCTACGCATCAGAGGTAGCATCCAAGCCAACGGGAGCCCCTGCAGAGTGGGACTGAATAATGCTATGTGCAATTCTGGGCATGCACCTCCGCTCTACCATATGACTGACGTGCCGACAGGAATCAGCCAGACAGATAGAAAAGATCGATGGCGATTTTCGTTATTACATCGTTCGCCCTTTACTACAGCTGAACAGGCAGCGCTATCTTCTTGGAGGCATGGCGAGCAATTCTGGGCACAGAAGCCACGTGCAAACAAGGCCGCAAATCCAAGGTCCAAATATAGGCACCCCGTCCCAGCAGTTCAAGTAATTTACTTAGACTACAGCGTAACCAACCTGCGATTCTAGGCACACGCTCTGAGTCCAGCACTCACAGACACAATAGGAACCAGCCAGCTAGCACAGTAATAAGGAACCAGCCAGCTAGAACGGTAATAAGGAACCAGCCAGCTAGAGCGGTAATAAGGAACCAGCCAGCTAGAACGGTAATAAGGAACCAGCCAGCTAGAATGGTAATAAGGAACCAGCCAGCTAGAATGGTGATAAGGAACCAGCCAGCTAGCACAGTAATAAGGAACCAGCCAGCTAGAACGGTAATAAGGAACCAGCCAGCTAGAACGGTAATAAGGAACCAGCCAGCTAGAACGGTAATAAGGAACCGGCCAGCTAGAACGGTAATAAGGAACCGGCCAGCTAGAATGGTGATAAGGAACCAGCCAGCTAGAATGGTAATAAGGAACCAGCCAGCTAGAACGGTAATAAGGAACCAGCCAGCTAGAACGGTAATAAGGAACCAGCCAGCTAGAGCGGTAATAAGGAACCAGCCAGCTAGAACGGTAATAAGGAACCAGCCAGCTAGAATGGTGATAAGGAACCAGCCAGCTAGAGCGGTAATAAGGAACCAGCCAGCTAGAATGGTGATAAGGAACCAGCCAGCTAGAACGGTGATAAGGAACCAGCCAGCTAGAACGGTAATAAGGAACCAGCCAGCTAGAACGGTGATAAGGAACCAGCCAGCTAGAACGGTGATAAGGAACCAGCCAGCTAGAACAGTCATAACCAATAACCACTAGTACATTAGAACAAAAACAACTGGTACTTCTGGGCAGCCACCTTGAGTCTAGCCCAGGAATGAATGATGGCCACTAGTAGACGACAGCATAAACAACACGTACTTCGGGGCGCCCACCTCCGCGATTGCGGCTCAGGAATGCCAGGGGATGGGTACTTCTAAATTCCATGGACTAGGGCAAAAGCAGCCGGCACTTCGGGGCGCCCACCTCCACGATGACGGCAGAACACGAGTCGGGGGCCATGAGGACCCCCAGGAGCCCATCGGCCGCGGTGCGTGAGGCCTTCTTGGCGGCAGCTGCCAGCCCTTTCTTGCGGAGCTCTTTGAACGCCTCCTCTGGGGAGCATGGACAGGATGCATGAATAGGAGGCATGAATAGGGGTCATTAGCAGGAGGAGAAAAGATAAATAACAAGCATCGATGGGAGGCATGAGTACGGGTAATTAGCAGGAGGAGCAGGGATAAATAACAAGCATAAATAGGAAGCATGGACAGGAAGTATTGACAGGAAACATCAACAGAAGGAAGTATGGTAGGAAGCAACAGCAGGAAGCCTGAACAGGACTTGCCAACGCAAAGCACTGACAGGGCGCTTTGACAGGAAATGGCATCAGGAGGCAATACACCGCCGGCTGCAGGTCTAAGAAGGGGTCCGGACCGATCCAGGGCTGCGATCTTAGACCAAAAATCGAATCCAGGGCTGACAATCTTAAACATCACCACAATCTTAAACATCAAAGCGCGTCGCTGCGCGCTTGCAGAGCCAAGCGGGGCTGAACAACACGCCACGCTCCAAACGCTGTGAAAGGCGGTTGTTTTGAGTCGTGAAATTATGAAGCAAGCCGCGGCGCTCGTGGCACCCTTGCCCGCGGTATGCCGCAGGCACACACCTCGCTTACCAACTACCGCTACTTTGCCTTTTGTGTGTACTTTAAGATCTTTTCGCCCAAAACCAGCCCCGCGATCTTAAACCAGAAAATCCAAAATCAAATGTCTCAACTTCTTAAACCTGCGATTCTTAAACGTCAAGCTGGCGGTGTAACAGGAGGCATGGAGGCATCTTATACCACGACCATGCACATGTGAATTATCTTAGACGCGGTGTCCTAAACCCCATGCACGATCAATTATCACAGAGTGGATTCTGGGAACATGCAAGACTGAAAACAATTAAGTGGAGCTTGGCCATTTGTGCTGCTAGTTTCGCAAGCGAACCGCAATAGTGTGGCAGCAGGAAAGACATATTGTGAATATTGAGAAAAAGGCTTTCCAGCTTTCCACTCACGACCTCCTCCATCCTGGAATAGTCTTCTTCAATGGAAAATAATAGGTACGCGTCTGCCCCAGAAGAATTGCATCCACTCCCCCCCCTCATCCACCCACGCACGCATAAGCAACCAACAAGGGACCTCCTTCCATGACAAGGGACCTCTCTATTTCGGGTATATTAAGAGTTACCACACCCCGCAATCGTTTCTGATTGGCTGGCTGAGAAGACAGGCAGCAGCAACGGAATGAAGATGTCGGACAGAACGAGATGCACAACTTGGCAAGCTGCAGTTGAGACGAAAACATCGCTCTAAAGAAAAATTTCATTCCAAGATCCACGCGGAGGGTCCAAACAACGTGCGCAGCAAGCCGAAAATATTTCAGCTTGCCAACAATGCAAGATATTGCCAGCCGGGACCGTCGAAAATTTGTCCACACATTTTTATTTTCAGAACGCGTAACCGAACATACTCAGATGGTGAAGCATACTAACTCAGCAGTCAGTTGTGCGTGTAGGTTTTAGGCACACCATGCATCTGCACAGGCTGCCGGTGTGAGACACATACCGATGTCCCAATCACTGGCAACCAGGCAGGACTTCACGGCCATCATTGGGGCACCAGTGCGCTCCCTGAGCTCTTTGACAGCAGCAACCTCATCTGCCTTGCTTCTAGCAGACGGGGAAAGCAGCGAGGCATGGAACGTGCGAGGCGTCGCATATTTTTCTGTCGACAGCAAAACACTGCGAGCAGAGGCCGTCCGCGACAGCAGGCGGCTGAGCACATTCACCGTTCGCATTTTCAATCGCAGCAGCCAGACAAGATATTCAAACTCGTTCGTCCGCCGGAAGTCGACGTCGGGGGGGCACCCACGACGAATATAGGGCGTGGTGGACTTACAGAACCTAACAGAAAGACGACATCGCCAGGCCAGAACGCACTGCAGTGCGACTGCAGCTTGGCAGCACTAATTCTTGGTGCTGGCAGCTGCTTTTTTCCATTCCAAGGCAACAACTAAGCAAACGTTGAAGACGTACGGACATAATACGGTTCATTACGCGGGAGAGCGCGGGAGAGCGCGGGAATGCGCGCGACCGTACTTGCCCGGTTGTCACGGCGGGGACTGTTGTCAGTAGCAAATACTAAATAGGAATCGAGTTCCTCCTCGTGACGGATGGCAGAACCCGCCATCCGAGCCATGGGCCGCAGCATCGCAGCACAGAAGACCTACGTACCTAGCTAATCACGTGATGAGTTACGCACAGCGGGCTGCACGCAACAATCCAATACGCATACAGTAATACGCGCATGCCTATTGCCTAGGCATTATTTCCACTTGAGAGCACGAGGGAAATCGTAGACGGGGCCCCGCTGCTTGTGACCCCCGACAAAGTTAGACCTGCGTTGTTTGGCTGCCTCCTTCAGGCCTGCATATAACAGCCACCGACATTGATTAGTAATTTCGCTTATTCCAAGGCCGGACGAGGTCGAACAATGCAGCTTAAGGCAAGGCAATATTCAGTTTGAAAGAGCGGCCCGCCTGTCTGTGTTCTTTAGGACTTAAATGGCTGAGGGGAATGAAGCTAGAAAGAAACACAAGAAGCAGCGAAGAGAGGACTTTACTCCAGTAGCCGACGAGTCCCATGGCGGCGACGAAGAGGCATTTACCACCCCGAAACACAAAAAGCATGGCAAGGTTAAACGAGAGCCGCGGGAGGAAGAGCCCGTAACCGCCGCAGACGAGCGTGGCGATTCCACAAAGAAGAAAAAGAAGAAGCAGAAAATTGGTGAGTGTTGCCGCATTGTTTCTGCCCGCCCGTTCGCCCACCCAGTCACCCCTACCCACCCAGTCACCCCTACCCACCCACCCACCCACCCACCCACCCACCCACCCACCCACCCACCCACCCACCCACCCACCCACCCACCCACCCACCCACCCACCCACCCACCCACCCACCCACCCACCCACCCACCCACCCACCCACCCACCCACAGTCACGCTACCCTCCCACTCCACACAACACACACACCACCCAGGTGCGCCTTACCCCCCAAAACACACGAGCCACCCGCCCATTTGCCCACACCACCACTGTAATGTGCCCAACAAACTAGCAATTGCTGCCCAGCGCCAATTTGATCACCGCCAGCGTTTGTTGACAAAGTAGAGCGAACCAAATGATCGATAGCTTCTCACATCCCTTCCAGAGACTAGACACCAAAACGATATATTCCCCACATGTACTAGATTTACAATATCTATAGTATCTATAGCATCTGGAGGGGTCGTTCGTGCAAAGCCTAGGATATTTTATCCCTCCCGCTATGCAAGCGGATGCACCAAACAGTCGCAACTGCCACCCCATGCTTGAAATAGGCAGCTACAGGCTCCAGCCCATGCGCATGTAGATGCCTTGCAGAGGACTTGTGATGTGCCGACATCTCCAGGCTTATTAGATATAGATATGTGCCTCTGACACTCCAGCCTCCCAAGATGTCCAGATATTAATCCCGGCCGGAAACACGGACCTCCTTATCCTCTTATCCACACATGCATCAACCGACCAATCCCTGCAAACCACACAAGCAATGTGTCTATGACCATATGTGTTTATGGCCACGGGCCGATCATTATCACCACTATTATGACACCCTGGATCCCTCCGCTATATACACCAGAATGGCAACTTTGCAACGTTGATGGAAACTTCTGGCAACCATCACGGTAACCATTATGGAAAACTTTATGGCCATCTTTACGTCCAACTTTATGGCAATTATTATTGCCTTTTTTTTTCCTGGCAGCTGAACCAGAGAGTCCTGAAGCGCCAGCACACAAGGCATCAGCAGAGACCAAGGGGGCGACCACTCCTGGAAAGACCAAGGGGGTTGAGGTCCCTAAATCCGCCAGCAAACCCAAGCACAAGGCAGCACTGGCCGATTATGTTGCCCGATTGGCCGAAGTCCTTGACGGCGCCCAGGGAGGGGATGCTCCAGCCGCGGTTGGCTTTCCAGGTGCGTTCAGGTGCCCCTGGCAGAAGCAATGTGGAGGTGACATGAGGTCATAGCCTCGCAACCCCCAGCAAGGTGTAGGTTTCCATTCTTGTTGGTGGCTGTGTGCTGTGCTTGGTCGGTTTCCATTCTTGTTGGTGGCTGTGTGCTGTGCTTATACTCATCCCGTTATGTAAAGGGCGTGGTGGGTTCATAAGGAGCCCAGTTTGTAAGGGCGTGGCTGTCGGCTAGTGATAGAAAAATTGCTACTTGTCATTTATACAGTATGTGAATGGACCCCAAGTTAGCGCATGCACTATACACCCATCCCTGGTGTCGGCTACGTTTGCACTGTAGGATGCTAGTTGGCCAGCCACCGCATCAGCCTGTATGACAATCGTTTGAATCATGTGACAAACCAACCAACCAACCAACCAACCAACCAACCAACCAACCAACCAACCAACCAACCAACCAACCAACCAACCAACCAACCAACCAACCAACCAACCAACCAACCAACCAACCAACCAACCAACCAACCAACCAACCAACCAACCAACCAACCAACCAACCAACCAACCAACCAACAAACCGGCCAGCCAGCCACCCACCCACCCACCCACCCACCCACCCACCCACCCACCCACCCACCCACCCACCCACCCACCCACCCACCCACCCACCCACCCACCCACCCACCCACCCACCCACCCACCCACCCACCCACCCACCCACCCACCCACCAACCTACCTACCCACCAACCTACCTACCTACCTACCTACCTACCAACCAACCAACCAACCAACCAACCAACCAACCAACCAACCAACCAACCAACCAACCAACCAACCAACCACCAACCAACCAACCAACCAACCAACCAACCAACCAACCAACCAACCAACCAACCAACCAACCAACCAACCAACCAACCAACCAACCAACCAACCAACCAACCAACCAACCAACCAACCAACCAACCAACCAACCAACCAACCAACCAACCAACCAACCAACCAACCAACCAACCAACCAACCAACCAACCAACAACTCCTATTGCGACAACTTGCTACTTCTAAAGGTATACGTGGTTCCAGCCGTGTTCAGCCCGTCTCACGGTTCGAGACTGAACAAGTCTCGAGTGCAGACACGTGTGTAGTAGTCCTACACACAGATCTCGAATGATTTATCTAGTACCAAATCCGAAAGGCTTGCATCACTCCCCGGACAGGAGAACTTTTGCGGATGACTGTAGGTGTCAGTTGGCGATGCCCTAGGATCCGGAGATGTCCGTCCTTTAGTCAGCAAAATTGGTGCGAGAGGTCCCCAGTTCGATTCCGGCCTGGATTCATTTGCAGATCGCGTTTTCCGCGGACCGGCACTGAACGCAAATGGTTTTCACCTTTGCGGCGTGCCAAATCAGAGTATACGTAGAATTTCCTCACTATTATAATGTCACAGAGCTGAGTTACTAAAATTAGGTGGTAAGAGTCTTGAGTCAATGGTTACCGTTCTGTCTGGCACAAACAGGTCAGCACCTGAGGTGCTAGCACGTCTTACTCTTCACCACCCATGACGGCATTTGCCTCCCATCCTCGTGCCGGCATGGTAGAGGACTGTGTGCGTTCCCAATGTCCACCCATTGCTTGGCTGGGCCGCACACACGGTCCTGGGTACTTACGTCTTGCTATTCAAAGCCCTCCCCTTATTATAAGCGTGGTAGGGGGCCGTGCCCATCCCCAATTTCCAAGAATAGTTGGGCTGTGCCAAACAAGGTCTCGAGTACATGCATCTATGCCATTGTACCTGAATTGTCATACCTACGTCATGGCGTTGTGGGTGCTTTGGCCCTGTTCAACCCTTATCCCTTCATGTTGTGCGCGTGTCCCATTTCGGTTGCTTGGGCCTTCCTTTTTTCCCTTCTCCAACTCCGCACCAACATTGTCCTCTTCCACCCCCCTAACCCAAGTCGCATGCTGTGGGATACGGCATTGCGCCGTTGCCCGCTTGCGTCTCGTCCCTGCAGGGCCATCCCAGGTGTCCCGCGTGTTCCGCGCCAAAAAGGGTGCCGAGGAGCCGGCAGCAGGGGGCAGCGCGCTGGATCCGGCCACCGCAAAGGCGGCATTTTTCAATTCTTGCGGACGGCTGGGAGCCAGGGCTGTCACGATGATGCAGTCCCTGCTGAAGGTGGAGTCAGGTGGGTCGTTTAGGGTGTTGCTACGCCAACTGCCTAGGCTGGTGGTACCTTTCTTGTCTGATGGCCCTGGCAATGTCACAGTGGGCTGGGGTGGAATTTGGAGTTTGAATGGACAGAGAGTCTGGGAAAAAATCTGGGTGGATATAGGCCCTAGAGTTTGGGGGCAATTTAAAGTAGCGATGGGTGTTTTGAGTCATAGGCTCGACATCCTTGACAGATGTCAGGGTATGGTAACTTGCTGCAGGATCAAGTAGAACTAGAAGGGTTATCTGTTGCTCTTTTTGGCGTAGGAAATAGTGCCGCCTTCCCACTTGCATGTTTATGCATGGGTAGTACCCCCCATGCCATCAAATATCGCAGTGTCCTGTCGTGCACTCTTGTCTGCCCTTTTGGAGCCCGTCTGTATCAACTATGAGACGCCTCACAAGATGTGCCTCTGCTGGTAGGCAGAAGGCAGACCATCCAGTCAGATCACGTGCCCCGCTCGCGAATGCATTACTAGGTAGCGTGCGTGCTGCATATTTGACACCAAGGCGCTTGAAATGCTTTTTTTATTACCGGATGACAAGGCTGTTCCCATCTTTAGAGGATGGGTACATAAATCTGATTTGTACGTGCTGTCATTAACTGTACGTGCTGTTAATGCTGGATCATCCCACACGGTCCCTTCAAACCGGCATTCGATATTCCAGCCCCTGTTTTCCAGGACATGATCACTTGACTGCTGTCATCTGCCACTTGCCTACACACTAGAGAAGAGCACTATCAACTGCCCTCATCTTCCTTAGGACCGTCTCATTATTGTATGCATCCCTGAGAAGGTAAGCCAGCGCTTCCCTTTGCCCCGCGCCATCGTCATTCGTGCGTCAGAAACACTGCACCTCTCGTTGGGAGCAGCCCCCTCTACGCACGCCGGTCCCGCCAAGGTGGCGCCTTTGGAGGTACGGTTTTAACCTTGTGTCCCACAAATAAAATGGGGTTCCAGCCGCTTTCATGCCGAAAATCCGCACTAGTATTTGGTTCTCGAGTGCCTGCACTTTGAGACCCCTGGAGCATTAGTTCAAGCAATTGAAACAATCATTGTAAACAGGGCAGATCTTATATGCAATGCTCGGCTAGCTGGGCTCCATGCACCCGTGACATACATAGAGCAGATCTCATAAGCTATGCTAGTCTAGCTGGGCTCCATGCACCTCAGGACATACTTCCCCTGGTAGTGAAGCCAAGGGGGCGATGGGAAGGGGGGCAGTGGGATGGGGCCAACTCTACTTATGGTATTGATGTAAGCCATGGTTCTGTATTTTCCTCCTCATACCTCCTCCCATACAATCGTCATGTTGGTGTTTTTTTGTGTGTCTTGCGGGCCTCCAGGCACCCTATGGGATGTTGGGTTTATGAATGACAGCGTTTCGTGTCCTGTGAAGCTGTAAGATAATTAACGTCGTAGTCATGGCTTCTGAATTCTTCAACCGATTCGGATAGTAGCACTATTTTATGTTGTAGTCAATCCGTCTTCCTATGCCGGGGACTTGTAACCCCTGTTGTCACATATTCGGACCATCGTAATTTTGTCCATCATTAAGGTTACTGAACAGATCAGTATTGCTGAGCAGGTCAATATTGCTGAACCGCCTTTGTGTGCGCCCTTGTGTCCGCTTGTCTGTGCCTTTGTCCCGTTGGGTGTTGGAAGAAAACTTCAGGTATGAATTTGCCCATGATGGAAACCCATTATATAAAGTATGGATTAGACCATCATAGAAACCCATTGCATAAGTGTTGATTAGCCCATCATAGAAGCCCATTATAGAAGTGTTGAGTAGCCCATCATAGAAACTCATTATAGAAAGTGTTGATTAGTCCATCATAGAAACCCATTACAGAAGTGTTGATCAGCCCATCACAGAAACTCATCATAGAAAGTATTTACTGGCGCATCATAGAGACCATGAGGGAAGAGCGGTGTCTCTGCCCCCCTGCTCGTTGTGCAACAAACAGGGGTGGAGTGCACTCTAATCTGGTCTTACTCGATCCGCGCCTCCCCAACGGGAGCGTGTGACTAATGAATGAATAGAAACCCATCATTGGAAGTATTGATAAGCCCGTCATGTATTCCTGATGGATTTGCGTATAAATGAATTAATGAACTATTTAATTACTCAATGCCTTATTGCCGGTCCCTTGTGGCCGTTTGCACATATGCGTCTCCAAAGGCACAGAGGGAGAGTCTTCCAGGTACTGACCAGACCAATAGATGTTTTCTTGCCTCTGGTGGGCCGACTATTGTTGCCCCTTCTGGGCCGTTGCGTGTCCAGCTGGGCGCACTGCTGCCACCCGCCCACCCCGACATCCCCCTGCCCAAACAGTACGCGCAGCTGGCGATGTGGCGCGGCATCTCGCAGCTCAACGGCGTGGTGGCACGCTCCCTCCCTGTGTGGTTGGCCGCGGCCCAGGTAATTTCTGGCCTGCATGTGAGAAGGCGGTGGAGAGATGTCTAAGAACGAATAAGACCTTGTGAGCGTCCATGATGGCCTATCGTGATAAAGCGCGACATATTACTGTAAGAACGTGCTGTAAGCCACACACCGCAAGCAGCGTATTTTAACCATGCCATATAGCTTCTTTGTCCGTTGTATTGTGCCGCTTTCCTTGGCCTTGGAGAAGCCTGCGTCCATCTGCCGCGCTGTCTTAGTGGTCCAGCGATGCGGGGACCAGAGGTGCAGGGACAAGAGGTGCAGGGACTTGGGATCTCGGAACCGTGGGTTGCCTGCTACGGGGGCCCTGTTTTTGAAGTCGTGCGTGATGTTGCTTTTGAACCGCGGTAGGACAGGAGAAAAGTTATCGCAACTGAGAACCTTAGTGAGGGTGCATGGGATGTTACGTTCGTCACTGCCGCGTCTCTCCCTGAGATCTTTTGGCATTGCTCAATCTTACACTCGGTGATTGTGGCCATGTTGGGTAGCCAGCCGTTGGTCCTGATTTCTCCAGATTTCTGGTCTGCGCTGGTTGTCTCATTGATATTGGCATGTGATATTCAACATCAGGCTGTTTTTCACACTTTATGCAATGTCCTCAGACGGAGGCCGCGGCCGTGGAGGAGAGGGGCCAGGGTGGCGCGGCAGAGCTCGCTCAGGACAGCGCCAGGGCCCCTGCTGACCACGGACATGGGGCCGGCGGGGGTGGCGACGCGAGGCGGGGTGCAGCGGACCCGGCCACGTTCCGTCAGTGGTATTCGTCGCTGTTTGCGGATGCGTTTGCGGACGACCTCTACTCGATGCAGCAGGTAATATTTAAAGTAGAAACCATAATGTTTTTTTGCTCCAAATATGCTATTCTCAAAGTGGGTTTCCCACTATAGTAATTAGGATCGTAGGACCGATAGTTAGGACCGTAGGACTAGAGTAGGCAAGGCGATGATCAGTCCTTGTTTGGAGACACGGCTGCCAACGACCTCTACTTGATGCAGCAGGTATGTGATTATATTTCTGGCCTGCGCTGGTTGTCTCCTTGATATACCAGGGGCGGGGGGGGGGGTACTAGTGAACTAGCCTGGTGTTACGAATAGGACTGTACGGTAATATCCCCTCGGTGCCGCGGTATGGTGTATGAAGGGGGCCAAAGGTAGTGGCCGAAGGTAGCCTGGCAACGAGGTAGACCGCATACGATGATCCCTGCTGGATGCCGCCGGTGGTTGGAGGCAGAAGATGGGGCCATCCTACGGTGCCTTGTACTGGATGCAGCCGGTGGTTGGAGGCAGAAGATGGGGCCATCCTACGGTGCCTTCTACTGGATGCCGCCGGTGGTTGGAGGCAGAAGATGGGGCCATCCTACGGTGCCTTGTGCTGGATGCCGCCGGTGGTTGGAGGCAGAAGATGGGGCCATCCTACGGTGCCTTCTACTGGATGCAGCCGGTGGTTGGAGGCAGAAGATGGGGCCATCCTACGGTGCCTTCTACTGGATGCCGCCGGTGGTTGGAGGCAGAAGATGGGGCCATCCTACGGTGCCTTGTGCTGGATGCAGCTGGTGGTTGGAGGCAGAAGATGGGGCCATCCTACGGTGCCTTCTACTGGATGCAGCCGGCGTGCCGTGTACCAGGAGAGGTGTTGCAGCAAGGTGGAAAAAGGTGGAGACTAGCGCAAGGAAGTGGTGCTAAGTGAAACTAGGATGATGGTATCAAGGAAAGCTGACAACGATAAGTGAGGCTAAGAAAGGAAAATGTGATTTACATGATATCATAGCATGCCGCCTTAGCCCAGTAGCATGGTATTGCAGTAGTAGCACTTCAAGAGTACGGTTGTTGAACACTAAGAGGATGATGGCACCAGGAAGATGGAGTGCTAAGCACGGAATAAAAATACTGGGTATGTACGCGCGGTGCTGACACGCCATGGGACGCCAAAACGCAGTTCATTCATGGCACGGGGCGCAAACGTACATCATGATGTTATTCGCTAATCAGCTTATCATATGAACGTACATCGTGATGTTATTCGCTAATCAGCTTATCATGTGAACGTACATCATGATGTTATTCGCTAATCAGCTTATCATATGAACGTACATCGTGATGTTATTCGCTAATCAGCTTATCATATGCTTGCCCGCATGAGTGGATCAAATGAAATCACTGAGTCACCTGACATGGGTCGCAGAGCATAGACCCTTGGGGGGAATAGATGAGGGTGGTGACGGATACGTCATACGATGCAGAAAAACTGCTTATCTTGGAAATGTGATTTGATTCATTGTTAAGGTAATGTAATGGGTGGGTCCTTCTAAGGACATGACGTGGGTTCGCTTCATGCCTTGGCTTTATTTTGGTTCTTGACTGGGCAACCTTCTTTCACATTCTGCTTGCGCTCTTGTCGGACCTGTGCATCGCCGCAGGCCGAGGGCAAGAACTGGGACAGCGCGCACACCGAGATGCTCCTCGGCTGCATCGAGGCAGGCGCGGACATTTTCTCGGGGTTGGAGCGGGAGCTTGTTCTACAGTCCTTTGCGCAGTCCTGACAGTCGATAGCATCTTTACCTGGCTAGGTATTTTGCCATTAATTAATGAATCGGTGACGCGCGGTCCCATTGGGGAACGCGCAGTGCGTTCCGTCCCTGTATGTTGCACAGTGGGGAGGGGGCAGAGATGCCCGTCTTCCCTCATGCCTGAAGGCAAGCCACAGCTGCTGAGAAAACTATCAAAACTAGCTGCTATCGAAACTACTCACATATTTTGCCGTGTAGCGCCATGGATTATGAGGGGATGATGTCGCATGTGTATTTCAGGTTCACTCGTGAAGCATTCTATAGTGGCAGGAGTAACCGTTAGGATGGGACTCCATAGTAATGGTTTATGGGCCTTTGTATAGAGTTCTTTGTATTCCACTATTTTGCTATCTTCCAGGTATTCATGTTGAACAGCGCACATGCCTCCTGAGCAATATCATTTCACTTTTTGTTCATCTGACTAGGCATTGACGTCACTAACGTTGATGTATATTTAATTTCAAAAGGCAAAAGAGTTGCATGGTGCAAGCGCTACCTGGACTTTGCTGCGGCCATGATTGACCATAAGATACACATGATGTTGTTCAATGCTTGCACCTGCTTGCTAGCGTAGGGCGCTGTTTAATTAGCAGCTGTTGCATTCGTGGATCGATAACAACTGAGTTGATTGCTAATCTAACGTATGTCACGTATATCCATGCATGCATGCATGCATGCATGCATGTACGTTGGTAGGCCTGCATGACACATATCTCCACGTACAGTCATTACCGTGTTAAGTTGCGTTTTTAAAGGTTGCGTTACCGTGTTAAGTTGCGACGCCGAAGTTTGGGCGGCGCGACCGCAACTTAAGCATCGGTGCCATCACAACTTATCGCGGTAATGACTCAATTTGTATAGGTGTCAGGCCATTTTTGGCCGCACAGGAGGCCAGTTTTTGCCAAGTCCGGATCGACCCGCTATGCGGCTTTATTAGGCGGCACGCAAGCTCCACGCATGGCGCGCAGACCGGACACGTCGATCCCCGCCTCCCGGCAATCATTCGTGAAACTAGTGCGAATGCAATTCCTTGCAATTCCATTGATCATCTTGCAATCTTGCCGCCTGCGGACTGCGGTACATAAGTAGCATGCAGGGCGCACATGACGGCACATTTGTGGTATCAGTAAAACACAGGCACTCACGCACTGTGTGGCTGGCTCAGCTGCACCAGGCGGGCGGCATGCCGTATCCGTGATTGCGGCGGCCCGCCTTTCTCACAATCATGAGAAGATACCTGGTATGGAAAAACAGGGAAAGGGACTTAAGTAATTAATTAATCAATTAATTAATTAAACACGTGCTCCCGTTGGGGAGTCACGGAGCACCGAAGTGCTTTCAATCCCTGTGTGTGCACAACAGGAGAAAGGGCAGAGACCCCAAGTCTCCTTCATGCCAAAGGTGCATGCCACAGCTGCATTCGGGCGCGCTAGCTAAAAGGACACGCTAACGATCCGTCAATCTGTGGGCCGGTGCAAAAATGGACTTGGGGCGGCTTTGATCATGCTGCAGCTGGATTGGGCCTGTCGAGAGCTGTCAAATGCCGTATAGAAGTCCGTGAGAGGAGGAGGGGGTGGGATTAAAACAATTAAATTGAATTGTAACATATCTCCGTTGGGAGTACATGTAGCACGTATCCCTGAAAAGGGGCATGTGGCTTTTAATACATTCTGGGCTAGGCTTCCTGCAATTAAGGGTAGGGTGTAAACTACACCTGCTATGGGTGCACCTGCACCACTATGTATTCCAGCACCTAAGGTGCGGAGATTATTTAATTAATGAGTTAATTAATTAATAGACACGTGACTGCGTCACGTGAGCATAAGTCCTCAGTGGGGGGGGAACATGGGATGGAATGGATGGTGTAAGCTATCTAGGTCCTAGTTACAGGGGTGTGGGCACCGCGGCCCGAATGACTATGAATGCCATACGCGGTCACACGCGGAGCCCCCACAGACTTGGGGGTGGTCTCAGTTGTCTCAGTAACAGGGTGGGCGGTATTCCAGCGTGGCTCTCAGCTCCAGCATCCCTCCCATTGTGCAGATTCCTCGTCATTTGGTACCTGTCAAGAACGTGGTGGCCTATGTGGACCATAGGAAGTGCACGGGACCTTGTGACCACTGTGATACCTTGTCCAAGGCAATAACTGCTCTTAACAGGGAGGAGGGAGAGATAGGCTCTGAGGACTTTGTGGAGGAGGTCTTATCCCAGCTGCATCCTCTCTTGCATGAGATTGGCTCTCCTTTTGTAGCTCATCTGCTGCACAGGATGTCTGCCTTGGAACCCGCTCCTGTGCTTGACATGAGGCCAGCTGAGGGACTGGCCCAGATGATGGCAGCCTTGCCTGAGGCCTTGAAGGAGGCATTCAGTCAGTTCCAACCAGTGGGCAAGGGTGAAGCTTCTTATCTGGAGCTGTTGGAGTTGTCTGTTCAGCAGGGCGACTTTGACTCATGGCTCCTTCCCGTTCCAGCTCTGTCAGAGGATGAGCACTTTCCTTTGGAGACCTCTATGTAACCTGTTTTGCAGTTTGGGGATGCCCAGGTTTACCGTGGAGCTTAAGGTCCGTCTGACGCCACTAATTAATTAATTAATAAAACTCGTGCTCCCGTTGGGGAGTCACGGAGCACCGAAGTGCTTTTAATCCCTGTGTGTGCACTACAGGAGAAAGGGCAGAGACCCCCAGTCTCCTTCATGCCAAAGGCATGCCACAGCCGCAATCGGGCGCGTTAGCTAAACGGACACGCTAACGATCCGGCAAACTTTGGGTGCAATAAGACCCATGTAAGCGTAGCATAACAAGTACAGCGTGGGCAAGTAATCTGAACATAGCCAGGGCGTAGCATGGCTGTACTAGGACTAGGCTAAGGCTATGGCTGGTTGTGTACCGTGCGTTGGCGGCACGTGACTAGGTGCATGTGTTGGCACAGCTAGGCAAACATTCTAGGCATGGCTGCCTCAGCGGCAGTGACTCCAATGGTTACAAGCTAGGGCTATTGTTATTCTAGCCCGCTGCATGGGGGCGTCCACATCTTGTGGTTGATCATCAGGTCCCCGCCCCTCCAGTACACCTTGGGCTTCTGGGGGTCCTGCTTATTATGGCGGAGGTATTCCGGCCACAGGTCGCGTCGCTGCTGTTGCTGAGCGGGGGTTAGGTCGTCATCCAGCGTCCACTAAGGGTGCTGGTACCCCTGATAGGTGCTAGATGGCCTGTGGTATAAGGCCTTCCTGCAGTTCTGGTGGGCATACAGGTCGTGGGTGCATGAGCAGGCACAGGACGTCGTCCTCTCAGTGGGTGATGGACCCTGAGTGTCAGTCTGTGGTGACTCTTTCCTTCCCAGGGTCCTGCAGCCGTTATGCTGCCCAAATGGTGAAAGGGGCTGCTGAGACTTGCATGCATATGGTGGTGCAGGTCAGCAAAAACTGGCCTGAGCTAGCTCACATGGTGGAGCAGTTCCCAGTATTTGGACCTAAGGGCATGCAGGGATGGCCAGAATGGTGGATGGTACAGCTTGTGAGAGAATGGGCTTATGAGGGGGGAAGGGGGACAAGGTGGAAGCAAGGACGGGGTTTTGGACTGTGGTGTGAGGGGGGGATTCCAGGATGGATGATGGGGGAGGCTCCAGTCCAGTTTTGATGTTCCAGTCCAGAGTTCCAGATCCAGAATGCTGAAGGGTTGACTTCCAGTGTTGCTGTGTTTTATGGTTCTAAGAGTGGACTACGAGGTGATTATTCTCCTCTAAGAACCTGAGACTAGATGTTTATGAGATAGGAGGCCCTGGCTACAGGGATGTAAAAACCCATCTGCTTCTCCCAAGAGATGGTGGATTTATTCCTCCCCAAGGAGTCAGTAGTTGGTTTGTGGAACTGGTGGTTCCAATCTTGAGGGGGAGATATATGTAACAATAAAAAAATGATTTGTTGTTACATCCTTTGTTTTGTGAACGTTTGGCTTTTACTCAAGGACTTTTGGATCAGTATTGAGAAAGTTATGAGATTTCTAAGACAGTGGTACTTGGAACTTGGGCTTTGTCAACCGACTGTCAGAGGCCCTCATTGGTCGTGGCCTGATCCACGTGGGGTTGATAGTATGTTGGTCGGTACTACCAAGTCTTAAATCGGCTCCTTTGGGACTTTAATGCTTACTACAGATCTAGGATCTCATGTATAGATTCTGCCAGGCTGTTTGTGGTGTTAAGTTCTGTTTTGTGTGACTAGGATGGTGGATACGAAGATCTCATTTAGAATTCCATGATTCTGCATGATTGGTTCTCTTCAGGCTAAGGTTGAGGCATGCTCCACAAGCACGTCGATATCAGGGACGTGGGGTCGCCATTGTTGCTACGTTGGTTTTGATCCATCATGGTATAATAAAACTTGTCTTTGTTGTCCCGTTCATAAAGCTCTTTGGTACTAGACTACTTGCAGTTCCACAGAAGGCGTCTATAGGGCACACGCTTGTCGTTGTGTCTACAAGGGGTTGTGGTTCCTTTAATCATGTCACAGTGGAATCTCCATCTCAACGTTGCCTGGATCGATACTTGAAGATATGTGACTCAAGAAAGCAACCCAGGTAAAAGATCTTTCGTATTTGGACTATGGATGATGCTGATGATCAATTTTAGTCGTTTATATGTACAGTGCCCGTCCGGGACGTGCGAAAGATCCTTTGTCAGGGTAGACTCTCACGGAAATTGGGTTTAACCGCTAACCAATTTCTGGGAGCACTTGGGATTATAACGAAGCAGCCGCGAATCTGGCATTGCTACGGCTCACTGTGACTAATATTGCATTGATCGACTGTAACGACTAAAAATGATCATCAACATCATCCACAGTCCAATATGAAAGATCTTTTACCTGGGTTGCTTTCCTGAGTCGCAGAACTTCAAGTATCCGAGCAACGTTGAGATGGAAATTCCACAGCACGTGATTTAGGGAATCACAACCCCTTGTAGACACAAAGACAAGCTCGTGTATAGACGACCTCTGTGGAACTGAAGGACGTCTATAGCCAAGGGGCTCTTATGAATGGACAACAAAGACAAGCTTTATTATACCATGGTGAATCAAAACCAACGTAGCAACAATGGCGACCCCACGTCCTTGATATCGACGTGCTTGTCGAACTTGCTCCAACCTTAGCCTGAAGAGAACCAATCAGAACCATGGGATTCTATACAAGATCTTCGTATCCATCCTAGTCACACAGAACAGAACAACACCACACACAGCCTGGCAGAATCTTTCCATGAGATCCTAAATCTGTCGTAAGCACTGAAGTCCCAAAGGAGCATTTAAGACTCAATAGTACCAACTAACAAACTACAACCCCACGTGGATCAGGCCACGACCAATGAGGGCTCCTATCAGTAGTATCAGCCAACAAACTACAACCCTACGTGGATCAGGCCACGACCAATGAGGGTTCCTATCAGTTGGTTGACAAAGTATCAGCTCCAAGTACCGTCGTCTTAGAAACCTCATAACTTTCTCAATACTGATCCAAAAGTCCTCAAATAAAAGCCAAACATTCACAAAACAAAGGATGTAACAACAAAGTCATTTTTGCTTGTTACATATCTCCCCCTCAAAACTGGACCTCCCAGGTCCAATAGCCAACTCTTGAAGGCAGAGGAACATTGAACAGAAATCCACCATCTCTTGGGAAAAGCAGATGGGTTTTTACATCCCTGGAAACAGGGCCTCCTATCTCATAAACATCTAGTCACAGGTTTCTACAGCAGACAAGTCACTACCTTATCTACTATAAATCCAGATAAACACATCTCATAATACAAGGTCTTCCATTCAGCATCCTGGAACCTGGAACTCTGGACTGGAACATCAGAACTGGACTGGAGCCCCCCCATCATCCATCCTGGAATCCCCCCCTCACACCACAATCCAAAGCCCCCTTTCCTTCTCAGCCCTGTTCCTCACAGGCTATACCAATCCCCATTCAGGCCATCCTTGCCCTTGAGTCCACACATGGGAAACTGCTCCACCATGTGGGCCAACTCTGGCCAGTCCTGCTGACCTGCAACACCACGCAAGTCTCAGCAGCTCCTGCCACCATCTGGGCAGCATAGCGAAGGCATGCCCCTGGATAGGAGAGAGCACCACAGACTGACTCTCAGGGTCCATCACCCAAGTAGAGGACGTCTTGTGCCTGCTCACCCATGATCTGTACGCCCACCAGAACTGCAGAAAGGTCTTGACCACCGACCACTTAGCACCTATCAGAGGCACCAGCACCCTTAGTGGCGTCTGACGGACTTAAGTTCCACAGTGTACTTGGGCAACCCTGGATGCAAAAGAGGTTAGAAGTCTCCAAAGGAAAACACCTTCTGGCAGAGCTGGAGGAAGAAGGAACCAAATCAAAGTCACCCTTCTGAACTGAAAACTCCAACAGCTCCATGTAGGAAGCCTCTCCCATACTCACTGGCTGCAACTGAGTAAATGCCTCCTTCAAGGCCTCAGGTAAGGCTGCCAGCATGACCGGCCCCTCAGCAGGCCTCATGTCAATCTCAGGTCCTGGTGACAATGCATACATCCTATGCAGCAGATGAGCCACAAAAAGGGGAGCCACTCTCATACAGGCTTGTGTGCAGCTGAGATAGGACCTCCTCCACATAGCCTTCAGAGCTCACCTCCCCCTCCTCTCTGTTGAGTGCAGCCAACGCCTTGGCCAAAGTCTCATAGTGGTCACAGGGGCCCGTGCAGTTCCTATGATCCACATAGGCCACTCAGCAGCACCAAGGTAGAAACCTCCAGGTATATACTATTGGTCTGGTACACGAAGACGTGCATGCAGAACATGACCCACGTGTCTTAATCATACCAGGAATCAAGCCCTAGGTGAACCACTCCATATGTCGAGGGTACAACACAGAAGTCACTCTCCATGTGCCATCCAAGCTCAGATCCCCTCAACCATCCTCAGAAACTGGTCACCAAAATCTGGATGTCATCTCAGCTTAGTCCAACCAAACTCCCACCAGAGTCCATCCCACTCAACTCAGATCCCCGTCGGATTCAATGAGTCCACATGAATCCAAGAAGGAGTAAACAGGATCAAGGCACCTAAGCCAAACAAGGCGAGGCCACTCCATGTTCTGGGACACCACCCTCCCTCAGCTAGAGTCCACGGGTGAAAGACAAGCCTGACATTCCCAGGGATAACGGGTCATCCACAGGGATCCATGCCACGAAATACTGACAACTCTCACTGCTTGATCAGGGCAGGAAGCAGAGTGTCATGTAGCAAGGCTAACCCTCTATACAGCGAACCCCCAAACTAACTGGGCTGCCAGGGTCCAAGGCTCATCAAAGCTAGTCACCACAGCACACCCAAAGATTCCAGCCCTTCTCAAGGGAAGAGGTAGTCAGGGACAGATGCTGTATCACCACAACAGAGTGGCAGGTAACCGAGCCATAATAAATCCCCAATCCATCCCAACTGGGGACCTCCCTCAGATCACCAACAGGTCATAGCAGGCTGGGTGGATTCCAAGAATGCTCAATCCTAACACAGGGGCTGGCGTGAGCTTCTGCTGCAGCAAGTCCAAGGCCTGCTGACACCCGTCAGTCCACGCAAACTGGAACGAGGAAACGTCAACAGCGCCCCAGGTGGAAGTGCAGTCACCAAGAGGCAGGAGCAATCCAGCAGGAAGACGTCGCCAACAGGGTCGCCTCAGGAAGATCAAGGGTATCTCAGAAGTACACCCATGATGAAGAGAGGCCGTGGACAGGGTTGTCACCAGTGGGTACCCGTCAGCAGGTTGGGGAGGTGCCACAAAGCACAGCCAAAATAGCCCACCGATGGCCAGCGAAACCAGGATACCACATAGTCAGGGATCTATGAGGTGAGCCCGACAGGATGAACTGAAATCCCAGGGTGAATCCACGCTATGATCCTCACAGATCTCCTCCCCACCAGAACAAAATTCCCCCCCTCCAGTCGCACCAAAGGAGTGAGAGTGAGGTAAAGCCACATCTCCTTAGTAGCTAGTACACTCAAACCCATAGCCAGTGGCCTATGATAATCACAAGGCACACTATTTCTCCATAAGATGCCTGGGAAAACCATCCACAGCCTTGAGAGGGATAGCAGAAGATCAGTAATGCCTCACCAGCATTATGAACGGTATGCCCCAACTTGTAAATCGTAGCACACGCTACCCCCATGCAAGGGCTAGGTGCAGCCCAATCCCCTGCACGCCCTGCTCCCCACACAAATCCCCCTCAGCATAACTGGTAAACTGGAGACTACCAGCATGCCTAATAATTCCACCCCTCTGCGTAGAATAAGCTGTAATAATCCTGGTATCAGCTTCCCAAGATTGACAGCATGACCTAGCAGGAACAAACGCCATGGGATACGCATGAAGACAGAGGCCCAGCCAACCAGAGAAGGGTGGGGGAGGCAAGTCTCTCAGCCCACTAAACCACTGGTGGCCTGCAGGGTCGCTCTATTAAGACGTCCTATGCACCTCATGACTAAAGATGGGGTGGGAACTACAGCATCCAAGACAGAGTTGCATACAAGGCAGCTTGAGAGCAGACTGAAAGCAATCACCAATCAGCCAACTGATGTGCCCAAGCTTGGCAGGGCCCCAGCAACAAAAATCACTCCCCGCATCCATCCAGGTGGCACTACCATGCAAGGTAATGTGGGCATTAGGATCGAAGGAGCCCAAGACAAGGTTGCACAAGTAGGGCAGCGTAAGGGTATGCTGGATGAGGCCATCAGTCATCAAACAGATACACCCTCAGCTTGGCAGGGCCCTAGCAAGTAGACTGAACCATGTCCCCCTAGTCAAAGCATGGAAAGTAGTATCCATGTCCGTGGACCACGTAGACTGCCAAATGGTATTAATGTCAGTGTACCACGGATACTGATGCACATGAGGCAGGTTGTAAGGGTGGTAGAGGGCTGAATGGGTCCCCCAACTAACCCACACCTCTAAGCTCATGTGAGCCCCCGCCCAGCACCAAGTAGTCCAACTCCTCAATTAAGAGTCAACGGAGTGGGCATCATTGTCATCACTGTCATGCCAAAGATTCCAGCCTGCCCCACAGTTGTAGCTCCGTTGATCCCGCCCATCATCCAACCACAAGGACATCCTACCCACGCAAACATGATGCCAGACCCCCCGTGCAAGCAGTCCCATTCATACAACCATCATGCTGTGCAAGCAATCAGCTCAAGGGCGGATGGTGTACTATCAAGACAACAAGCCATCCTGGCACCATGCAAGCAAGAATAAGTCCATAGCAGGGCAAAGCAAGGGTAGGAGGTTACTCATCTGCACAAGGCTGGCTTGATGTCCACCAGCAGGCAGGACCCAGCACTGCGTCAGGAGCAGGCACCAGCATTACAGATACTCGTCACTTGGGCGTCCCCAAGTCACCAGAGTCGCCAGCGGCCACCATGCAGTGCTTGCAGTCGCCACCACGAGTGCTCTCAGGCCCCACCATGAGTGCTGGTAGTCGCCACCAGGAGTGCTGGCACTCGTCACCATGAGTGCTTGCAGTTGCCACCAACAGCACTAGTCCACTACCAGGGTACTCTCCAACGTAGCCTCCATGCACCATGCCCGCCATAGACATGTTCCAATCCCCCACTGGCCTCAAGCCCCCAAGAGGCTACTGCCACCACGCCCAATCAGCGTTGGACCACCCCCACATGTGGGTATCCAACACAGCTGTTGCCTGACTGGACAACCAAGACTAGCTGCTTGCGCCGATCACGCTATGGGGAAGTGACTAAGCTGCTTTATGGAGGCCTGGGACGGACACCAATGAGCCTGGCTCCAGAAGCTGCTTGGAAGAAGGACCACATGCTGTCAACTGCCCGGACTAAACGTCAATCAGGCTGCAGGAAGGAGCCAGCACTCTTCACTATGGCACTCAGAAAAACTGCCTAGTAGGCAAGCCACAGACTGCCAACCTATTAAGATAGCAGACTCGAACAGGGCTACTACCAAGTGCCAGGTAGCCAGAACTCCTAAGCCGGAGGAGCACAAGGGCCTGAGGTGTCCAACAGCCAGCAGAATTGCCCAAAAGTCGAAAAAATGGGCCTAAAAACGCCTTGACCAGTGTCAAAAATTCTGATCTGAGAACTATATCAGATATATTCACAGATAAGAACTATGACAGCAGCCCTGGTGTCCATACTTGCTGTCCTAGTGCACCTCCTAGGCCCAACAGGGACCATCTGCCAACAAGCAGTGGTAACCATCATGTCCTGGGAGAAGTAAATGCGTGGTCACAATGGTCTGGCGCAGGTAAGGGCCCCAACTGGCAAGTGACCCACACCCCACTTGTAAAGGGACGTTGTCAAGCAAGTGGTCCACCCCCTCTGGGAACATGTGTCAAAGGACACCGTCTAGCAAGTGGGCAACCCATGCAAGAGACACCTGGCAACTCATGGGTGCACGTGTGATACCCTCTAGGGGACAACCCACTGCAGGTATCCCGATGTCCCCTGATGTGGTGGCATCTACCATGCCATATGCCTCCATGATAGCATCTGGCACCCTTTTGGCAGACCTGGGATATCCACTCCCCCGCAGAAATTTTCTCAGGGTAACTAGACACAGCTGTCCAAGTATGATAGTGGAAACCCCGTAAATGCTGTTGTTCTGCCCTGGCATGTGTGATGCCGTCTGGAAATTACATTGCAGACATCCAGGAGTTAGGTTAATATTGTGCGGAAACCTTTTTGCCACTTGGGCTTCTCAGGTTCCGCACAATATTACCGGCGATAACCACTCGCCGGACACTCAAGTTCACACCGGTGTGAACTTGAGTGTCCGGCGAGTGGTTATCGCCGGTAATATTGTGCGGAACCTGAGAAGCCCAAGTGGCAAAAAGGTTTCCGCACAATATTAACCTAACTCCAGGATGTCCACTCCCCCGCAAAAAATTGCTCAGGGTAACCAGACGTAGCTGCCACCAATCTGGGCAACTCCTAGGGAGCTCGCCCTACCCATAGTACCATGATGATAGTGGGAACAACACAAATGCCGTTGTTCTCCTCCCCACCAAAACCAAACCACCATACACGTGGGAGGAACCAAAGCTCAACCTAGAACACCTCCACTGTCATGATGCTCAACAAGAAAAGGAAGAGTTTCCCCCACAACTGAAACAAATGTTTGGCGACGCGTGAATTAAGGACGTGCCACAGTCCTTAAACAGCAAGGGTAGGCTGCCCATGCACCGAAGAAAAGGATCCTGAAAGATTGTCAAGTGAGTGCAAAAGGAACCTTGCGTAAAAAAGGCAGCCATGAATCCCTACTGTCCGCTCATCCGGAGCCACCCTCAAAAGACACGAGGTGTAACCTGAGCCACACCGTAAAAATGTCGTCAAAGAAAAGCAGCACCGGGAAAAAAAAAACAACCTTAGACGGCGACGTCGTCAGGCGGTCGCGGTGGTGGTCGTGCGTGCAGCCGCAACCCGGAAACCGGGTGATAGGTGCCGTCGGCAGCAACATTGCGTCGGCTCAGCCATAACCCGTAGCGCCATGTCGGCCTGGCCGAAAACAGAGCCTGCAGGGAAAAAAAAAGACAGCTCCTAGCAGGATTCTGGAGCCGGACCTGCTGAGCTACTGGCCCAACACTCCGCATGGCCCTGCTCGAAACGTAGCAACACTTGCGTAATGCTAATATATAAAGATGTTTGGAGCTAGGCAGAGACTGCGGCGTCAGCAGCCACGACAGACAGGGCGGTGGTCGGACTTCAGCACGATGCGGCCAGCCAGCCGAAAGTCCGTAAGTAAGGACGCTTGTCAATGAAATATTGCACGAATTTAAAGACAGGGACGGTGACTTAGTGGTGCGTTAATAATGGCTTATGCAACACCCTTTTCTAGGGAGAGGTGAAGGAGAAGAAATTCGCCCACACCTGGTTCCGTAGGGATGAAGGTGATTGTGTAACCCGCCTCACTTCAGTCATAGAAGTACGATTGAAATTAAGTTGACGCCGTGGAGTATGAGTAGTTGTCTCAGCACCTTCCCTAGCAATGGGTTCCAGAGATGATGACGGATCTCCCAAACCTTGATTAGTAGGGGGTAAAGGTGATTGTGTCTTCGAACTACTCATACTTCCACATGGAGTCGCGATCGTCTGCCTAGTAGAGACAACGGTTACGGCTGACTTCTAGTGTTACAGAGCAAGACAGTCACATCAGGATGTGTCTCAGTCTGTAACACCGTAAGTTTTCCGCAACTCTATGAATCTTCTCGGATGACAGACATCTGATCAACGTTGTACTACCCGGAAGGTTGCGACTTCAAGAGAAACACCAAAGTAGAGATCCCCGATACCAATGTAACGACTAAAAATGATCATCAACATCATCCACAGTCCAATATGAAAGATCTTTTACCTGGGTTGCTTTCCTGAGTCGCAGAACTTCAAGTATCCGAGCAACGTTGAGATGGAAATTCCACAGCACGTGATTTAGGGAATCACAACCCCTTGTAGACACAAAGACAAGCTCGTGTATAGACGACCTCTGTGGAACTGAAGGACGTCTATAGCCAAGGGGCTCTTATGAATGGACAACAAAGACAAGCTTTATTATACCATGGTGAATCAAAACCAACGTAGCAACAATGGCGACCCCACGTCCTTGATATCGACGTGCTTGTCGAACTTGCTCCAACCCTAGCCTGAAGAGAACCAATCAGAACCATGGGATTCTATACAAGATCTTCGTATCCATCCTAGTCACACAAAACAGAACAACACCACACACAGCCTGGCAGAATCTTTCCATGAGATCCTAAATCTGTCGTAAGCACTGAAGTCCCAAAGGAGCATTTAAGACTCAATAGTACCAACTAACAAACTACAACCCCACGTGGATCAGGCCACGACCAATGAGGGCTCCTATCAGTAGTATCAGCCAACAAACTACAACCCTACGTGGATCAGGCCACGACCAATGAGGGTTCCTATCAGTTGGTTGACAAAGTATCAGCTCCAAGTACCGTCGTCTTAGAAACCTCATAACTTTCTCAATACTGATCCAAAAGTCCTCAAATAAAAGCCAAACATTCACAAAACAAAGGATGTAACAACAAAGTCATTTTTGCTTGTTACATCGACTCAATATGCACGTACTGGGAAAGAGCGTCCAGGGCTAATGCGGGAATGTGCCCCAGGTTTAGAAAGGTGACACACACATTTGATTCCAAACCAAGAGGACGAGACTCTCGTCCTCGGACTAGTTTCACCTAGGCCTGCCACCAAGCTGGCAAGTGGCGCCGACCTTCCAGTGGCAGCAAGAACCGCACTAGAAGCGGTTCTAGTAGCGACGACATGTGAGTGACATAAGTAACGGTCGAGAATAAACAGAGCGAGATTCTGGAGCTATCCAAAACCTACGAGGCCGTCATGGACAGGAGCCTGTGATCGAAGAGGAATGGAGCTTGGAAAATGAGCAACAGCGTAGCTGAGCAACTTAGGATACATACTTATGAGGATTGCTTGGCAGGTTGCATTAATTGGAAGGCCCATAGACCACAAAAGCGGCATTCTGAGCAAAAGCTGGTTGCTTAGTATAGCATGTGCCAATGTGGAAACCAAGGTCGTCCACAAGCTCCAGCCCCAGTTCACGACGCTGCACACCGCGGCACAGGCATCGGAAACGCACGCCGCACTTGTCTCTCGCCTTAACCAGGTGGAGGGCAAGTGCGGCGTGCTCATGAAGAAGCTTGAAGCCATCACCGCCCACACCGAGGCCCTGGCCTCACAGGTCCCCAAGATAGCGGAGCAGACGGCCACCATCGCATCCGGCCAGCCACCCCGGCTGGAAGCTGGTGACCTCCCGCCCCTCTCCTATGCGGACCTGCTGCGGACAGCGACCGCCTCAACCACCGACGCCATCGCTACGAAGCTCCAGGAGCTTGAAGACCTTCGCCAGGCACAACAACGGGAGGCCACCGACCGCGCCCGCCGCGACTGCCGGGTGGTGCTGCGTCGCTTCCCCCAGAAGCCAGGTGAGACGTCAACCTCCCTTGCCGACGAGCTTAAGGACCAGCTCCTTACCCTCATGGGCCTGGTAGGTGAGGTAGAACTGCGTGGGTGCCACCGCCTTCCCCACTCACGGGACAAGGCGGCTCCCCCACCAGTCCTTCTCACCTTCCCCTCCCGTGAGGACACGCAGCGGTTCCTCTCTCGTCGCAAGCGGTTGCACGACCTCACCTGGACGCTGGACGACGACCTGACCCCCGCTCAGCAGCAGCAGCGACGTGACCTGTGGCCTGCATACCTCCGCCACAAGCAGAATAATTAATTAATTAATTAATTATCTTCCATCATCATTCCGTCATCATTCCGTCATCGCGACTAGCAAATGTGCACCACCCTTATGCTGGCATCTGCCACCCCTATAGTGACCCTATAGTGACCGCGGCCTAGGATGGGGTCTCACCCTAGCTAAAACTTAAACCCTGAACCCAAACCCGTCTCCAGACTTTCCTTGACCCCATGGCATATGGGGGCACTGCTCACCAGGGTTGTGACATTTAGGCTGGCATCTGTCACCGCCCCCCGGCAGTTGTGATGGTGTGTTGGGGTGTGAGAGTGATGGCGAAAAATTGCACGTACTTACTCTTAAGAGAAAGAACGCCCAATTTTTCGCCACCCTGCCACCCCTTGGCGCGGGTCATAGGAGGTGTTTGTCAAGGTGTGAGAGTGATGGCGAAAAATTGCACGTACTTACTCTATATATAAAGAACGCCCAATTTTTCGCCACCCTGCCACCCCTTGGCGCGGGTCATAGGAGGTGTTTGTCAAGGTGTGAGAGTGATGGCGAAAAATTGCACGTACTTACTCTATATATAAAGAACGCCCAATTTTTCGCCACCTCCCCCCACTGGCCGGCGCCGGGGTTGGCGTGAGTTGTTGGATGTGGCGAAAAATTGCACGTACTTACTCTATATATAAAGAACGCCCAATTTTTCGCCATGTCCTCGCACGGTGAGGGAGGCGGCGAGGGCCGCGCGGCGGGGTGTGACCGGAACCGGATCGACGTCTACTCGACGAGGAGACAGTGAGCGCGACGTCTTGGAGGTTGTTTTTACAAAGAAATGCATGGCAGAAAAACAGGCTTTTATTAAAATATTAAAACTACTTATCCGCTCCATGCAGGAAGGGAGCGATTTCATCCATCGACAGGCCAGACAACGACGTGATCGAATAATCCTTCTCATCGCCCCACCACGAGGGTTTATACCTATCAAGAAACGCATGCATGTCCGCCTTCGAAATTTCCAAGCAACCACCGCCACGGCTGTTGCCCTTTGACCCTTTGGCGGAAATTCCCAGAGTTGGGCTTAACAACCTGTTGACGAGCCCGCTACACTGTGCAAAAGACAACCTACCAGCCTCGCCTGCTCGCCGTTGGTATCCAAATGTTGAGCGCATGAACCAGGCCTTGTCGGCAATTTCGCCGTCAATTCTATTCCCTAGTGCAATCGTCTCGTCGCGCGTCAACTTCATTGTGAGATTGGACGGATCAGCCGTCGTGATGAAGTCGATGATAGGCGTCCCTTCTAGTAGCTTGAGCGTAATGGCCAGAGACTGTGCTAGTCCAAAACGAGAATACGCCTTCAGATCAAACAAGGACTCTGACTTCTGCAGAATCAACAGATTGTCTCTAAAATGCTCCTTGGTTCCTAGTCCCGTCAACTTCGAATATTGCCGAACGCCAACGTACGCCTTCCTCCCCATCTCCTTGTCCAGAATTTGAGGGAGCTCGTCGTCGATGAGACCATACGGAATCTCGTACAACCGATGAGTCAATTCGTACACCGCCTTCAGACGCATTTCGTACGGTGAAAGTGGAACCGTGCCGCCGATTCTCCCCTCTAGATCCTTGTACTCCTCCTCGCTCAGAAGCACCACCTCCCTGTCCTTGTCTGGATCTTCTAGTACCGGAAGCGGGGGGCGTCGATGTCCCCCAACTCCTCCACTGCCGACACCTCCACGCCGTAGTCCTCCGTCAGTATCTTGATGAGATTTCCCTTGTAATGGGACCTCGACACCGCGAGATCTTGCTGGTTCCGGCAGAAGAGGCGGAATTTGGGACAGTTTCTGTCATAGATACGCGACTTGTCCGCGCTCCAATCGCAGACTACGTCGGCGTTGTCGAACAGCAGCTGGATGAGCGCAGTGTCCCCCGCGATCATGTTCTCGACGATCGTACCGTAGTCCGTTGGAGGCCTGTCAAGAAGCGAAGTCGTGTCTCGATAGAATATGACCATCTCCCCTTGACTAAGTGGCGCACCCTGAAAATTTGCTGGAGGGTTGTCGTGTAGCTCGCGTAGTGGTCCCCGTTGATGAAGAGCCCCACCATGCTGTCGAACGTGTGCTCCGTGTAGCTGACTCCAACCGTGATCGTTGGGCTGAAGATCAAAAAGTCCAAGTCAGCCCACGCAGCATTCGCGCCAAACTCCAGATCCTCCTTGCTCGTCAGACTAGTGTAGAGACGCCCGTTCTTGCGCTTGTCGATGAAGGGTTTGAGTGCCTCATACGCCATGGCGGCCTCTTTTTTGCCAGACATTGGGCAGAAAATCCTCTCTCCGGCCTCTATCCTCCTCTCACACTCAGTAACAAACCTGTCCACGCAGACCTTTCGCCAGTTTTTTTCTGATGTCACATCCACCCATCGCAGAGTCCTGTTGGTAGGGCGCCGGAAGGTGTTGCAATCCACCTCCATAGTATCCGCCGCGCGATAGGCCGCTATGAACTCGTATACCTTTCGAGTAACGGTAGCGTCTAGCGCAATCACGACCTTGGACGTCTCAATGAGCCTGATGAACTTCCTCAACACTTCGCGCTTGTATTTCATGTGGCCCTGCGAAATCGCGGTGAGGGTGTTATATATTTCGTCTAGGATGAGGAGATCGAACGGTTGGTCTGTGACGCGCAAGATGCTGTTAAGAACGACCAGCACCCTGTCATCAGACATCATCCCCTTCGGACCGCTGAGGTAGTGACGGAAATTCGGGTCACTGGACAAGATATGGAACGCGTTGTCCTCCCATGCAATCGTCCTCCCGCGCTCGCCCAGAGACTTGTAGTTGCGATCCTCCTCCTTGGACAGGCTGATGTTAGCCACCATGCAGCACACGCGATACCTGGATCCCTCCTCACCGCCTCGTTGACGAGTTCACGAATCCTCTCAGATTTACCTGTTCCGCAGTTGGACTGGACGAGGATGGTGCTCTTATGCGGGCCTCTAAATAGCGCGTCCCAGCTGAAAGGCTTGATTTTCTCGGACGAGTACGTGTGAGTGAACGGGACTTGATCAGAGTCCGCCCCTTGCATAACGGGAGGTGCGATCTCGATCTTGCGAGCATCTGGCGATTTCCTGTAGCAGTCATAGAATACCTGCCCCGATGGGTATTGGAGCGTGAATGGGCCGTTCTTCTCGTGCACCTTGTTGCAGATGAGGCAGATGTGGTCGTCACACTGTTGATACTTAACCCTCACGAGCTTGACGTCTGGAGACAACTCAATGCTGCCACATTCGAGGTAATCACATTCGGGGGCCACCTTCTCCATCGCGGCGAGAGATGCAGAAATGTCGATGTCCTTGCCCGCCGCCTTCACCGTACACTCGCGACGTCCGCGAACGCCTCTCCTCTTGAGCGATGCCGCCCAGTCAGGAGGCGCACTCACTACCACCCCGCCAGAGACGTCGTCAGGCGAGTAAACGTTGATGAGATGGTCGAGGAAGTCGCTCGACGAGCCTTCGCACGTGCGCAGAATTCCCAGAGGGTCGGTATCCCCGAACTTGTGCATCCCGACGCACCGAAAAAGACTGTCTCTCCTGTAGACGGCCTCGTCGATCACCGTATCCATTTTGCCAAAAAAGTCAGCTGGGTGGCGACAGATCTCGTCGAATTCTTCTTGTCCGCCGACCTTGTATTTAAGCAGCTCGTGGCGTCATCGTGAACAGGCGAAGAAGTGTCGAACGATGCGCGCTTGATAAAATCGGTGAGGCCGCTGTACCAATACACTCTCGCGTCAAGGTCGGCAAGAACGAGACCGCGCACGACGATGTGGAAGGACGATTTGAACAGATCCTTCTTCATGCGAGACGCTGTGCTGACCTCGTAGCGAAAACCCTCCGTCGCGATGTTCAGGACGACTCGGCAATACTCGTCGTGCACACGGCGGAAGTGTCCTGGATAATCGATGTTTGCCAGACGCTCGTCATCTGGATCGACCTTGTCGTCTATGTCGACGTACGCCCACGACGGGTCGTCTGGCTTTATGACTTCGTCGAGCGTGCGGCGAACGGGATGAGCAGCGCACTCAGCATAGATCCGCGAAAAGTCTGCGAGGTTGCCGTAATGCGCGTACTCGTTGGCGTCCCGCGTGTTGATGCCACGCGCGCAAATGAAACGATGGCCGAGAGACACCCCGGCCTCTTTTGTGGGGGCCTTCTTGTAGCGCCATTGCGTGACGAGCTTGTTCATGGTCTCATGGGTGGCCTCGGGTGGTGGGTGGAGTAGAGCCAGCCACGGAATGTCCGAGTCCTTTATATTCCCACCGGATGTCGAAAAACTTCCAGAAGGTCCGACCGAGACGACACGACCTGGTGCAGACGACATGATATTATATTACATGTTTAGAAAAAAAAAACATTTCGATCAAAAAGTTTTGAAACCATCGACTCTTGACCCTCGAGTGGAAAATTTTGGGATGAAAGTTTTATTTACCGGATATTACGAGCGGTTTAGATTTCTCCCATGGCACGAGTGTTTTAAATGGGCTTATGGTAAATATCTCCCACGGAAAACCTGTCCGTGTCAGAACTTACTGGCGACTTTTTTACAGGATTTTCCTCGGCCTCAGCCGACGCCCGCCAGTCTCGCCACCCTGGGGGGTGAACTCACCCCCTTGTCGCTCGTAAAGGGCTCCTGTGAGCACGTCGTGTCCCATCAAGTCACCAGCCCATTTTCGCTTCTGCCACGACGCGCCCTTCAAAAAACGGGTGATGTAGGCCTGCCTCGTTGCATCGATTCCGTGGTAGATGCGGTTATAGCGGTTGCTGTACAGGGTGTGATCTATTGGATTGCCCGGAGACCTCGGGTTCTCGAATACGTACGCCTGGTTAGCTCTCGCCCCCAGTGCGTTAATCAGCTTAGAGTACCCATCTGGGATCTTGAAGTCATAGACGCCGAAAGTCTCTCGCGTCTTGAATTTTTTGATGATGATGCGATGCTCGCTAGGAATGTATCCGTTCTCGTGCGGCCCGAGCTCGTCGATAGACCCGACGATGCGCATCTGATCGTGGTCGTACCTGGTCGGAGGCAATTTCTCACCAGACAGATAGAGAAGACCCATCAGAGCTGCGTCGGAGGCCGGGTCCTTTTTGAACTCGGCGGCGGCGATCCGCTGGAGCTGCTCGTACGTGTGTCTCAGGGCTTGTTCTCGGCCCTGTAGAACTTCCTGTCGAGATCGCCGACCTTCAGCTCACCGACGGGCAGCATACGCGTCCGTAACGTCGCGTGGGAGCCTCTTCTCGGATGGCATCATTCGATTAACCCCGTTTACGACTCCAAGAAGGTTCTTCTCGTTCTCCCTCCACGCGTCCTCTTTCGAATGCGCGAGATTGCGTTTGGGTTCCGAGGTCTCGTGGACAACGCGAAGGACAAGGGCGGTGTCGGCGAGGCAGTCGACCGACTCGTCTTGCGAGCACCCCATTTTGTCGAGGAGAACTCGCAGCCTGCCGATGTAACCTTTCGCGGTTCTGCGCGTCGCCCCGCGCTCTTTCGAGGGCCTGCCAGGCTCGTGATGCTCTGGCCGGGCATCCGCTGCGGCGACGGCCTCGTTGAACGTCCAATATCGCCCATCGCTAACTCGTGCGGTAGTTTCGCCGAGATGAATCGGTTCCGGAGAGGGTGGAGATGTCGCCTCCAAGCCGATTTTGTCCGCGCACTCCTGGTTGTTCGCGATCCATCGGTCACTCGGATTCCAGACGCCCTTCTTCACCTTGCTCTTGGCCGATATGCAGTTCGTCTGATCGCGGGCGATGGCTCGCCTCTTCGCCTGGGCCCGTCGCCACTGCTCGCGACGCTCCTCTACAGTCACCGTCATTTGATGACTGAACATTAGACAATTTTTTTGCCCGTGGCTTTTTATACCCCACGGGGTGGATTCTTGGGCGTCCTCTGGGCCGCTTTGGTTCGTGTCGTTTTTCCGTTTTGGAGGGTAACCGCCCACGTGGACGCCTGCGATCGCTCACCAAGGCGAGGATAGCCAATCGGATTTCGGGTTTCATATCGTGACAGGTGGACGGAATCGTGTCGTTGTGGCCAGCTTCTTGAAGGATCCTAACGACACGTTCTAACGTTTTAGATCCGAGACGGGATCCCGCGCAGTACCGAAGCAGTGCTTGAGTGTCTAGAACGTACTCCTTCTCGACGCCAGTGTATCGTTTTGCGGGCGAAGGATTCATGTTATATTATAATCAGAGAATTTTATTTTATCGACAAGAAAACATTGAAGTTCTTTCGAAACATTTTTTTCGGGTCGCGTTGGTCGAAGTCGATCCCGAAAAAACTATGAGGGTCGTCCTTGACGGCGTGATCCCACAGCGCGAGAAACTCGTCTGGCGCCACGGCTCCTGCGCTCTCTTCCGCGATCTGACGCGCGGCCCTGTGGTCTTTTGTGCGAAAGAGAGCCAGAAAACTGATATTGGCTCGCACTGCTCTAGGGACACCACCGCTGGTGTACGCTTGCGTAAGGAAAATCATACTCGTTAGGAAATGCCTGTGCTTGAAAGCAAAAGCCGCGACAGCGTTCTTGGAAGAGCTTTGGTAGAGTGCGCTCCCTTGCATATCGTCAATCAGAATCAGTGAGCTAGGAGGACCGTGCTCGAACCTGGTCTCGGGTTTCGTCCAGTTCATGGCGTCTAGACGCAGATACATCGACAGCTCCATCAAATCTTCGTTTTTCTTTCCGTGGACGTATTCGCGTTGAAACGTTTCCCACACCCTGAGATCGTCCTTGTACCGCTCGTACTCGTGGAGGTCAGATTTGATGTGATCCACCATTCCATCGAATGCCAGGTTGGAGTACACTTCCATCTCCATCACTGGCTCGGGGAGCTCTTTGTACTTTGGCTCCGTGTGTGCGGATCCACTGATAAGGTAGAGCTTGTCGAATGAGTTGTTAGTGAAATAAGTCTTCGCCATGTTGACCGCCGCGGTTGTTTTTCCCGAACGCCTCGCCCCACAAAAGTTGGCAATGAAGTGCAAGCTCGGCATGTTTTGCGGGGCGGGACGCTGAGGGGCGTATCGCTGCTTGATGTCCCTATTCTCCAGCGATTGAATTCGTCGCTCTTCGATGACAGCCATTACCATTCTTAAGACATTTTATTCCTCCAATGAAGCGAGGAGGGATGCCCGGATGGCGGCCATGCGAATCTCGTACGGGGTCATCGCGACAGGGGGCGGGGGTGGCGGTGGAAGCTGGCGGGTCTTGATCGGGGGTGGCGGGGTGTCCGGCTCTGACTCCCTTGGTTTTCGCCCCCGTCTAGGTTTCGGCGTGTCGGCGGGTGTCGAGGCGACGCTGTCTTCCGCAAGAAGGCGTTCGATGCGCGATTTATTTCGAGCTTCTTGCAGCTCGAGTTCAACGAGCCTTTGTCGCTGGATTTCCAGTTCCTTCGCGAGGACCTTGCGCTTCGTTATCTCTGCCTCCTTTTCATCGTTCCGTCTCTTCTCCCTCTCTGCCTTTGAGCGCTGTTGATAAATCCTCATCTTGTCACGTAGGGCCTTTTTCTGTTCGTCGTTCAACGGCTGTCCTTTTCGAATCGTCCTGACCAGGTCCACCTGCTCTTCCCGCGTCTCGGCGAAGGTCTCGTCCTGGAAGCTCATTGGGGTCTCTGAAGCCTCAGAGGCCATGTTTATATTCTACGTAGATAATAAATGGTCGTGCTTACAACCCTGAGCAGACCGACAAACCTCGCCACCGGGTTAACGCTCGACCCCGAAATGGAGGAGCGTGTTTCTGCTGTCGAAACGGACATCGACGGGCTTGAGACTAGCGTGTCGTCGCTCCTGAGCAAGTCGCACCCATTTGATGAGTCGCTTGTCGTCGACGGATTCAAAATTTTTTATCCAAGTCAACCGACAAATTTGCGAATCGGGGACGATTTCGACGACGAAACCGCGAGTGACCCATCGGAACTCGTCTACAACCTCGTCGTGAACGGGTATTCGTATTTCAAAGAAGGCACTACGATAGTCGACGATCTCACTCTAAACGAACCGTACCTTACGGCGAAAGTGGGAGCAAACCAATACCACGTATTCGATTTCAGTCCTGACACGCTGCTAGACCCCGGCGGCAGAGTCCTGACCCGCGCGCAACTGGACTATCTTTTCGACCAACATGGAGTAGGCACCACGTCGATAACTAATTTGAACGGGGATTTCGTCCTTCATCTCGAAGACGGGACGACCGTGTCGCACCAAAACGCGTTCAGCATCATCAACGACCAGGATGTGCGAGTTCAGCTTCCTTACAATGTTACTAAAGGCGACGCGAGTGGGATTTGTAAATATACGTATCGCGACTATCACATGACCCAATCGGCCATGGGCGATAACGTCGTGGATGGAACAGTGGGGTATCCGTATTTTTCCGATGCGTTCTTTGGACTCGGCGGATCTCGATTCAACGGCCTCCCTCTCCGCGTGGAGTTGTTGTCCTTCTCCACGATCCGCGACGACAACCGCCGCCTTCCACTAACTGGGAGATCGTTCACCATCACGCGTACCTACTCGCCGCTCACGGATTGGAGAATGGGACCGATTGAACCTTTGAACGCATTCCACTGGGGCAACACTCCCGCCAGCGCTACATGGGAGGTAGTGGAGGGTACGACCCTCAAACAGGGCATTAAGATGACGACCCCGTTCGCGTACCAACGCAAACTTCCCATCAGGTGGTACATAAATTCCACACAGCTCACGCCGACCACCCCGACGATCGGCGGAGTCTCCCTCTCGCAAAACGGAGGACTGCGCGGGGAAGACGCCGTAATCACCGCGCCAGTAGCGGCAGACAGTAATAAGTTTTTGAACTACGAGATAGACGTATACAACGACTCCACCCTTACCGCATGCAGCACCCAAAAAGGGGGGGTGTTGATATGCGTTTCTAAAATGAGCCAGCTTCACCCCGGCATCCGGACCCCGAGTTCGTACATCTCGTACCTCAATCCTGTAAAAATCTCGATTAACGGAGTGTACGCAGACCATGGCGTTGGATGGGGGAAGTCGTTGAATCCACTCACCGGTTTTCATCTGATGGCGAACGGGGTGTCTCAAGCTGTGTTGGACGGGAAATTGACGACAACAACGTTCCAAAACACATCCGAAGGTGATGATGTAGAACTAAGATATAGGATTATAACCGTAAAGGACTCGCCAAACCTGTCAGGAGAGACCGTGGAGATAGACGGCCCCGCTATGACGCTCCATTCTCTAGAATCATTCTCGCGCCACTCCGTGACCACGCTGCAAACAGAGGCTTCGAAATACTACTTTGAAGGATCTCCCGAAAAATTCTTTTTGGTAAAAACAGCCACTCCGGCCCCGAGCAAATGTGTTGTTTTTTCAGAGCAGCTCATAGACGGCCCATTTCTATTGTGTTTTCAGCTATATTTGGGCAGCAATGATGCCTTTGTCTCGTTCGCGGAAAATACTATGTCTTTGACGAACAAATATCACCCGGCCACGACAGATGCCCATCAGAATTGGAGAAATGCAGCTACGACGCATTGGGGTATGCTGGGTATCAATCTTCACCACAGTGACTATGCACTCGACCTGTTTGACAATCTGAAGTCGAAGGTTCGATACACGTTAAACTCCTCGTGGAGGCAACAAAACAGCTACTGGGTGGCATTTAGAAGAAAGTCGGATGGAAAGGTGGAGCGTTATATATCAAAAACAACTCCTCAAGAACTTAGTGACATGACTAAGATATCAAACTCGTCCGGTATATTTACAACCACTCCTACAGACATTCTTGACCCGTACATTCCGATGCCCCTCCGACCAGTCTTCCACTTGAGCGGAGAGTACCATGGCGCGCATGTCTGGCCCATTAAGGACGACCTCCAAGACATAGAGCTCGACTCTCTAAAAACCAACAACCCATCCGGAGCGTACACAGCCGTCGGCGACGTGTTGGAGCTGCGTCACAGGTCCACCTCGTCAAGGAATTGTAGCATTTTCGGGAAATATAGCGTAACAAAACCCGTGCCAGGTGTTGCGAATACTTGGTTCAAGGAGCTAACACTCACGAATGAGAGTGTCATACGCACGGTTGTTAAGTGCCCGGATGTTCAATACGGCGTGCAAATGAAGTACGTTGCCCTAGAGGCAACCAAGACAAGGGTGGGTGGGTGGGGAGCAAAGAAAGAGGCCGACAAAACCAGCCAGAGCGGCTTTTAGTCGCAAAACCTCCCTTATCCCTAGCTAACTGACGTCATTAAACCCTTATGTTTAGTGGATGCTAGTAAGACGCTAACCGTACAGACCGGGGGTAGAATATCCCGAATCTGCACGGCTAGTATTAAATAATGCGTAGGTTGTTCTTTTCAGGGGCACTGCACCTCACGCCCCGTTCCGCCCGGGTATAATCAACCCAAGCGCGGAACGCACATTTTATTTAATTCATTTTTCAACCATGCACTATATTGCATCTACTAATCACAAAAGCTCTAGCCAAACAGCTACGAGTAAACACTGCGACCTATAAGCCGCTCATCCAGCGGCCTCTTGTTCCCGCATTCACGTATAGAAGAAACTCCGTTCAAAGAACCCCGATTCATGTCCCACGTAGCTCCCACAAAAACCAGCATCTTCATTAAAACAATAAGTGGAAGCATACATGTGACACTAATTGACATGCCCGGAGGCACGCCGTTCAAGGCCCTTCATGAAGTACGTTGCCCAATCACCCCCGCCCTGGCTTTCCCTTGAAGCCGCACTCCACCTTGCTCGTTGTCACAAGTGACCGCCCTGCCGCAAAACGGGAGCCCCCCCACATCGGGAGGCGTGTGCCCGGCGGCTGTGGATGCATGGCCAGGCCCAAAAAGGCCCAGCGCATTTGCACTGCGATTGCGCACGGCCAGCCTATCATGACCCCTCTCGGGGCCCCGAGTCGGTACCGCTATGGCCGTCTCCCCATAGACCCGGGGTGCTTCGAGAAAAAACGTGGACCTAGCCCAGGCCCCGCCAGCCCGGATGCCCGAGGCCACAGCCCCAGGCACCTGGCTGAACGAGAGTCCGTTCAGCCAAGACCGCATTCCCCCCGAGGTTTCTATGCGTGGGGAAAAAATTTCTAGCTTAGACGCTTTTCCCATCGCCGTCCCCAGCCCCAACCACCCCCCCTCGGCGGAAGGCAATTGCAAAGTTTGCTGGCCAGCAGCAATTTCCGAAGAAAAAGCCGCAGGCCGCGGACCGAGACACGGGTCGCCAGTGCCAGCCATCCGGCTCCAACCCGGGGTGCAAGCATCCCCAGGTACGGAGCACCAGCTCGCGCACTGGGCCGACCAAGCGACAGTTGAGCACCTGTCACGGCATCCGGCCCACCAAAGACCCCAAGCTGGGGAAAAGGTGCGGACCGGAGGTAATCTTTTTCTTTTCTTTTAGTTAACCGGGCGAGGAACTACGCCTGGCCGGTTAACAACTGGAAGTCTCACCACTGGCCAAGTGGCCAGTGCAACCAGTGCTTTTGGGATTTTGCTCCGCAGCACCCATAGCTGCGGCTGCCGCCGCAACGACAACGAGCAAAGAAAGAGGCCGACAAAACCAGCCAGAGCGGCTTTTAGTCGCAAAACCTCCCTTATCCCTAGCTAACTGACGTCATTAAACCCTTATGTTTAGTGGATGCTAGTAAGACGCTAACCGTACAGACCGGGGGTAGAATATCCCGAATCTGCACGGCTAGTATTAAATAATGCGTAGGTTGTTCTTTTCAGGGGCACTGCACCTCACGCCCCGTTCCGCCCGGGTATAATCAACCCAAGCGCGGAACGCACATTTTATTTAATTCATTTTTCAACCATGCACTATATTGCATCTACTAATCACAAAAGCTCTAGCCAAACAGCTACGAGTAAACACTGCGACCTATAAGCCGCTCATCCAGCGGCCTCTTGTTCCCGCATTCACGTATAGAAGAAACTCCGTTCAAAGAACCCCGAATATACTGCCAAAATATACGGGATTCTACCAGCTCGTCAGTCGGTGAGGAAGTTTTATGTAAGACTTGCATTTTCAAACACCAAGTTGAGCAATGATCCATTGCTTATCAGCGTAGTCGTCGGAGAATCGTGGACTGGTGGTTTTTCTACAACGACAATATCAAAATCCTCGTCATACGTTGACATAACCTGTGATCATATTTCACTGGTTGATCCTCCAGTTACTGGTATGATCCATTTGGCGACCGTGACGTTCCAGGTATTAGATCCAACAGTATCTGGCCCGAGCCCGCTTTTATTTGCTTCCAGCCTAAGCTACTATTATGGATCAAGTCTGTCGTCGATCGGCGGCAATCACGGGATGGACGTGGCCCTGTATGAAGATGTCCGAGAGACTCGACGTATATCCCATACAATATTGGAAGCAGATTCTTTGGTCGGTCTGAGGCAGCCCATATACGACTACCCGCTTCCGCAATTTTGGCACGGCACCCCCGTGGCCGCGATGTCTTTCCACGACCCGGCAACGCAATCGGAACTAACTCTTCCGACCACGTTGACCAATATCCTTGTCAGGTTAACGTTTGATAACAACCCGCCAACGATTCTCGACATATCAAACCCATATCGCTTAACGGCTAGCGGCCTGTCCGTTTGGCCGGAAAACGTTATCATTGGCAGCAACTGGAATGTTGTTTCGGGGTACGAAGAGGATGAAGGGGTGTTTGAAATCGCCTTGAGGATTCCTCGCATCACCACTGACACGTCAACAAACATAGCACTATCTACGGCGTTTTGTAAGTCACGCGCCGGAAAAATGGCCTCGATGGCTAACAAGACCCTCACTTGGACGCTATAAAAATCTATGATTATACTCAGAAATGGCGAGGCGTCAGAAAACAGCAAGGCGTCGTCCTGTAGGCAAAAGGGGGAAACCCAAGCGAAAGGTCACACCCCGGCCACAGGTGACCGCTTCATCGACCAACACCATTGTCATCCACAGCGCACCGGTCCGAAGAGCGGTGAACAAAGGCAAGGTCGCAGAGGCGCGAGGGTTCAAGGACGCTCTTCTGATGGCGTCAGTCATGGCGAACTCAAGACCGGTCGCGTACCCCCCGTTATCCGCGTATGTCCAACCGGCACCTGTCGCGGCTCCCGAACCGGTTGTCGTCGATGCGGGGCTGGAGGCACCCCCCGAGCCTGCGGGTGTATCTGTCGGAAAGCGAGTCCAGGTGGGGGGCACGAGGTGGAAATGCCCGCAGCCAGGGTGTAAAAGCACGTTCGCAAACGAAAAAAACCTCCTTCTGCATCTCAGGAGGGTCCACAACACAGTAGTCGGAATCCCAAAAGAGGGCGCGGAAAAAAATCTCATACAAGAGTAAACATGAGCAACCCGCTGTTCACCGACGCCGAGATGCTCGAGATATCACAATGGATGACCCTTCACACAAACGTCCCCCGAGAATTTATCGAATCAGCCATGCTTTATTGTAGGAAGAAGCCGCTCACAGGGAAAAAAAGGCGTGCTATCAAAAGGGCGATGGCACACAAAGAAGAGGGCGTGGTCAAGGTTTTTGGGACAAACGAAATTACTTCTGAGCTAATGTCAGACGAAGTGGCCGATGAAGGAGTTCATCCAGGAGACACTGACACTCACTCTTCGCACGGAGAACCGGACTCGCGGGACGCTGGTGGATCCGGTGTGGGACATCCCGGCGGGGCTCCTTGATGACTATCATGACGTCGGACTTACCCTCATGACCATCCCGTTCGAACAGACTCACATAAGCGAGGGAAATCGATACTTCACTGTCCGTTTGTCTGGCAGCGAGTCGCCCGTCAAGGTGACTTTGCCGCTCGGCTCCTACACGACCATCGAAAACAGGAAAAATATCGAGGACGCTTTGAAGGCGGTGGATGCCGGGTTCTCGGTCACGTACAACAGGGCGACTAGCCTTTTTACCGTGACCAATGCCGTCGAGTTCTCTATCTCGGTGGATGAGCCAACGGGCCGGGTGTTGGGGCTCATGGAAGGCTCTTATTCTCTCACAGGCGCCCTCGCTAGCAATCGGCCAGCAACGAATGGGAGACTGCGAATGGTGTATGTGTATAGTGACATCGTCCGGGGAAATGTGATATCATCATCGACAGGAACTGGATATGGAGGTCTTTTGGCAGTTTGCCCCAATATGTCGCAGTTCTTAGAACCCATTGTTTGGCAGGCAGCGAACCCTTTGTGGCAGCATCTCAAGGACTCTCCCAGCAACATCACGATCCGACTGCTCGACGAGGACGACGCTCCTATAACTGTCTACTCTGACTGGGCTCTTCAGCTCTCCTTCCGCATAAGCCCTCAGAAGGCGATGGGGATAGAGGCTAGGAAGATCGGGAGTGTCTTGAAGTACATGGCCCTAGATAGGACTGTCCAGCCACAAACCAGATTAATTTCTCAGCCATCTAGTACTGTCGAGGACGATGAAACTTAATTTTGGTGCGATCGGAAACGTGGCTAGACGCGTGGGCGAGTTTGCTGGAAACGCAATCAAGAGGGTCGGCGACGGGGCGGCGATCGTGTCGGCTGTCAAGAAGGCCGGTCACGTCGCGGGAGAGGTTATCTCGAAAATCGGAGACGGGGCGCGAGCCGCGAAACAGGTCGCGGGCATCGTCGATTCGGCGCTCGGGCACGTCCCCTCTACCATGATCGCGAAAAGTACGCTCCTCGGGAAAGCGTACTCGGCCGCGAACACGGGGCTGAGCGCCCTATCGAATCTCGAGAGAAGAGTGGACGGGGCGAAGGTAAAAAATCCTATACTCGGCCAGCTCCTTCAGTAAAAATATCTAACTCGAGTGTATACACCATCGATGGCTTCTGACAACTCCTGGTACTCCCGCGCTATCCCAAAGTCTATGCAATACCTCGTGAAGGCGCTAGGCCAACACACGACTCAGCGAGTGCATCTCAGCACCCTCTCAGCCAGCGATGGCATCAAACAAGGGTCCGTGGTCGCGGTTCGCCTGCCCACGTCCGGGTTCGTTGACTTGCACTCCTTCGCCATGTTTTTCACGGGAACGCCGACGACCACGGCGGGGTTCGCGAAGTTCCCCGCGTACACGTCCTCCATCGTCAGGCGCCTCGAGGTGCTGGCAGGAGGGCAGACCGTCGATAGCATCAACGACTACTCCCAGCTGTTCCATACTCTTCTCTCGGTGCACGGAGGTGTCGAGTACAACCTCGCACAGGCTCCTGCTGGTTGGTCGAAGAATAGCAACACCGTCACCGCTGACGTGGCTGGCACTCTTACCAACAACGTGAAGGCGAACACAGCAGTGGACGGCGTCATCGACCACTTTTTAGGATTCTTGAGCGGCGAGCCTCGGATCGTGGATCTGAGTCTCTTCCCTCCCATCGAGATCCGAATCACACTCATGGACGGAGGGGTGATGCTCCCTAGCGTGGCGCAGGCAGCCTCAGCAGGCGATGGCATCGCGGCTGTTGTAGCAGCGACAGGTGTTGGTTTCGAACTGAGCAACATCCACTTCAGCGTCGACACGTACAGGTTCCAAGAGGATATCGTGGGCCAGATTTTCTCGTCCAGGCTTGTCGAGGGTGGAACTCTCTCCTTCAAGTGGCGGACGTGGCAGTCCACCAAACAGTCGCTCGGGACTCGTTCTCCCTATGCCATCAAGGCGTCGCTGTCTTCCGCGTCCGCCAGCAAACTCCTGGCGATTCAGGTTGCTGCCGGCGCGGACGTGACCAACGCATCCGGCAATACGATGTTCAATCACATCGCGGATGGTATGACTTCCTACCAATACGACATCAACGGATCCAACCTAGCGCCTGGATACCGTACGAACGCAACCGAGGCGTGGATCAATCTGTTGTCCGCGTTCGGTGACCAAGGGAATGTCTTGTCTTGTGTCCGGGAGGGTATGACTCCTACCACGTGGCTAAACAACAACTTCACGATGGCGTGTCACCTTAATATGCCGTGTGCCGGTCCAGAGTATATGAGCGGCCTCGACCTTCGTGGCACGGCATCAGTGGTCACGCTGCGAGTCGAGAAGGGGGCGACGGACTGCATTTCCTACATCTTCACGGAGTGCGAATCAAAGATGGACATCGCTGCAGGCAGGCAGGCAGCTGTGTACCTCTAAAAAATATATATGCGTCTAGTGACAAACGATGGACTACTTTCGAGACCCTAGCATCACAGCTAACCCGTTTAACAGGTTGAAGTTGATTTTTGACATCCCAGAAATGGCAGATTCTGGTTTGTCCATGACAGTTCCCGTAAGGCAGGCACTTCCCCTTCTCCCCACCTTCAAATATCCGCTACCAAATCCAAAAAAATAACGATGACTAGTCTATACAAATGTTGTTGGATAGCGGTATATGCCCCGCTCTTTTATATAAACGCCGCGTTCCTGGTACCTCGGTCACGGTCGGGTTATCAACAGTGGACCTTACACCATCGGATGCCCCCGTTCTCGTGATGGCGACATTCAATGAAGATGTCACGGGTTTTGATCTATCAGACATCGACGTGACAAACGGAACGGCAGTCGGCCTATTTTTAGGTGCACCAGCGACGTACTTTTTTGACATAACAAATATCACAGGTTCGGTCCCAACCACTGTTTCCGTGAAAGAAAATAAGGTAACAGGGGTGTCTGGTGCGTACAACGAAGACTCTAATCTGTTATCATTCACATACACCCCTCCCCCCACCACCGTCACGCTTGCTACAGCGGCAGGGACGTATCCAACCACAAGCCCCGTCACAATGGATGTCACATTTGACAAGCCCGTAACCGGGTTTGGTAGCGGGGACATCTACGTGAACAACGGAACAGTGTCGTCGGTAACCGGTACCGGGGCATCATACCAGTTCGCAGTGACACCGACCACTCCATACTCCCAGACGACCGTGAGGGTGGTCGATGGCACGACGGTAGGCGAATTTGGGGTGACAAACGCCGAGTCCAACACGGTCGCGTTCACCTACTCCCCGCCGCCTACAGTCACCCTCGCGACTTCGGCCGGGGCAACACCGTCCACGAGCCCAGTCGGCGCGACGGCCACCTTCAGCCGGTCAGTCACTGGTTTCGCGCTCGGGGACATCGTCGTTACCAACGGGACGGCGTCCAACTTGGTGCAGGTAAACGCGGCGTTTTACACGTTCGACGTGTCAGGAACCTCGAACACGTTGACGACTGTCAGCGTGGGTTCCAACGCGGCGACAGACTCCGTGTCGGGTAACGGGAACTCGGCTTCTAACTCTCTTACTTTTACGTATACGCCAGTTTACAATCCCGCAACAGACCCCAATTTGTTCGCGTGGTACGATCCGTCCGACAGCGCCACGGTGTTCAGCAACACCACTGGCACAACCCAGCAAAACACGACAGGTGGGAACGTGATGCGAGTGAACGACAAGGGGCCGAACGGGTACCACGTGACGCAGGCAACTTCCGCCAAGTGCCCGACACTGGATACGGCGGAGCTGAACTCGAAACGGTCCCTTCGTTTTATTAACTCGCGGTCTGGCTTGTTAGAGTCCGTGAACAATTTCTGGAATGCGGTCGGGGCAAGTGCGAGTGTTTTTCTAGTCGCCAAACAGCTAACGACTGCAACGTATCCACAATTAGGGGGTGCTACGGGTATCCGAGGATATATGCTTGGATCGTCGAACGGCGATTGTTACCTCATGTCTTATCAGTCAGAGAACATGGTCGTTCTCCTCTTTACTCCCGGTGCTATACGCGACACCGTGAGCACCAGGGCTCAGTTCTTTGATAATAATACACACGTTCTGGCGCTTTCATGCAACAGCAGTACAAACGCCTTTCTCACCCGCTTCGACGGACGAGCTGGCTATGACAGAGTGGGATCGGATCCTATACTTGGTTCAGGGAATCTTTCTATTGGAGGAGACTCGTCCAACACGAGTCGTGCTTTTGATGGGTGGATTGGTGAGATCCTTATCTACAACACCGCCAAAACGTCAGCGGAGCTCGAGGTGGTCCGCGGCTACCTCGCAGCCAAGTGGGGGGCACCGTTAACTCCTCCAGCATAGGCCTCTATAACTAAATATCTATCCATATCATGTAAGCAATGGACTATCCAAATTATTACCAGATAGTACTTGACAGCGAGGCCTCATCGAGTGACAGTGACGTCGAGAACGCGGCATTTCGTTTTAAAATTAAGCCAGATCCGAGTGCTCCCATCATCGACGGGGATTGGAGAGGCGGGCTTCACTTTGCATCCATTGCGGGGATCGAAAGCACCCCCCCACATGTGCTCATTGGCTTGGTATCCCCTAGTTTCTTGGGTGGTGAGCACAATTTGGACCAGGGGGTTGTGCTGGGATCAGAAATATGCAAAAAAGCAACAGCAACCACGACCACTTTCGACTATTCTTTGATCAATGATCACGCATATTTCAATTTGAGGAATCCACATCTCTTTAGGAACGGAGGCATTCTGGAGATAAGGTTGGCCCACATAGATAGGGACGTAGGAGACACGGAATATCAAAACGTTGCTGCATATGAATCTTTCGTCTGCGTGTTACAATTTGAGAGGGTGCGAGGTTTTACTAAATGCAAATGTCACGGTAAGTAATTTCTGTGCATTATACGACAATATGTATGGGTGGATGCCTTGGAAAATTCACATTGGTGGACACCTTGGAGAATTCGTTCAGGCGTATGAGAAACGACCCCGAGTACGCGCGAGCTTACGAGTCCGTTTACCTGAATTCACGTCCCAGAACTCGCCACGTGGTAGAGGCCACTCTGGACTTGCATCATTGCAAATTTTAGACAAGTTCGACACTTGTGCAAGTCTCGCCACCTTCGCGCCCTGTCCAGGCCGTGCCAGCAGACGTAACGGACCTTTGCACACGGTGCACAAATAGGCAAAATCACGTGCAGGGCACGCATCTCACGTTGCAAGCCCTCTGCCGGTAGCCATGGCTTCCCGAAACGCAGGGCCCTGCGAGAAGGCGCTCGCCACGCTTGGAAAATACCTCGATGGTCTCGAGGACGGCCAGACAAAGATATCGGACCAGCTCGTATACCTGACGCATCAGGTCTCCCTTTTGTCCGGGGCACCCGGTGCTGTTGGAGGCACCGGACCTACCTGCGAGGTTTTCAAGATTCACGACGCTGGATATGACGATGTCGACCGCAAGACGCCCAAAATTTGCGTCGAGTGGGTCTACGAGAGGAACGCGGCAAGGCCGAGGAAGGTCGAGGACCGATGTGAGTGGATTCGCCTCGACCAAGCCGACGGATGCGTTAAGATGGTCGACGAATTCGTCGATGGCTTCTCCAAGTCCAAACGCCAGCCAGGAATTGCCCCTGTTACCCTCTACAAGGCATGGGAGGAGGCAAAGAAGGGGTTCGAGGACGCAAAGACCGCCACTTCCCATGGCAGGAAGAGGAGCCGCGAGGAAGCGTCAAACTCCCACGGCCATGTCTACAAGAGGAAGACCGGCTCGAACGTTGTGAAGAGCCAGACTGGAAACTCTAAGGACAAGGAGTAGAGTGTCGTCTTGTTGACGACGGCAACGAGCTTGCCATTTCGCTCTTGTTGAGCTGATAACGAATGTGGACGTGATATAAATTTTAATGAATTCGTTTATGCAGTATACAACGCGTCAATGCATGCTGAAAAACAATTTTCATTCGTCTCGAAATGCAGTTCTAACTATGGGTTAAACGAGTAAACCTCTCATGCATCGACACGGGTCGTATGGGATTCTTGCATAGGTCGTATGAGTTTTCAGAGTAATATATCCCTAACACTCTGCACACCCCGCCGCGCGGCCCTCGCCGCCTCCCTCACCGTGCGAGGACATGGCGAAAAATTGGGCGTTCTTTATATATAGAGTAAGTACGTGCAATTTTTCGCCACATCCAACAACTCACGCCAACCCCGGCGCCGGCCAGTGGGGGGAGGTGGCGAAAAATTGGGCGTTCTTTATATATAGAGTAAGTACGTGCAATTTTTCGCCATCACTCTCACACCTTGACAAACACCTCCTATGACCCGCGCCAAGGGGTGGCAGGGTGGCGAAAAATTGGGCGTTCTTTATATATAGAGTAAGTACGTGCAATTTTTCGCCATCACTCTCACACCTTGACAAACACCTCCTATGACCCGCGCCAAGGGGTGGCAGGGTGGCGAAAAATTGGGCGTTCTTTCTCTTAAGAGTAAGTACGTGCAATTTTTCGCCATCACTCTCACACCCCAACACACCATCACAACTGCCGGGGGGCGGTGACAGATGCCAGCCTAAATGTCACAACCCTGGTGAGCAGTGCCCCCATATGCCATGGGGTCAAGGAAAGTCTGGAGACGGGTTTGGGTTCAGGGTTTAAGTTTTAGCTAGGGTGAGACCCCATCCTAGGCCGCGGTCACTATAGGGTCACTATAGGGGTGGCAGATGCCAGCATAAGGGTGGTGCACATTTGCTAGTCGCGATGACGGAATGATGACGGAATGATGATGGAAGATAATTAATTAATTAATTAGTATAGCATGAACTCTGATTTCTTGATTTCTTTTCTTCTTATATGCGTGGTATAAATTTCATGAAGATGACCATCATGAAGTACCGTCCTTGGGCATTTTCGTGCGTGCGTGCCCGTTTGTTGTCAAAGCACGTCCATGCAGACCTGAATCCCATGCAGGCCCCAAGCGTCAATTGCGGCTATCTTTGGAAAGGAAAGGCATCTAGACGTGTTCTGATGAAGCCAGTAAGGTCAAATGTTTCATGGTGCTTGCTCATAAGCCACAACATAGTTGATTAGATACTAACTTGGTTGGTCCATGCGTGAGTATGTGCATGTTGTCATCAGTTTGCTACCTACTCTTTAATTACCTTACCTACTTACTAGCTTTGTTATTGAAGTTATTTCCTTAATTTTGCACTGGAATTCATTCCTCACATCACCACTATTCTTTCTCGATCCCCTTTTCAATTGCAACAGGGGGGACGGCTCAGTGTTATCTTCTCTGCTGTCATGAGGTTGTCCCTTGATCTGCGTGGTTTTAAGTGTCATAAAGTTAATTTGTCCCTTGGTCCCTCACTTGCTCCTTGCTTCCTTGCATGCTTGCTTGCTTGCTTGCTGAGTTTGATAAATCCCTTGCTTCCTAGTTGCATGCTTGTTTCCGTCTTTGCATGCTTGCTTCTTTGCGTGGTTGCTTTCTTCCTTGATTAGGCCCTTGCTTCGTATAGTCGCTTGCTGAATTTGATTAGTTCCTTGCTTTATTCCCTTGCTTCCTTGGATGCGTGCTTCCTGAATGTAATTAGTCCCTTGCTTCCTTGGTAATTAGTCCCATGCTTCCTTTGGAAGCGCCACTCTTCCTTGCATGCTTGCTGAATTCAATTAGTGCCTTGCTTGGACCTTTGATATGACCTTGCATACTTGGTCAGGCCGTTCCTTCCCTGCATGCTTGACCATTTGCTGGATGGAATCAGTCCCCTGATTCCTTTGTTAGTCCCTTGCTTCCTTGGTTAGCCACTCTCTTCCTTGCGCGCATGTACGCTTGCTTGCTGAATTTAATTTGTCCCGCTTCGACCTTTGTTGGGCCGTTGCTTCCTTTGTTAGCCCCTCTTCCTTGCATGCTTGCAATTGCTTGCTTGCTGAATCTAAGTAGTCCCTTGCTAAAAAAAAGAAATAAATAAAATAAAATATAAAAATAAATTTTTAAAAAAATGTTAAAAGTTCCTTTGTTATATAGGCCCTTGCTTCCTTTGTTAGCCACTCTTCCTTGCATGCTTGCAATTGCTTGCTTGCTGAATTTAATTAGTCCCTTGCTTCCTTGGTTATAATTAATTAATTATTAATTAATTAGGCCCTTGGTTATAATTAGGCTAATTTGGTTATAATTAGGCCCTTGCTTCCTTTGTTAGACTCCCTTGCTTCCTTGGTTAGCCACTCTCTTCCTTGCATGCTTGCAATTGCTTGCTTGCTGAATTTAATTAGTCCCTTGCTTCCTTTGTCGGGCCCTTGCTTCCTTTGTCAGCCAGTCTCTTCCTTGCGCGCATGTACGCTTGCTTGCTGAATTTAATTCGTCCCTTGCTTCCTTTGTTAGGCCCTCAAGTGCTTGACCTTTGTTAGCCCCTCTTCCTTGCATGCTTGCAATTGCTTGCTTGCTGAATCTAATTAGTCCCTTGCTTCCTTGTTTATAATTAGGCCCTTGCTTCCTTTGTTGGTGACTTCCTTGATTCCTTGGTTAGCCACTCTTCCTTGCATGCTTGCAATTGCTTGCTTGCTGTTCATTAGATTCAAATCTAATTAGTCCCTTGCTGCTTCCTTTGTTAGGCCCTTGCTTGACCAAGTTTGTTAGGCCCTGCTTCCTTTGTTAGCCACTCTCTTCCTTGCGCTCATGTACGCTTGCTTGCTGAATTTTATTAATTAGTCCCTTGCTTCCTTGGTTATTCCCATGCTTGAATCCTTTGTAAGCCACTCTTCCTTGCACGCTTGCAGTTGCTGAATATAATTAGTCCCTTGCTTCCTTTGATACGACCTTGCCTACTTGGTTAGGCCGTTGCTTCCCTGCATGCTAGAGAACTTCATGAATTGAAACAGACCCCAGACAGCTATAGACAACTAACTTGTTTATTAGTCCTAAGTTGCTGCCTCGCGTGGGTAATTAATTAATCAATTAAACTCGTGCTCCCGTTGGGGAGTCACGGAGCACCGAAGTGCTTTTAATCCCTGTGTGTGCACTACTACAGGAGAAAGGGCAGAGACCCCCAGTCTCCTTCATGCCAAAGGCATGCCCCAGCTGCATTCGGGCGCGCTAGCTAAACGGACACGCTAACGATCCGGCAGTCTGTGGGTGCAATAAGACCCATGTGAGCATATCATAGCAAGGAGCGTGGGCAAGTAATCTGAACATAGCCATGCAGGGCGTAGCATGGCTGTACTAGGACTAGGCTAAGGCTATGGCTGGTTGTGTACCGTGCGTTGGCGGCACGTGACTAGGTGTGTTGGCACAGCTAGGCAACATTCTAGGCATGGCTGCCTCGTGTGGTTGCTTGCTGCATTCCATTTGTCCCTTGCTTCCTCGGTTAGTCCGGCCTTGCTTCCTTGCATGCTTGCTTGGTGAATCAATTTAATCAGCCGTGATTGGCTTGCTCGCTTAATTAATCCATGGGTTTCCTTACCTGTTGTGTCACTTAAATGTTGTACTAATTTGAAGCTTGCTATAGTTGCGATGTGGATGTGTCATCCGCTGAATGCCTGTTGCAGATGCACCGAAGAAGTGATCTTTCGCAATAAGCTAGTGAGCCATCAAGCATCCGGCAGGAGACATAGAAAAAGCTTGGAGACCATTCTACATAGATAGAGTTAGTTATATATCCAGAGAATTTATAGATCCAGAGAATTCCGAAACAGTCCACACAAGATCCTCGGGTCGACATCGACCCGAGCGCCTACAGAATCCACGCATCATTGAGTACAAGATCTCAACCAGTGCCTATAAAGTACGCAGCACGGCGCGACTGCACTGGCACCTAGTGGACCTTATGCTTCAACCTAGGCCCCAAAGTATTTAGTCCGAATCGCATAAAAAAAATTAAATAACATGACTCCGTTGGGAGATCATGTAGCACATATTCCCGTGGATGGATGGAGGGGGGGGCAAAGCCGCGAAACCGAACTAATCTAGGCTCTAGCTAAGCTAATCTAATCTAGAAAGCCCTACTTATTCTACTCAGCAAAGCGCCCCTTCTGCTTGGGAGGAGGGGGCTTGCCCACAGGGGCGGGCGTATGAGCCTGGACAATGGTTTTCCACCTCCTCTTGTCCTGCATAGCAGTCCAAGCAAGAGAGAGGGAGTGAATGCGATTTTCAAACTGCGCTGGGACCACTAGGTCAGCCATCAACTGCTGTGGGTAGGTCATTACATGTTTGCCTACCTTCTTAGGAATGTCCTTAGGGCCAGGCCAGGTCAGGATATGCCGTCCTGGCTGGCCAAGCCGCTGTGGGCCGGCCAGACCGAGGGCGGTGTCTACCTGGCTGGTGCGAGCAAGATGTCCTACGAATGCTATCCTACGCTGTCTAATCTCGTCCGAAATGTGAGGCATGCCCTGGTACAAAGATTCTAAAGACCTATGCGTGTCAAACCCTACATTCAGGGCCTGACGGAGCATCCTGGTTACCGTGCCGTTTAGCTTGGCCGCCAGCGTGTCCGTGAGCGTCCATGCCTCGGCGCCATACGTGAGCACCGTGAGGACCAGGACCTTGAGGAGCATGCGCTTGCGGTGCTCGCCGAGGGCCTTCGAGTGCCAGTAGGTTTTCAGCGAACGATGCCGAGCCCAAGCCAGGCCGATGCGGGTGTCCACATCGGCGGCGGTGTCAGGAAGCATGCTTCCCAGCAGTTTAAAGCGATCACGAAACGGGACCTCCGTCCCGTCTAGCAGCCGTGGTAGCGGCGGGCGACTGGAAGCCCCAATCACCATAGCCTCAGTTTTGACACTAATCTCCAACCCCATGGGCACCGCCCGCGCCTCCAAGCCCAGACAGTCCAGCCAGGCCTGAATGTGCTCGGGGCGCGCGATGAGGGTGGTGTCATCCGCATAAATCAAGTCGGCCAGGCGGTAACCAGGTTTAACCCCGCCGTGCGCGCTGTCGTTAAGGATGTCCAAGCCAGGCTCGAACCCCTTAAGAGCAGTAAAGCGCGCACGTGCCCGGCGCATGACGTGATCAACGACAATAATGAACAGATATGGGGACAGGACACAACCTTGCCACACCCCGTGGTGAAGGGGGAATGGTGGTGTGGTGCCTTCCGCAGTCCGCACTACTGCCTGTGAGCCCTCATACAGTCGGCGAATGGCAGCAATAAACGCAGGTGGCACTCGATCCAGAGCACTCCGAATCGCATAAACTACCATAATTCCATGCAAAAGTCCTGACCATGCAAGGGACAATTCCGAAATTAACAGCCCCGAAATGAGTCCCAAAGTCCTGCGGACTATGACAACAAGCCAAATATACACAATTTATTTCATTGTTGCGCCCGTTCCAAGGGTCGGGCCCGCAACATTAATAGCACCGAAAGTCCTGACCAATCGATTGCATCCAAAATCGAGATATAATAATACGTAACTGCACTCTCGCCGTCCCTGTCGTGGGTGGGTCCTCCTGCGGACTATGACAACAAGCCAAATATACACAATTTATTTCATTGTTGCGCCCGTTCCAAGGGTCGGGCCCGCAACATTAGGACCAATCAATTGCATCCAAAATTGAGATATAATACGTAACTGCATTCTCGTCGTCCCTGTTCGTGGGTGGGTCCGTCCGTACTCCTGCCCGAGACAGGTTTTCTTCCCAGTCTCGGCTTGCACTTGCTGCCCGGCGGGCCACCTGCAGTATATTAGCTGCGACAGTTCATTGCGTTCATTTACAGTTCAGCGCCATCCTCTTGTGTCCTTCTTGATGTAGCTCGTCACGTAGCTAGTTGTTATCCTTATGTCCTTTCCTTGTACTAGTGCTCATAAATTGGCGCCTTAACCTATCTACATTGCCACTCTCCCACAAGCAAGGCCAAATATATGGCCATCTAACGGGTTCTCCCTATCTCTGGCCTGCGCTGCATTTTGTCTCCTTGATACAACGTCTAGTGCACAGCCATGACGACATCAGGAGAGGACAATCCGTATGTATGTACGGTGGTTCAATGCAACATATGATCGTGAAGGAATTGAAACATATAACACGTCTGGTCACTGAACGGCACACAGCGCCGATAGTACGACTTTTGCAAATAGAATCTTGGCTGCGCTTTCTGCAACCGCGCCAACGTCGCCTTTGGCTACCGCGCGGATAAGGCTGACCGCCGACAGCACGCCTGTGGGATCCATGTCGGCGAGACCGATCTCCGCAGCAATTTCTTCTTCAAGCTCCGTCTTGGCTTCCCCCAGAGTCTGCTTGGCGGGCAGCTTCGCCACGGCCGCTACAAGTTGATCCCCTTTGATGTTCGGGTTCTTCAGCATGGTAATGGCCATTTCAAACGCGGCCTTCTCAGCCGGTTCATCGACTGCGCCTGAGGCCTCCGTTAGTTTCTCGATTAGACTGATTCGTTGCTCGGGATCGTCCACCAGCTGCTTCAAACGCGCGCGGTCCGACTTGTCCAGCTCCCCTGCCAGGCTCTTGATGCTTTTAGCGTCAGTATCCTGCTGTATTTTGCTGAAGCACGCCATGCAAACGTCGTTGTCGCATTGCCTGCATTGGTACTTTTGAGCGCCATTTGGGATGCGTTTAGAGCATTTGTCGCACGTGCACGTGATCGATGCAGTCTTGCCAAGCTGCAGCGGATGGCGGTCGATATTCACATATATTTGATTTGGCGTACTGGCTGCATTGTCCTGCTCTACCTTGCTTGTGAAACAGTCAATGCAAATGTCGTGGTTGCATTGCCTGCATTGGTACTTTTGAGCTCCGTCTGGGATACCTTCCGAACAATTGTCGCACTGTGTGCGGTCCGATCCCTTGCAAATGACGAGCTCCAGCTGATGGCGGTCGAAGTTGATCAAGAATATTTGGTTTGGGAATGGCGCGGCCATGCTTGGTCCTGTCACGTCCTGACTCCTGACTCGTATACTGTAAGATACAATTCAGTAGGCAGTCAGGCAATTGCACAAATGGCGGCCGGTCAGGTGCCACCAAATAACACAAGGGATCGCCCCGCCCGCTATCCATATTTACCAGAGAATGTTGTTCCTCATCAACGACGCCGGGGCCCGGGGGACCGCCAACGATAGGAGGGGGGACATCCAGCCAAAACAGCACACTCAGGCGCGGCACCTCCAAACGTGGAGCGGACTCCAAAAACGGGAAAAAATGTGTCCGGCGGCAGAATTTTTGCGACGGAGTGTACTCCAGTCGAAAATTTTAGGGCGGCGCGAAGAAAAATTTTGTGGAGCTAATAACTCCTTTTGGCGGTCCGGCCAGGGGGGGTGGAAAAAACAAAAATATCAGACACCATGCTGAAATTTTCCAAAAGTTGGCCCTTGGACCCTACCTACCTAGCACCTAGGCGCTATACCTAGCAAAACCCTGAGGTCCCAAGGGTTATAGGGGTCGACCTAGGGTGCAAAATGATCAGCTCCGCGAGCCGCTCTACCGTTTGAGCATATTGGTGTATGGGAAAATTCCGGTTTTCTTAAATGGGTCGTTGGCCGGCGCGCGACGCGATACTCAGCACGGCACGGCGCTGGATAGCCGAAGGCTTGTAGTGGTGGCAGACGGCAGCATACTTCCGTGCCTAGGGGCAGCACCATCTTGCGGGCAACCCCCCCCGGCTCTATGGTACCTGCCAAAATTTTGACTGCAGATTTGGGTTCAACTCGCCAAGTGCTATCAGTTTGTCCGTCAAACCGTTTCAAAATTCCGACCATACAGGGAGCTAGCAGAAAATCCAAGTGTTTTGTTGTAAAAAAACCATATCAGCCCGCCACCCTACCTACCTACCTACCCTTTAAGTTAACGGTTTTTGAGGCTCTGCAACTTCCAACCTAGAGACCCCCTGGGGTTGCGACCAGTGGCAAACATGCTTGTTTTCGCGAGATCTACTCGAATCCAGCATGATGTAAATTTTCTTGTTTTTTTCCACCCCCCCTGGTCCGGCGCCTGGTTTTAGGAAAGGAGTGCGCTCTGGTGATCCCGCTAGCTCGGTCAGGCGTTTGATTTTAAGTGCAGCAGTCCGCTTTGGCCCTGCTGTACTTACAACTTACGTTGAGAACTTACCAAGTATTGGTTGATTCTAGGAAGACATATCAACTTTCAGGCAGGCGTCAGGTTGTTGTTGATTCTGACACCGGACCTGGCGTCAGGCCATAGGCATCGAATTTCCGCCGGCTTGACGTCATTCTTCTACTTGGAGAATATGCTAATACTATCGCTTACTAAGAGCTTCTACTAAGAGATTCTACAAAAAAGTGCCACGTGTCGTACAAGCCACGTAGCACGTAGCACACTCCCAAGTCGGTCCGGCGCAGCTTTTGACTGAGTGCACTCCAGCACTTTTCACTTTGGCTGGCGCCGGGCGGCGCGGTAGGCCAAACTCTGGAGTACGCTCATGTACGATTTTGGGGGGGGATGTCCCCCCTCCTCCAACGATACATAGAGCCAAAGTACGGAGAAATTTTAGTTGCCCCATTTTCCGTCGAGCCGTTAGACACGAAAACTTCAACCCCAAGCAACAATGTCTGTAACTAAACCTATTTGACGCAACCGTACATATCTCCGCTGCCGGCGCTGCGTGCCTTTGTTTCTTTGATTGATTGTGATGGCATGCTGTTCAGTGTTCTGGCTCTCGGCCGTTTCCAAATCTTTGCTGCCCATGGGCCATGTTGAGTTGAGTTGAGTTGAGTTGAGTTGAGTTGAGTTGAGTTGAGTTGAGTTGAGTTGAGTTGAGTTGAGTTGAGTTTATTCCCGCGCCGGCGCACCGACAGGGTTATAATCAGGCGGCCTGCAGGCGGAGCCAATTTTCGGAAGAACCGTAAGGTTCGCCAGAATTGGCGAAGCTTCAGTATAAGGCCGTACACGTGAGAAAAGACATAGGAACAAGCTTAACCCAAGGGGGGTGTCCGAAACAAAAATATCAGACACATACGCTGAAATTTTCCAAAAGTTGGCCCTTGGACCCTACCTACCTACTAGCACCGGTAGGCGCTATACCTAGCCGCAAAACTGCCGACCCTGAGGTCCCGCCCAAGGGTCAGTTATACTATAGGGGTCGACCTAGGGAGCAAAATCCGATGATGATCACTAGCTCCGGCCGCAAGCTCCGTCTACCGTTTGAGCATATTGGTGTATGGGAAAATTCCGGTTTTCTAAAATGGGTCATTGGCCGGCGCGCGACGCGATACTGGCACGGCACGGCGCTGGATAGCCGAAGCCTTGTAGTGGTGGCCGCAGACGACAGCATACTTCCGTGCCTAGTAGGGGCAGCACCATCTTGCGGGCAACCCCCCCCCCCTCTATGGTACCTGCCAAAATTTTGACTGCAGATTTGGGTTCAACTCGCCAAGAGTGCTATCAGTTTGTCCGGCGTCAAACCGTTTCAAAAGTCCGACCATACTTGCCATCTATCCTTGCATACCATCTGCCTCCATATTACAGACAAACCTTGAGGCTGCCCGGGCGTGATGAGCCCGTCGCGTCTAGTGTAGCGGCACATGTCCATGCCGAGTCTATCACGAAAAGTCCACGGGTGGCGGCCCTGCCGCGCGCGGCCTGGGGCACGCCAGGTGAGGACATATCGCCCAGGCTGGGCGGGTTTGGTGCCAGCTAGTCTATCTGATGTGTCTACCTGATCTGTGCGGGCCAGGTGCCGGCCTGCTAGGCCCAGGCGTCTGTGCCTAATAATGTGGGAAACATAGGGCAATTCAAATCAGCGTACAAATCCTCATTACTAATGTGCAAACCAAAGGGGATGTTAAGGGCCTTGCGCAGCATCTTGGTGACGGTGCCGTCGAGTCGTTGCTCCAGCTCCTGCGTCAGTGTCCAGGGCTCGGCGCCAAAGGTCAGGATCGTCAGAATGGCGACCTTGATGCGGAGATAGGGTGGAAGTTCATCATGGCTAAACAATGGCTAGCTAGGGCATGGCTTCTCAGCAGAGAGTAGCTCTGTGCATAGGCAGAGCTTGGCTAATGATTCTTGCGCACCCTCCCTGCAGATCCTTCTACGAGCGGCGGCGCCCCAGCACGCCTCCGCGTCGACGACATGATCGCCTTTTGCGCTGACAACAAGATCGCTGTACGTCCTCGGGGTCCAGGAGCACCGACGCACCGTTGACCCTCAGCAAGGGGTCAACGGTCTGCTGGTCGACGACCTTCGTGCGGGCTGGCGGTTCCATTATGGTGGCGGCGACGCGCCGGCGGGTCAAGGTGGTGTGGGCCTCTTGTGCTCGCCGGCAGCATCAGAGCAGCTCCAGTCCATCGTGCTGCGGTCCCCGCGTGTGCTAGTGGCCACTTTTTCGGCGGCCGTCCAGTGAGGCCGGCCATTCACACCACACGCTAACTAACCGTTATGGGATATGCACCACATGCGGGTCGAGCTCAGGCGGAACGTGTGGCCTTCTTCAACGCCCTCAAGGAGGAGGAGGCCAACATCCCAGCTCGGCACTTCCTGGTTATGCTGCTCGACGCCAACGCCACGCTGCCAGTTGGCACTGGGGGCGCTCAGTACTCCCACGCAACCAACACGACAGCCAACGGTAACACGCCTTTATTTGCGAATCTGCTGGCAGAATCTGCGCTGGTTGCCTGCAATGCTTCTTTCGCACGCCCCGCTGAGCAGCTTGCCACCTTTTGGGGGCCGTCGGATCGGGTGGTGTGCCGGCCGGCCTTGACTATATCTGCGTACGTCGGGCTCAGCGCCCCTCAGTTGTCGATGCTCGCGTCCTGCAAGATTCTGTCAGCACGGTGGAATCTGATCACCGTCTCGTGCTCGCTCACATCAGATTGCGGTTTCCTGGGGTGAAACCGTCGCGACAGCTGGCGCCTCAGCCAGATCTGAAGGTGCTCCGGATTGTGCTGAAGGATGCCGACAAGATGTCAGCAGCAGAGCAGGCCGCTATGTCGCACAGGGATGACTTTCTGGCCGTCTTCGACGCCAGGGGCAGCCGACAGCAGTTACTCGCCATTCCGCCGCCGGGTGATATTTCAGTGATCCTCCGCGGTGTCGCTGCCAAGTATCGCCTGGCTGCCCGCACCCTCCCCACCTTGCCTCCGCGCCGACAGCTTGCTGTCCACCGTCACGCACCGACAGTGGTCGCCGCCAGGCAGATGCTCCGCCGCAACAGGGATCCTACTGCCGAACCTGGGCTGCAAGCAGCTCTGAGGGCCGCCTACGAGCAGGCCGAGAAGGCAGACGCTCAGCAGATGGTCAAGGACCTGCGCAGCTGCCAGCAGAAGCACGACGGCAAGGGGGCCTGAATCTGGTACAAGCGCCTCGGGCACCCGGACGGCCTCGGGCGGCCCCACCGCCACGACGTCCCCAGCGCCCCAACCAAGCGGCTTCGTACCTGGGCCGCGGCCACGGCCGAGGTCGTGGGGACAGCTGCAATGCCCCCGCCCCTGAGCACTCCCAGCCGCCGCCGCCCGCCCGGCCGCCCTGGCCGGCCCCGGCCGCTGGCCGGGCCCCCGGCCCCGGCGCCCCACCTAGGTCAGGGGCGGACTACCTAGTCCCCCCGCTGGTCGGCCCACTTGGCGACCCGTCCGACATGCCTCCTTTCACCTCTCGCGAGGTCACGGAGGCGGTCCAGCGCCTACGTTATGACGCAGCCACCGGCTCTGACGAGATTCCTGCCGCAGTTGTGAAACTTGCAGCCGAATTCGAGGACACCGGTGTTATGCTGCTCTTCCGGGACATCTGCAACCGCCTTCTGCTGTCGTCGCAACCACCTCCAGCGGCCTGGCAACACAGTTTTCGCACCATGCTGTACAAGAACAAGGGGTCGCCAGCCGACCCCGGCAACTACAGAGGGGTGTGCATTCAAAGTGCCCCCCTCAAGCTTCTTATGCGGCTCATCCTGAACCGCCTGCGCATGCACGACCCTGGACGGTCACCTCAGCGAGACTCAGCACGGCTTCCGTTCAGGTCGCAACACAGTACAGGCGCTCTTCGCTACTCGCCGACTTGTGGAGGAACTGCAACGCCTTCAGCCTGGTGAGTCCCCTTTGCACCTTGTGCTGGTAGACTTCATCAAAGCCTTCGATTCGGTTTTCTGGCCTGCGCTTTGGGACATCCTTGAGCTGTTCCGGATCCCTCGCCCCCTTAAGTATTGCAGTCATCCGCAACCTGTATGAAGGGTCCACCACTTCGCTGCGCACTTCTTACGGGACCACGCCACCATGCCCTTTACAGAAGGGTGTGTGGCAGGGCTGCGTGCTGTCGCCCTACCTGTTCATTATTGTGGTCGAATACGTAATGATTCAGGCCTGCGCGCAAGCGATTTGCCCGCATCGTGGGTAGGGAACCAGGGGTGCAGGTTGCTAACAAATTCTGGCATGGCGGAGCGGACACGGAGATTCGGCTAGCAGACATCATCTACGCAGTCTGCCGACACCACCCTCTTCGAGGACATGGGCACGTGCAGACATGGCTTGACTGCCTGGCTATCGAGGCCCGTGCAGTGGGGCTTGAGGTCAGCTAGAAGACAGAGGCCCTGGCGGTTGGGCTCACTCACTCACCGCCACCCCTCTACTATCTATCTCCTAGACGGCTCTCGAGTCATGTATATCGGGACCGCGTCAAGCTGCTGGGCAGCCTAGCTGCTCCCCAGCTGCGAGGTTGATGTGGACCATCGCATCTCCCTCGCCTGGCACGCTTTACGCCAGTACCGGGCCCTGTGGCGCAAGCCCCTGGGCAAGATCGAGAAACATGTCCTGTTCAAGGTCCTCGTCCTTCCTGTTCTCACGTATGGGGCCGAGACGTGGACCCTCACCGCCGACCTGGCCCGCAAGCTGGACGGCGCGGTCACCAACATGCTGCGTTCCATTTTCAGAGTAGGATATGCTGCTCATGTCCGCAATGAGGACCTGTACCAGGGCATGCCATACATCACCAGCACCATTAAGCAGCGGCGCTTGCAGCTACGGTAGGGCACCTCGCTCGCACCAACCAGGTAGACACCTCACGGGGCCCCCCCGCAGGACTGCGACCGGCTCAGCCTGGCCGGCACCTCCTGACGTGGGCCGGCGGGCCCCCTGATGTTAGATGCCGCAAGGCCCGCACCTTCAAAGAACAGCTAGTAGAGGACATGGGGGGCCTAGGCCTCTCCGTGATATGCAAGAAGATGATGGACAAGGCCAAGTGGGCCCAGGTCATAGAGGACAACGAGCCCCCCCCTGTGGGGAAGCGCCCGCGTGTGCAAACCCGTGGGAGGTGCGCACGCGCCAGTGCTGTATAGACAGATGTTGTAGTTAGTAATGCTGTTAGATAGATGTCGTAGGTAGCTGATGTAGATAGCTTAGACGGCGGTAGGACTGTTTGCACCCACCCATCCATCCATCGGGGTTAATGCTCCGTGACTCCCCAACGGGAGCACGAGTCTAATTAATTAATAATAATAATGATTCTTAATTAATTTGATAATAATGATAATGATTCTTAATTAATTAATTAATTAAGTAATTAATTAATTAAGTAAGTAAGTAATTAGTCTTACTAACTAATTAATTAGACTCGTGCTCCCGTTGGGGAGTCACGGAGCATTAACCCCGATGGATGGATGGATGGATGGATGGATGGATGGATGGATGGATGGATGGATGGATGGATGGATGGATGGATGGATGGATGGATGGATGGATGGATGGATGGATGGATGGATGGATGGATGGATGGATGGATGGATGGATGGATGGATGGATGGATGGATGGATGGATGGATGGATGGATGGATGGATGGATGGATGGATGGATGGATGGATGGATGGATGGATGGATGGATGGATGGATGGATGGATGGATGGATGGATGGATGGATGGATGGATGGATGGATGGATGGATGGATGGATGGATGGATGGATGGATGGATGGGTGCAACAGTCCTACCGGTCTAATCCGTATTAATTAGAAACATAACTCCGTTGGGAGTACATGTAGCACATATCCCTGAGAAGGGGCATATGGCTTTTAATACATTCTGGGCTACTTCCTGCAACTTAGGGTGGGAATGTAAGCTACCCTTGCTCTAGGCCGGGCACCTGCACCCTCATGATCTTCACACTATATGCCCAGCTAAGGGGGATTATGTCATGTGGGGGAAGATCATCATAGCTATACAAGAGCTATGGCATGGCTTCTCGACAGAAAGCATCTCTCTGCATGGCATAGCATGGCTAAATTCTTAATGCGACATCCATGGGGGTCCCATTATAGGCAGGGCGTGGCTAAATTCTGAAGGCATCATCCATCCATGGGGTCTAATCTATCTACATCAGCTATCTACAAACATCTAATTCTTAATGCATCATCCTTGGGGGTGGGATGCTAGCCTAATTCTACCGTTAAGTTGCGTTACCGCATTAAGTTGCGAGGCCAAATTTTAGGCGTCGATCGCGGTAATTAATTAATTAATTAATTAACTAATTAATTAATTAATTAGTTAATTAACTAATTAATTAATTAGGAACATAACTCCGTTGGGAGTATATGTAGCACATAGCCCTTGAGAAGAAGGGGCATATGGCCTATACACACAAGCTCTACAAACAGGTCGTGGACCGGCTGGATCGCATAGTATCTCCGCACATCTGAACCCTGTGATGCCAGATCTCCTTTGCGGCCGTTCCGAGCTTGGCACTGGATTCGTTGTCCACATCGTCGCGTCGCTGCAGCAGCAACACGATGTTTTCTGGCATACGCAGGCTTTTGGTTCCCGCCGCACATTTGAAAGTGCTGTCCTCCGGCTTTTTGCCTTTGCACCGTGTGCAGTTCTTGGACGTTTGGAATCATGGCATGGCTAACGTGATCGTGACTGACTAGCTAGACCTTTTCAGTGGTTTTCCATTTGCGGGTATTTCCTTGTAAATGGTGGGAGAGCGATCGCAGCAATGGTGCTCACCACTAGACACTCCCGGCCAGTTATATAGGCTCGAAACACACGCCCTGATCAAGCATGCTGTTTCCGGCCCCACCGTCTAGGTCATCTAGTCGCTCTACACGTAAGCCAGCCATAATTTCAATGCACAAGGATACACATTTCCATCACCATTCATCTTCATCATCCTGAACGACTCGAACACGCGGACAAGATAACGGCAGGCTCGAGCTACCATGGTCCGGATTCTCCCGATTTCTGGCCTGCGCTGGTTGTCTCCTTGATATGGCCTATAATACATTCGAAGCTACTTCCTGCAAGGGTGGGAATGTAAACGACACTTGCTCTAGGTGCCCCGGCAGGGCACCTGCAGCCCCATGATCTATTAAGCTATGCCCAGCTTTGCCTAGAATGTTTGCCTAGCTGTGCCAACACACCTAGTCACGTGCCGCCAACGCACGGTACACAACCAGCCATAGCCTTAGCCTAGTCCTAGTACAGCCATGCTACGCCCTGGCTATGTTCAGATTACTTGCCCACGCTCCTGGCTATGATATGCTCACATGGGTCTTATTGCACCCACAGACTGCCGGATCGTTAGCGTGTCCGTTTAGCTAGCGCGCCTGAATGCAGCTGTGGCATGCCTCTGCATGGCATGAAGGAGACTGGGGGTCTCTGCCCTTTCTCCTGTAGTGCACACACAGGGATTAAAAGCACTTCGGTGCTCCGTGACTCCCCAACGGGAGCACGAGTTTAAATTATTAATTAAGTATCTGTTAAGTAGCTTCCATCATCATTCCGTCATCATTCCGTCATCGCGGCTCACAGAAGGGCACCAGCCTTATGCTGGCATCTGCCACCCCTATAGTGACCCTATAGTGACCGTGGCCTGGGGTGGGGTATCACCCTAAACCCTAAACCCTAAACCCTAAACCCTAAACCCTAACACCGTCTCCAGACACCCACGGCATCCCCCCACCCTGGCTATCACCCTCCCACTGTGACTAAATTTACTAAGTTTACTATGGGTTTTTGGTTTTTTTTCTAGGAAATTCAAGCCAGCTGCCATGAGGTCAAGGTGCTACAGGTGCTGTGTGGTACAGGGTAGCTATAGTGACCTTATAGTGACCATGGTGGTAGACTCTTATGCTGGCATCCCAGGGTGACTAAATTTACTAAGTTTACTATGGGTTTTTGGTTTTTTTTCTAGGAAATTCAAGCCACCTCCCATCACCTCGTGGTCATGCAACACACTAGAGTGTTGCATGTAATTTTAGTTTCCCACGGGAGTAGCTATAGTGACCTTATAGTGACCATGGTGGTAGACTCTTATGCTGGCATCCCAGGGTGACTAAATTTACTAAGTTTACTATGGGTTTTGGGTTTTTTTTCTAGGAAATTCAAGCCACCTGCCATGAGGTCGAAGTGGTGCCACAACTGGGTGAGGGCCATGTGGGATATGGGACTAAGTCATTTCCCGTGGGAAACTATGTTTACTACGTTTACTATGGGTTTTGGGTTTTATTCCTAGGAAATTAATTCAGGTGTGCACCACCAAAAACACACCTGAATTTCCCAAAAAAAGAACCCCCAAAAAACTTAGTAAATATAGTCTCCCACGACAAATGGTTATGAAAACGTAGTTTCCCACGGCAAAATGACCAATAAATCCATCTCCCACGGGAAAGGCCATGGGGCCGGCCAGCGGGGGTGCAGCGGGGGGGCGCGGACTGCCAAGCAGTGGCGGGACTGCCAGGTGGTGGTGATGGTGTGAGGGCTTGCTGTGTTTTCTCGTGGGAAACTATATTTACTACTAAATTGATATTTTCAGTTGGAAATGGAGGTTTTATTCGATGTGAGTGAGAGTGCATGCACACGCTTGCATAATTTCCCGCAGACAAAACCCAAAACCTGTAGTTAGCTTAGTAAATTTAGTAAGGTGCTGGAGGGTCGAGCAGTGCGTGGGAGTTGGCGGACCCGGCGAGGGCCGCGCGGCGGGGTGTGCAGAGTGTCACGGGGTCTACACACATCTGGAAACTAAGACGACATATGCAAGAATCCCAGACGACCTGCGTCGATGCATGAGAGGTTTACTCTGGATGCATAACTCGCAGTTAGAACTGCAATTCGAGACGAAATGAAAATTGTTTTCAGCATATATTGACGCGTTTTATACTGCATAAACGAATTCATTAAAAAATATAACACGTTTACATTCGTTATCAGCTCGACAAGAGCGAAAATGGCAAGCTCGTTGCCGTCGTCAACAAGACGACAATCTACTCCTTGTCCTTGGAGTGTCCAGTCAGGCTCTTCACGTACGAGGCGGAGTTCTTCTTGTCGCCATGGCCGTGGGAGCTTGACGCTCCCTCGCGGCTCCTCTTCCTGCCATTGGAAGTGGCGGTCTTTGCGTCCTCGAAACCCTTCTTTACCTCCTCCCATGCCCTGTAGAGCGCAATGGGGGAAATGCCTGGCTGGCGCTTGGACTTGGAGAAGCCATTGAGGAAATCGTCAACCATCTTAACGCACCCGTCGGCTTGGTCGAGGCGAATCCACTCGCAGCGGTCCTCGACCTTCCTCGGCTTTGCCGCATTCTTCTCGTAGACCCACTCGACGCAAATTTTTGGCGTCTTGCGGTCGACATCGTCATATCCGGCGTCGTGAATCTTGAAGACCTCGCAGGTAGGTCCGGTGCCTCCAACAGCACCTTCGTTTCCGGAAAGAAGGGAGACCTTGTGCGTCAGGTGTGCGAGCTGGTCAGATATCTTTGTCTGGCCGTCCTCGAGACCATCGAGGATTTTTCCAAGCATTGCCAGCGCTTTCTCGCAAGGCCCTGCGTTTCGGGAAGCCATGGCTACCGGCAGAGAGCTTGCAACGTGAGATGCGTGACTTGCACGTGATTTTGCCTATTTGTGCACAATGTGCCAAGGTCCGTTACGTCTGCTGGCACGGCCTGGACAGGACGCGAAGGTGGCTGGACTTGTACAAGTGTCGAACTTGGCTAAATTTCGGAGCGATGCAAGTCTAAGGTGGCCTCTACCACGTGGCGAGTTCTGGGACGTGAATTTAGGTAAAAAGACTCGTAAGCGTGCGAGTAATCAACTGGGTCACTTGTCAAGCGCCTGAACGAAGATTCTAGAGTGTCCACGAGAGTGAATTTTCCGAAGCAACCACCCATATATGATGCGCAGAAATTACTTGCCATGACATTTGCATTTATTAAAACCTCGCACCCTCTCAAATTGTAACACGCAGACGAAAGAATCGTATGCAGCAACGTTTTGATATTCCGTGTCTCCTACGTCCCTATCTATGTGGGCCAACCTTATCTCCAGAATGCCCCCGTTCCTAAAGAGATGTGGATTCCTCAAATTGAAATATGCGTGATCATTGATCAAAGAATAGTCGAAAGTGGTCGTTGTTGCTGTTGCTTTTTTGCATATTTCTGATCCCAACACAACCCCCTGGTCCAAATTGTGCTCACCACCCAAGAAACTGGGGATACCAAGCCAATGAGCACGTGAGGGGGGTGCTTTCGATTCCTGCAATGGACGCAAAGTGAAGCCCGCCTCTCCAATCCCCGTCAATGATGGGAGCACTTGGATCTGGCTTAATTTTAAAACGAAATGCCGCATTGTCAACGTCACTGTCACTCGATGAGGCCTCGCTGTCAAGTACTATCTGGTAATAATTTGGATAGTCCATTGCTTACATGATATGGATAGATATTTAGTTATAGAGGCCTATGCTGGAGGAGTTAACGGCGCCCCCCACTTGGCTGCGAGGTAGCCGCGGATCACCTCAAGCTCCGCTGACGTTTTGGCGGTGTTGTAGATAAGGATCTCGCCGATCCACCCATCAAAAGCGCGACTCGTGTTGGACGAGTCTCCTCCAATAGAAAGATTCCCTGAACCAAGTATAGGGTCCGAACCTATCCTGTCATAGCCAGCTCGTCCGTCGAAGCGGGTGAGAAAGGCGTTTGTACTGCTGTTGCATGAAAGCGCCAGGACGTGTGCATTGTTGTCAAAGAACTGAGCCTGGTGCTCACGGTGTCGCGTACAGAACGGGAGCAAAGAGGAGAACGGTCTGTATCTCTGACTGATAAGACATGAGGTAACAATCGCCGTTCGACGATCCAAGCATATATCCTCGGAACCCGTAGCACCCCTAATTGTGGATACGTTGCAGTCGTTAGCTGTTTGGCGACTAGAAAAACACTCGCACTTACCCCGACCGCATTCCAGAAATTGTTCACGGACTCCAACAAGCCAGACCGCGAGTTAATAAAGCGGAGGGATTGTTTCGAGTTTAGTTCCGTCGTGTCCAGCGTAGGACACTTGGCGGAAGTGCCTGCGTCACGTGGTACCCGTTCGGCCCCTTGTCGTTCACTCGCATCACGTTCCCACCTGTCGTGTTTTGCTGGGTTGTGCCAGTGTGTTGCTGAACACCGTGGCGCTGTCGGACGGATCGTACCACGCGAACAGATTGGGGTCTGTTGCGGGGTTGTAAACTGGCGTATACGTAAAAGTAAGAGGGTTAGACGCCGAGTTCCCATGGCCCGACACGGAGTCTGTCGCCGCGTTGGCACCCACACTGACGGTCGTCAACGTGTTCGAGGTTCCTGACACGTCGAACGTGTAAAAGGCCGCGTTTACCTGCACCAAGTTGGACGCCGTCCCGTTGGTAACGACGATGTCCCCGAGCGCAAAACCAGTGACTGACCGGCTGAAGGTAGCCGTCACGCCGACTGGGCTCGCGGACGGTGTTGCCCCGGCCGAAGTCGCGAGGGTGACGGTAGGCGGCGGGGAGTAGGTGAACGCGACCGTGTTGGACTCGGCGTTTGTGACCCCGAATTCGCCTACCGTCGTGCCATCGACCACCCTCACGGTCGTCTGGGAGTATGGAGTGGTCGGTGTCATGCGAACTGGTATGATGCCCCGGTACCGGTTACCGACGACGCTGTTCCGTTGTTCACGTAGATGTCCCAGCTACCAAACCCGTCACGGGCTTGTCAAATGTGACATCCATTGTGACGGGGCTTGTGGTTGGATACGTCCCTGCAGCTGTAGATAGAGCGACTGTGATAGGTGGAGGGCTCAGTGTGAATGTTAGAGTATTGGATGCGTCGTTTCCACCGTCCACCACATCCACTCCCACGCTAACAGTGGTGGGGGTGTATGCCGTGATGGGAGTGACCGAGAATGTATAAGATGAACCACTGCCTGTCAACGAGGAAGCGGTCCCATTGGTAACTACTATGTCGTCTATGGAAAAACCAGCTATGGACTTACTGAAAGTGGCAGCCACTGCGATAGGGCTCGCAGTAGGATTAGCGCCTGCCGTTGTAGCAAGTGTGACGGTGGTGGAAGGAGGGGTGTAGGTAAATGATAACAGGTTGGATTCGTCGTTATATGCCCCAGAAACCCCTGTTACCTTATTTTCTTTCACGGAAACCGTGGTTGGGATCGAACCTGTGATATTTGTTATATCAAAAAAATACGTCGCCGGTGCACCTAAAAAGAGGTCGACTGCCGTTCCGTTTGTCACGTCAATGTCTGATAGATCAAAACCAGTGACGTCTTCATTAAATGTCGCCATCACGAAAACGGGGACATTCGATGGTGTAAGGTCCACTGTTGATAACCCAACCGTGACCGAGGTACTAGGAACGCGTCGTTTATATAAAAGAGCGGGGCATATACCACTATCCAGCAACATTTGTATAGACTAATCGTCGTTATTTTTTTTGGTTTGGTAGCGGATACTTGAAGGTGGGGAGAAGGGGCAATGCTCGTCTAGCTGGCATTGTCATGGACAGACCAGAATCTGCCATTTCAGGAATGTCAAAAATCAACTTCAACCTGTTAAACGGATTAGCTGTGATGCTAGGGTCTCGAAAGTAGTCCATCGTTTGTCATTACACACGTATATATTTTTTAGAGGTACACGGCTGCCTGCCTGCCTGCAGCGATGTCCATCTTTGATTCGCATTCCGTGAAGATGTAGGAAATGCAGTCCGTTGCTCCCTTCTCGACTCGCAGCGTGACCACCGATGCCGTGCCACGAAGGTCAAGGCCGCTCATGTACTCTGGACCGGCACACGGCATATTAAGGTGACACGCCATCGTGAAGTTGTTGTTTAGCCACGTGGTAGGAGTCATGCCCTCCCGGACACAGGACAAGACATTCCCCTGGTCACCGAACGCGGACAACAGATTGATCCACGCCTCGGTTGCGTTCGTACGGTATCCAGGCGCTAGGTTGGATCCGTTGATGTCGTATTGGTAGGAAGTCATACCATCCGCGATGTGATTGAACATCGTATTGCCAGATGCGTTGGTCACGTCCGCGCCGGCAGCAACCTGAATCGCCAGGAGTTTGCTGGCGGACGCGGAAGACAGCGACGCCTTGATGGCATAGGGAGTGCGAGTCCCGAGCGACTGTTTGGTGGACTGCCACGTCCGCCACTTGAAGGAGAGAGTTCCACCCTCGGCAAGCCTGGACGAGAAAATCTGGCCCACGATATCTCTTGGAACCTGTACGTGTCGATGCTAAAGTGGATGTTGCTCAGTTCGAAACCAACCCTTCGCTGCTCAACGGCCACGATGCCACGCCAGCTGCTGCGCCACGCTAGGAAGCATCACCCCTCCGTCCATGAGTGTGATTCGGATCTCGATGGGGGGGAAGAGACTCAGATCCACGATCCGAGGCTCGCCACTCAGGAATCCCAAAAAGTGGTCAATGACGCCGTCCACTGCGGTGTTTGCCTTCACGTTGTTTGTGAGAGCGCCAGCCGCATCAGCAATGACGATGTTGTTATTCTTCGACCAACCAGCGGGAGCCTGCGCGAGATTGTACTCGACACCGCCGTGCACCGAGAGCAGCGTATGGAACAGCTGGGAGTAGTCGTTGATGCTGTCGACGGTCTGACCTCCTGCCAGTACCTCGAGGCGCCTGATGATGGAGGACGTGTACGCGGGGAACTTTGCGAACCCCGCCGTGGTCGTGGGGGTCCCCGTGAAAAACATTGCGAAGGAGTGCAAGTCCACGAACCCGGACGTGGGGAGGCGGACCGCGACCACAGACCCTTGTTTGATGCCGTCGCTTGCTGAGAGGGTGCTGAGATGGACTCGTTGAGTCGTGTGCTGACCCAGCGCCTTCACGAGGTATTGCATGGACTTGGGGATAGCGCGCGAGTACCAGGAATTGTCCGAAGCCATAGATTGTGTATACATTCGAATGAGATATTTTTACTGAAGAAGCTGGCCGAGTATGGGATTTTTTACCTTCGCTCCATCAACCCGTCTTTCGAGGTTGGACAAGGCGCTCAGACCAGTGTTTGCGACCGAGTACGCTTTCCCGAGCAGCGTACTCTTCGCGATCATGTTGGATGGGATGTGTCCGAGCGCGGAATCGACAATGCCCGCCGCCTGTTTGGCAGCCCGCGCCCCGTCGCCAATTTTTGAGATGACTTCGCCAGCGACGTGCCCGGCTTTCTTGACAGCTGACACGATGGCCGCCCCGTCGCCGACCCTCTTGATAGCGTTGCCGGCAAACTCTCCCACGCGTCTAGCCACGTTTCCGATTGCTCCAAAATTAACTTTCATCGTCCTCGATAGTACTAGATGGCTGAGAAATAAATCTGGTTTGTGGCTGGACGGTCCTGTCAAGGGCCATATACTTCAAAACGCTCCCGATCTTCCTCGCCTCTATTCCCATCGCCTTCTGAGGGCTTATGCGGAAGGAGAGCTGAAGAGCCCAATCCGAGTAGACAGTTATAGGAGCGTCGTCCTCGTCGAGCAGTCGGATCGTGATGTTGCTGGGAGAGTCCTTGAGATGCTGCCACAAAGGGGTCGCTGCCTGCCAAACAATGGGTTCTAAGAACTGCGACATGTTGGGACAGACGGCCAAAAGGCCTCCATATCCCGTGCCTGTCGACGATGATATCACGTTTCCTCGAACGATGTCGCTGTATACATACACCATTCTCAGTCTCCCATTCGTTGCTGGCCGGTTGCTAGCGAGGACACCTGTGAAAGGATATGATCCTTCCATGAGCCCCAACACCCGGCCCGTGGGCTCATCCACCGCGACAGAGAACTCGGTGGCATTTGTCACGGTAAAAGACTAGTCGCCCTGTTGTACGTGACCGAGAACCCAGGATCTACCGCCTTCAAAGCTTCCTCTATGTTTTTTCGGTTTTCGATAGTCGTGTACGAGCCGAGCGGCAAGGTCACCTTCGTAGGGGACTCGCTGCCAGACAAACGGACAGTGAAGTATCGGTTTCCTTCGCTGATGTGAGTCTGTTCAAACGGGATGGTCATGAGGGTAAGCCCGACGTCGTGATAATCGTCAAGGAGTCCCGCCGGGATGTCCCATACCGGATCCACTAGCGTCCCGCGAGTTCGGTTCTCCGTGCGAAGAGTGAGTGTCAGCGTTTCCTGGATGAACTCTTTCATCGGCCACTTCTTCTGACAATAGCTCAGAAGTAATTTCGTTTGTCCCAAAAACCTTGACGACGCCTTCCTCAATTTTCGCCGATGCCCTTTTCATGGCGCGCCTTGTCTTCCCTGTGAGTGGCTTCTTCTTACAGTAGAGCATGGCTGCCTCAATGAACTCTCGTGGGACATTTGGATGGAGGGTCATCCATTGAGAGATCTCGAGCATCTCGGCGTCAGTGAACAGCGGGCTGCTCATGTTTACTCTTCTGTGAGATTTTTTTCAGCGCCTTCTTTTGGAATTCCCACGACCGTGTTGTGGACCCTCCTGAGATGCAGCAGGAGGTTTTTTTCGTTTGCGAACGTGCTCTTACACCCGGGTTGTGGGCATTTCCACCTCGCGCCTCCCACCTGGACTCGTTTCCCGACAGGTACACCCGCAGGCTCCGGGGGTGCCGCCACTGCTTCATCGACGACAACCGGTTCGGGAGCCGGCGCGACAGGGGCCGGTTGGGCATACGCGGACAATGGGGGGTACGCGACCGGTCTAGAGTTCGCCATCACTGACGCCATGAGAAGGGCATCCTTGAACCCTCGCGCCTCTGCGACCTTCCCTTTGTTCACCGCTCTTCGGACCGGCGCGCTGTGGATGACAATGGTGTTGGTCGATGAAGCGGTCACCTGCGACTGGGGTGCGACCTTACGCTTCGGTTTTCCCCTTTTACTTGAAGGACGGCGCCGTGCTGATTTCTGACGCCTTGCCATTTCTGCATATAATCATAGATTTTTATAACGTCCAAGTGAGGGTCTTGTTAGTCGACACGGCCATTTTTCCAGCGCGCGACTTGCAAAACGCCGTAGAGAGTGCTATGTTTGTTGACGTGTCAGTGGTGATGCGAGGAATCCGCAATGCGATTTCAAACACCCCGTCATCCTCCTCGTATCCTGAAACAACATTCCAGTTGCTGCCAATTATAACGTTTACCGGCCAGACGGACAGGCCGCTAGCCGTTAAGCGATATGGGTTTGATATGTCGAGAATCGTTGGTGGGTTGTTATCAAATGTTAACCTGACAAGGATATTGGTCAACGCGGTCGGAAGAGTTAGTTCCGATTGTGTGGCCGGGTCGTGGAAAGACATCACGGCCACAGGGGCGCCGTGCCAAAATTGCGGAAGCGGGTAGTCGTATATGGGCTGCCTCAGACCGACCAAAGAATCTGCTTCCAATATCGTGTGCGATATACGCCTAGTTTCTCGGACATCTTCATACAGGGCCACGTCCATCCCGTGATTGCCGCCAATTGACGACAGGCTTGAACCATAATAGTAGCTTAGGCTAGAAGCAAATAAAAGCGGGTCGGGCCAGATACTGTTGGATCTAATACCTGGAACGTCACGGTCGCCAAATGGATCATACCAGTAACTGGAGGATCAACCAGTGAAATATGATCACAGGTTATGTCAACGTACGACGAGGATTTTGATATTGTCGTTGTAGAAAAACCGCCAGTCCACGCTTCTCCAACGACTACGCTGATAAGCAACGGATCATTGCTCAACTTGGTGTTTGAAAATCCAAGTCTTACATAAAACTTCCTTACCGACTGACGAGCTGGTAGAATCCCATATATTTTGGCAGTATATTGGTTCATTTGCACGCCGTATTGAACATCGGGACACTTAACAACCGTGCGGATGACACTCTCATTCGTGAGTGTTAGCTCCTTAAACCAAGTATCCGCCACACCCGGTACGGGTTTTGTGACGCTATATTTGCCAAAAATGCTACAATTCCTCGACGAGGTGGACCTGTGACGCAGCTCCAACACGTCTCCGACGGCTGTGTACGATCCGGATGGGTTGTTGGTTTTTAGAGAGTCGAACTCTATGTCTTGTAGGTCATCTTTGATTGGCCAGACATACGCGCCGTGGTACTCTCCGCTCAAGTGGAAGACTGGTCGGAGGGGCATCGGAATGTACGGGTCAAGAATGTCTGTAGGAGTGGTTGTAAATATACCGGACGAGTTTGAGATTTTAGTCATGTCACTAAGTTCTTGAGGAGTTGTTTTGGATATATAACGCTCCACCTTCCCATCCGATTTTCTTCGAAATGCCACCCAGTAGCTGTTTTGTTGTCTCCATGATGAGTTTAACGTGTATCGAACCTTCGACTTCAGATTGTCAAACAGGTCGAGTGCATAGTCACTATGGTGCAGATTGATACCCAGCATACCCCAATGCGTCGTAGCCGCATTTCTCCAATTCTGATGGGCATCTGTCGTGGCCGGGTGATATTTATTCGTCAAAGACATAGTATTTTCTGCAAACGAGACGAAAGCATCGTTGCTGCCCAAATATAGCCGAAAACACAATAGAAATGGGCCGTCGATGAGCTGCTCTGAAAAAACAACACATTTGCTTGGTGCCGGAGTGGCTGTTTTTACAAAAAAGAATTTTTCGGGAGACCCTTCAAAGTAGTATTTCGAAGCTTCTGCTTGCAGCGTGGTCACGGAGTGGCGCGAGAATGATTCTAGAGAATGGAGCGTCGTAGCGGGGCCGTCTATCTCCACGGTCTCTCCTGACAGGTTTGGCGAGTCCTTTACGGTTACGATCCTGTATCTGAGTTCTACATCATCGCCTTCGGATGGATTTTGAAACGTCGTTGTCTTCAACGTCCCATCCAAGGCCCCTTGAGATACTCCGTTCGCCAACAGATGAAAACCGGTGAGAGGAGGCAACGACTTTCCCCACCCCACATCATGGTCCGCGTAGACGCCGTTGATCGCGATTTTTACAGGATTTAGATATGAAATGTAGGAACTTGGTGTCCGGATGCCGGAGTGCAGTTGGCTCATTTTTGAAACGCATACCATCACCCCTCCTTTGTGGGTGGTGTAGGAGGTGAGGGTCGAGTCGTTGTAGACGTCTATCTCGTAGTTCATATACTTGTTACTATCTGCCGCGACTGGCGCGGTGATTACGGCGTCTTCCCCGCGCAGTCCCCCGTTTTGCGAGAGGGAGACTCCGCCGATGGTCGGAGTGGTCGGCGTGAGCTGGGTGGAATTCATGTACCACCTGATGGGGAGTTTGCGTTGGTATGCGAAGGGGGTCGTCATCTTTATGCCCTGTTTGAGGGTCGTTCCCTCTACGACCTCCCAATTAGCGGTGGTTGGATTGGTGCTCCAGTAGAGTGCGTTCACAGGGTCAATCGGACCCATTCGCCAGTCCGTCAGTGGCGAGTATGTACGCGTGATGGTGAAGGATCTCCCAGTTAGTGGAAGGCGGCGGTTGTCGTCGCGAATCGTGGCGAAAGACAACAACTCCACGCGGAGAGGGAGGCCGTTAAATCGAGATCCGCCGAGACCATAGAAAGAGTCGGAAAAGTATGGATATCCTACCTCTCCGTCCACAACGCTCTCCCCCGTGCGCGCCTGGGTCGTGTGGTAGTCGCGATAGGTAAACTTACAGATTCCACTCGCGTCGCCATTCGTAACGTTGTAGGGCAGCTGGACTCGCACATCCTGGTCATTGATGACGTTGAACGCGTTTTGGTGCGACACGGTCGTCCCGTCTTCGAGATGGAGGACGAAATCCCCGTTCAAGTTAGCTATCGACGTTTTGCCTACCCCGTGTTGGTCAAAAAGGTAGTCCAATTGCGCGCGGGTCAGGACTCTGCCACCAGGGTCTAGCAACGTATCAGGGCTAAAGTCGAAGACGTGGTACTGGGTCGCTCCCACTTTCGCCGTAAGGTAAGGTTCATTTAGAGTGAGATCGTCGACTAAAGTAGTCCCTGATTTAAAATAGGAATACCCATTCACGACGAGACTGTAAGCAAGTTCCGATGGGTCGCTTGCGGTCTCGTCGTCGTAATTGTCTCCGAGTCGCACATTTGTCGGCTGGCTCGGGTAGAAAATTTTGAATCCGTCGACAACGAGTGACTCATCGAATGGATGTGAAATGCCAAGAAGTAACGTCACGCTAGCTTGAAGCCCATCTATGTCTGTTTCGATGTTAGAAACACGCTCCTCCATTTCAGGGTCGAGCGTTAACCCGGTGGCGAGATTGGTCGGTCTGCTCAATGTTGTTAGAACGACCATTTATTATCTACCTAGAATATAAACATGGCCTCTGAGGCTTCAGAGACCCCAACGAGCTACCAAGACGAAACCTTCGCCGAGACGCGGGAAGAGCAGGTTGACCTGGTCAAGACAATTCGAAAGGGACAACCGCTGAATGATGAACAGAAAAAAGCCCTTCGCGACAAAATGAGGGTTTACCAGCAACGCGCAAAAGCCGAGAGGGAGAAGAGACGAAACGAAGAAAAGGAGGCAGAGATAACGAAACGAAAGGTCCTTGCAAAGGAATTGGAGATTCAGCGGCAAAGGCTAGTCGAACTCGAGCTGCAAGAAGCCCGCAACAAATCGGATTGAACGCCTTCTCGCTGAAGATTCCGTCGCCTCAACCCCCGCCGACACGCCAAAACCAAGACGGGGTCGAAAGCCCAAGGAGACAGAGCCGGACTCTCCGCCACCCCCGATCAAGACCCGACAGCTCCCACCTCCACCACCGCCACCTGTCGCGATGACGCCATACGAGATGCGCATGGCCGCCATCCGCGCGTCTCTCCTTGCTAGTCTGGACGATTAAAATGTCTTCAGAATGATAATGGCTATCATCGAAGAGCGACGAATTCATTCACTTGAGAACAAAGACATCAAGCAACGATACGCCCCACAGCGTCCTGCTCCACCGAATATGCCGAGTCTTCATTTCATCGCAAACTTCTGCGGAGCTCGACGGTCTGGGAAAACTACATCGGCAGTCAACATGGCGAAGGCTTACTTGCTAACAACTCATTCGACAAAGCTGTACCTCATTTCAGAGTGCCCACACGAGCCAAAATACAAGGAGCTCCCGGAACCAGCTATGACGATGGAAGTCTACTCTAACCTGGCATTCGATGGATGATAGATCATATCAAGTCTGACCTCCACGAATACGAGAGGTACAAGGACGATCTCAAGGTCTGGGAAACGTTCAAACGCGAATACGTGGATGGGAAAAAAAACGCAGAACTCATGGACCTCTCCATGTACCTACGCCTTGATGCAATGAACTGGATAAACCTGCGACAAGTTCGAGCACGGTCCTCCTTCGTCGCTCATTCTGATAGACGACATGAAAGGCAGTGCCCTCTATCAGAGCTCTAGCAAAAACGCAGTTGCGGCTTTCGCGTTCAAAACAGACACTTCCTCACGAGCATGATTTTCCTGACACAGGCGTACACGAGCGTGGCGTACCACGAGCAGTGCGAGCGAATATATCGTTTCTTGCGCTTTCAGAACGAAGGACCATCGAGCCGCGCGACAGATCGCGGAAGAGAGCGCGGGGGCTGTGGCCGGATGAGTTTCTCGCGCTATGGGACCACGCCGTCAAGGACGATCCTCACGACTTCTTTGCTGTCGACTTCGACCAACGCGACCCGAAAAAAATGTTTCGTCGAAACTTCAATACATTTCTCTCGATAAAATAATTTTCTCTGAACATGATATACTATGGATATTCCGTCCACCAAACGATACGCAGGCGCCGAGAAGGAGTACGTGTTGGACACCCAAGCACTCCTCCGATATTGTTCGGGTTCTCGACTGGGCAGAAAACTCTAGAACGTGTCGTCAGGATCCTTCAAGAAGCAGGCCACCACGACACGATTCCGTCCACCTGTCACGACATGAGTCCGAAATCCGATCGGCCATCCTCGCCTTGGTGGGCGATCGCAGCGTCCACGTGGGCGCTCACCTCCAAAACGGAAAAACGACACGAACCGAAACGGCCTCGAGGGCGCCCAAGGATCCACCCCGTAGGGTATAAAAAGCCTCGAGCCAAAAAATTGTCTCATGTTCAGTCATCAGATGACGGTGACCGTAGAGGAGCGTGCGAGCAATGGCGACGGGCCCAGGCGAAAAGGCGAGCAATCGCCCGCGACCAGACGAACTGCATCTCGGCGAAAAGCAAGGTCAAGAAGGGCGTCTGGAATCCCAGTGACCGATGGATCGCAAATAACCCGAGTGCGCGGAAAAAATCGGCTTGCAGGCGACCTCTCCACCCTCGCCGGAGCCACCGCACCACGAGGAACCGCCTGCGCGACCTACTGATGGACGATATTGGACGTTCAACGAGGCCGTCGCCGCAGCGGATTCCCGGCCAGAGCATCACGAGCCTGGCAGGCCCTCGAGAGAGCGCGGGGCGACGCGCAGAACCGCGAAGGGGTACATCGGCAGGCTGCGAGTTCTCCTCGACAAAATGGGGTGCTCGCAGGACGAATCAGTGACTGCCTCGCAGACACCGCCCGTGTCCTGCGCGTCGTCCACGAAACCTCGGAACCCAAACGCAAGCTCGCACACTCGAAAGAGGATGCGTGGAGGGAGAACGAGAAGAACTTGCTCGGAGTGATAAACGGGGTTAATCGAATGATGCCATCCGAGAAGAGGCTCCCGCGCGACGTGACAGACGCATACGCTGCCCGAGTCAATGAGCTGAAGGTCGGCGATCTCGACAGGAAATTCGACAGGGCCGAGAGCAAGCCACTGAGGTACACGTACGAGCAGCTCCAGCGGATCGCCGCCGCCGAGTACAAAAAGGACCCTACGTCTGACGCCGCTTTGATGGGTCTTATTTACCTGTCCGGCGAGAAACTGCCACCGACCAGGTACGACCACGACAAAATGCGCATCGTCAGTTCTATCAGCGAGCTCGAGCCACACGAGAACGGATACATTCCGAGCGAGCGCCGCATGATAATTCAACGTTTTAAGACGGCAGAGACGTACGGCACGTACGACTACCAAATTCCAGACGGGTACAAGAAGCTGATTAACGCGTTGCAGGCTCGAGCTGATCAGAAGTACGTGTTCGAGGACCCAAAAAATCCAGGCGAATACATGAAGCACGAGTATTATTCTGCGAAGTACAACCGCATCTACCACGGCATTGATGCAACGAGGCAGGCGTACATCACCCGTTTCTTGAAGGGCGCTTCGTGGAAAAAGCGAAAATGGGCTGGTGACTTGATGGGGCACGACGTACTTACAGGAGCCGTTTACGAGCGGCAGGCGGGGACCCCTCTCCCCAGGGCGGCGAGACTGGCGGACGTCGGCTGAGGCCGAGGAAAAAGTAGACAGTTTTCCCGTGGGAAATTTTCATGAATGTCGAAAAGGATATCCTAAACTGCATGCATTATACAGGAAATAAAAAAGTTCCATGGGACCATTTTTCTCAAGGGTCGAGGTTCGAGGGTCTGTGTGGTTTTTAGACGAACTGAAATTTTTTAATCGAAACTTTTTTTTTTCTAAGCATACGGTATACAACCTTCCAGAATGGTCTCGAACTTCAACCTGCATGACGACACGGTCGACCGACACGACGTAACCGACAAGCCGACACGATTCGATTCCTCGTGGGAGATCTCCCACGGGAATAAAGGCGGACTCTCCCACGACAATCCGCACTCTCGCGCTCACACCACCATGGAGGCTCCCGGTCCACCCATCACCGCAAAGATGATCAAGCTCGCGCGGAGGATTAAATCTAAGAACTGGAACGATAACGCCCTAGAGCTATCCGCTAACGAAGCGCTCAGGCTCATTCGCGCTGGCGGCCATTGGTGCGAGGTTCTAAAAGAAGACGATGTTGTCAAGCCATATCTCGATTACGACCTCAAATTCGATCACGAGGAAGGAGAGCCGGGAGTCACCGTCGACGACATCATCAACGACGTCTTCGAAAATTGTAACATCAACCATGAGAACGTCAAAGTACTCACGCGTCGTCCGCGTTGGGTCGAAACCAAGGGCAAGAGGACGTTCAAGTACTCGTTCCGTGTCTACGTGAAGGGTTGGAAAGTGACGGTGAAGGATATGGGGCGTCTCATGAAGGCCAAACTTCTGCAGCTCCCCGGATGGGACGATTCCATTTACAACGACGGCCGATTGCTGAACTGTGTGTATAACACGAAGGACGTCGAGCCAGGATGCCCAATTCTCTCTCCCGTTGACGACAACGAGCCCATCGAAACGTTTGTCGCTCAATTGGTGGACGACGATGCAAAGTGGCTGCCTGTCGACGACTTGATCGACGGTCTCGAGCCTCCAGCAAAAAAAGGGAAAAGTCGAGCGGTGGCAAGCGTGACGTTGGACGCCCTTCGACGAGGGTTTTCGCCACTAGCAGCGACGAAATCACGCACCTGGACAGTGACGACATCGCCAACGTCACTTCGCGCATCGTGGCCAGGTGGACCGAGCGTTACCCGAATTTTGAAGACCACGCGCTGGATGCTGCGAGCCTTCACTACTCGAAGGACCGTGACAACTACGTCCTGCGCACGTTCAGCCACTTGTGCCTCGGAGCTGGCCGCGAGCACGGGAGCAACCACACTTACCTCGTCGTATCGCGTGACGGCATCGTTCAGAAATGCCACGACTCGGACTGCCGCGACTTCTCGAGCGAAGTTGTCGCTCTCGGCGACGAACTCAAGTCTTTGCTTTTCCCATCCGAGGACGCCACGACGTCTACATCCTCGCGCACTTCGAGAATTCTCATCGCGGTGTAGCCGAGGCCTGTGTGGTGGGATTTGCTGGGACTTGGCGGTACAGCGGTGGGTCGTTGTGGAATTTCAGGGACCACAGGTGGCGCCAGCTGATGACTGACGAACCTCTGCGGAACGCCATCGGAGATGCGGACAAGCTCAAGTTAAAGTACGAGGAGGTGGCACGCTATTTTTCTGAACGGCGTGACAAGGCCGAGCATCTAGGTGACGACAAGAAGGCGGCGTACTTTGATGCCCTGGCAGATTCCGCTGCGAAGATCTCTCGCAACTTGCGTGACGGTCCTTACATCAACTACATCCGCAACGAGGTCAGGGCGATCATATACGCCGAGCCAACGGACTTCGTGGAGCGGCTAGACCGGAATCCATACCTCCTGTGCTTCACTAACGGGGTGCTGGAACTTACTACAATGACCCTGCGCCCTGGACGGCCCGACGACATGCTTTCCAAGCAGATGAGAATTCCCTACACGCCAGACGCCGACACTTGTGCTATGGAAGTGAAGTTGGAGGAAATTTTCCCAGACGAGGTGACCCGGGCCCACTTTAAGCGTTTCCTTGGCTCACTGATGGTGGGGGACAATCGTGACGAGCAAGGATACTTTTGGAAGGGTTCAGGACGGAACGGGAAGGGCTTCCTGATGAAAGTAATCAGAGAGGCATACGGCGACAATGCGGACACCGTTCGTACTGCTTTCTACACTTCGCAGGAGCGGGACAGTGATGTGGCGACGCCAGAAGTTTTGAGAATGCGCGGCATGCGCATCGGTTTGACGAACGAGCTCCAGCGCAACGTCCCTATTGTGGCATCAAAATTCAAGAACATCACAGGCAATGGCGTCTTGAAGGCACGCGCTCTCCACTCTAACGAGTACGTGCAATTTCCCACGTCATTCAAGCTTATTTTGGACACAAACAACGACGTGAAATTTGACGAGCACTGCGAGGGGTTGTGGGACCGCGCTGTCATGTACCCTTTCGTGAGCAAGTTTTGCACGCGGAAAGAGATGGCCGATGAACCTGATCGTCCGCACATGCATCTCGTGGACACCACACTGAACGAGCGTGCCAAGGATTTTGCGTTAGGATTGATGGCGATTTCTATTAGAGAGTGCGTAGTATACCTGGCAGCAACTAGCAAGGACGAGAGGTGGCCGCCTAGGTCGGAGGAGATGCGAGTCCTGAAGACGGACTCGAAGGTTTCGTCTGATGGTGTGGGTGCCTTTATCGAGGAGCTAAAGAAAAGCGGCGAGCTTGTCAAGTGCAGCGGAGAGGCAGTGCCTGTAAAGGTTCTTCTCGACGAGTACATTGCTTCGACTGGTATGGATAGCTACAAGGCGAAATTATTTGGAGACGAGGCAAAGGCGGTTTTGGGCTGCAGGCTGACTCAGTACAAGTTGAGCGACGGTTCCAGGCCGAACTGCTTTATTGGATGGCGGTATTGCCCTTCGTAAGTAATATTTAAATGAAACGATTTCTCACGTGTCAATCGTCTTAGTTTCCAGATGTGTGTAGACCCCGTGACACTCTGCACACCCCGCCGCGCGGCCCTCGCCGGGTCCGCCAACTCCCACGCACTGCTCGACCCTCCAGCACCTTACTAAATTTACTAAGCTAACTACAGGTTTTGGGTTTTGTCTGCGGGAAATTATGCAAGCGTGTGCATGCACTCTCACTCACATCGAATAAAACCTCCATTTCCAACTGAAAATATCAATTTAGTAGTAAATATAGTTTCCCACGAGAAAACACAGCAAGCCCTCACACCATCACCACCACCTGGCAGTCCCGCCACTGCTTGGCAGTCCGCGCCCCCCCGCTGCACCCCCGCTGGCCGGCCCCATGGCCTTTCCCGTGGGAGATGGATTTATTGGTCATTTTGCCGTGGGAAACTACGTTTTCATAACCATTTGTCGTGGGAGACTATATTTACTAAGTTTTTTGGGGGTTCTTTTTTTGGGAAATTCAGGTGTGTTTTTGGTGGTGCACACCTGAATTAATTTCCTAGGAATAAAACCCAAAACCCATAGTAAACGTAGTAAACATAGTTTCCCACGGGAAATGACTTAGTCCCATATCCCACATGGCCCTCACCCAGTTGTGGCACCACTTCGACCTCATGGCAGGTGGCTTGAATTTCCTAGGAAAAAAACCCAAAACCCATAGTAAACTTAGTAAATTTAGTCACCCTGGGATGCCAGCATAAGAGTCTACCACCATGGTCACTATAAGGTCACTATAGCTACTCCCGTGGGAAACTAAAATTACATGCAACACTCTAGTGTGTTGCATGACCACGAGGTGATGGGAGGTGGCTTGAATTTCCTAGAAAAAAAAACCAAAAACCCATAGTAAACTTAGTAAATTTAGTCACCCTGGGATGCCAGCATAAGAGTCTACCACCATGGTCACTATAAGGTCACTATAGCTACCCTGTACCACACAGCACCTGTAGCACCTTGACCTCATGGCAGCTGGCTTGAATTTCCTAGAAAAAAAACCAAAAACCCATAGTAAACTTAGTAAATTTAGTCACAGTGGGAGGGTGATAGCCAGGGTGGGGGGATGCCGTGGGTGTCTGGAGACGGTGTTAGGGTTTAGGGTTTAGGGTTTAGGGTTTAGGGTTTAGGGTGATACCCCACCCCAGGCCGCGGTCACTATAGGGTCACTATAGGGGTGGCAGATGCCAGCATAAGGCTGGTGCCCTTCTGTGAGCCGCGATGACGGAATGATGACGGAATGATGATGGAAGCTACTTAATTAATTAATTATGCCCAGCTAAGGGGGAGCCTGTCAGGGGGGGTAAGATTGTCGCGCGCCGTTCCGATTCGCACGAGTATTGGCTTTACGCGGGGCCGCCACGCGGCCGGCCCGGGGGACGAGGCGAGGCGGCTAGGCATTGCGCGTGTGCGAGTTGTTACGCCAGCTTTGGCATTTGGGCCTTACGGGAGCAACGCATGCGCCGTAGCGCGACGCGCAGCATGCACTGGGAGTTGACAGCGGCACTGACATGCGTCACCAGGAGGTCAGTGCCAACGCTGGCAAGCAGCACGCACTGGCTGCTGGACTACAACACGGACCAAGCTAGGCTGCCAGCCTGGCAATTATGCGGATCGTGCAGGCTGAACATGCACGTGCACGCAAACTGGCGCTTTATTGATCTCGAGATCGAACTGTCCGCTGCAGGTATAGATAATGTCGGCTGGACCTGGAGGGCCAGCGGGCCCCATGGTCGGCGCGGACCTGGACGTCATATTGGCGTCATGCAGCGCTTGTCGGTGGCGCTGACTCGGGCCATGGCTGACATCATGCTCCGCCGTACGTGGGCTGATTTTGCGGTGCAGCAGGGCTATTAGGTTCCTCCCGTTAGGCGTTTCCATTGGTCTTATCGTAGTATAGATAGAGCTTTGACATGGCTCTGTATATAGGTTTATAGCTGGGCGTTTGCTTTGGTTTGAGTGATTTCACTCTGCTGTAAGTGATGATATTTTTAATAGATAATGTCGTGCAATATTGGCATTGATATTCGGCAGGCTGGCAAGCCGCTTTTGTGAATGCGACGAGGCAGCTTTTCTCGTCAGGGCCAGCTAGTTGTCGTACATGCTTGGTGATATAGTTGTTTGGCAAGCTCAGGGGTCGGCAAGCCGACACTGGAGTGATCTGCGACAAGGGCATTTGGTCGTCTGGGATTTCTGGCCTACCCAGGTTGTCTAGTTGATTTTGTCGTCTAAAGAGAAAGTGCTAGATGATATGTTTCATATGCGGAACAGGGAGTTGTTGCAGACAACGATTAGGATTTTGTGTACTTTTAGGTCTTGGTGCTGCATGACCAAAGACGAGTGCCACGGAGTAGCTTTGGTGTAATTGAAGCAGTATGGACGACAAAGCGGTTGTCGTCAGGATCAGATACTGAGCGTGGCTACGAGGTAAGGCTGACGCATGCAAGATATTGCGTAAGTGGGAGGCATTCAGTGGCATAAGTGTGTCTTTCCACCAGGGCGTTGGATGTAGCTCTGTGTGGATCTTTGAACTCTGTCTTGGTTATGGTGGTGCGTGGCAAGTGTGGCCAGCCCTCCTTTTCTTTCATCGAGCCCAGCTATTGCTGAAACAGAGCTGCCAAGTTCTAAGGTAGAGTATTGGTAATATTTTGGTAATAAACGTTCATTTCATTTGCAACAAAGAACCCAGTGTGAAGCCTAACCTTGTCATACCTCATTCTCAGGTCTCACCTTCTGAGAAGTGCAGTTGGCACTGGCTTCTCATCTTATCCACACAGAGCTGCGGCTGGCATCTTCACTGCCTTCAACCCCCTCTGTCTCAGGTACCTGAGGGTTCCTGTTTTTGCCCTGTGTGCATTGCTGCGGGGTTCACCCACCATGCGATTCAAGCAGCTACTGCCACTTTGTTGCTCGCTCCCCAGCAAAGGCCTTGGTAGCGAGGGGGGGGAGCAAAGTGGGCAGCACTAGTGGGGTAAGGCTAGCATGTGGCCCATCGATCACCCATGCAGCCATACCTCATGAGGGCTAACGAGGTCGTGGGCTACTGTTGCAGTGCAGGGAGTTTGGCACGAGTACGCGACAAGATCAGCATAGCTGTTACGTCCCAGCCCAGACACACCTAGCAGTGAGCTACGTAGCGAAAGACCCTCCTTGCCGGAATTAGGAATAATTCAAGGTAGCCTAATGTAGGTTGCGCTTCACGACGTGAGTCGTGAGATATCTGACACCGCGGCTTGATGCCAAGCTAATTGTACACACTTATAATGGCTAGCAACACCAATTTCAAATGGATAATTGCCCCGGGCTCAATGTGTAGGCGTATTCGCACTTATCATTCATTAAACCAAGAGGACGAGACTCTCGTCCTCGGACTAATTTAACCTAGGTTGATTGCGGCGCAGATACACGCCAATTTCCCTAGAACAATCCAAGTCACTCATTCCACGTAGGATCCGGGCCGACATCGACCCTCAACTACAGGATCCACGCCTAGAACTACGGACGGACTCAGAACTGGCGCGGCGCCACGGCACCGGCCCCTAAAAGGGACAACCTAGAGTTATTATAAATAGTGACGGAACCTTTTTGCCACTTGGGCAATCAGGTCCGTCACTATTTATCCGGCGAAAACCACTCGCCGGCATCAATTCCGCGTGTAGTTCACGTGAACTACACGCGGAATTGATGCCGGCGAGTGGTTTTCGCCGGATAAATAGTGACGGACCTGATTGCCCAAGTGGCAAAAAGGTTCCGTCACTATTTATAATAACTCCTAGGACCAACCAAAATAACTAGTCCAATTCACCCAATAGCCAATATCCATAAAACCCAATACAATAGACCAAACGGCCTTAGTAATTTATTCCATTGTTACGTCCGACCAAAAGGGCTGGGACGTAACACTCCTCCCCCGCCCCCACGGGGGTCGGTAGTCCCTACCGTACAAATTAGATAGAATAAGGAAGCAACGCTACTATAAGAGTACTATGTCCCAACCTCGGTTCACCCGCAGGTTAGTAATACCAGTTCCTCTAGAGGTTGATACACAGGACCAACCCTGACGTAGTAGCAAGACTCTGGTGGCCGGTGACTGGATCATTCCGCTATCCGTCACAAAAACTTTCATAACCACTCTAGCGTCTGCCGCTGGTGGCACGTCGCTGCAGCAGGGCCTCAGTGAGAGCCCTACGCCCCGCATGGGTCACTTGCTGGACCATCATCCCGGGGTGCGAGCACAGATCACACTCAAAGGCCACCTGGTAGGGAGACACCTTATGCCGGCCCATCCTGGACAGCTCCACCCACGTACCCCGGGGCCACATGGACAGGAACCCAGCGAGGTACTGGGGGTGGGTAAATAGAAGAGTCAGTGCCGACCGATCCACCACCCCGCAGCGATGCTCGCGAACAAAGTGCACCCCCATCATAAAAACCTCCGTACGCACGTGATCATCGTTGATCGTCGCCGTCCGTGCCCCTGCAATATCGGGCACCACCAGATTCAGAAAGGCACGCCCCTCCGTTGGGGCCACCTTGGGAGGCGTCACCACGTGCCCCACCCCATCCACCTGATATCGCCAATCCCACCAGTCTTCGGAACCGAACCACACAGTATGCCCCACTGTCTGGGGAAAACGAGGGTCGACGGGTTGCGGAAGGGGCAGGGGAACCTGAGGGAGAAAGGTGATCTCTACCCGTTCCCAGTAGGCCCCGCGATCCACCGCGCACCAGGGACCCGCTTGAAACACCAGAGGAGCGGGCAGATGCGTACCAGGAGGGGCCTGGGGAAACGGAGGTCCCTCGAACGTCACACACAGCTTCTCCGTGCGCGGTCCTGGCCCACCATACCTCACCGCCCTGCCCGGTACCGGCCGTATGAAATCCCCCAATGACCACTCCTCGTGTGAAGACCCCGGAGCCCTGGAAGCCGCATCATAGCCCACTGAGGTGGCGGCAGAATGATCGCCTTGGCGACCGTGCTGGACCAACAAGCGCTGTATCAGGTCCTGTCCTGATTGTACCGCAGCCACGAGCTCCTCCAGGCGCATCACGGGCTCCGCTGGTTCCAGAATGCCCGTCCCGCTGGGGTCTTCCGCGACCCGAGGTAGCGTCTCCACCATGGTATGTAGGCACAGTTCCTCCGCGGAACGGAGCGAGGGTCGACCCGACGGGGTGGGCCTGCTGTGTCTCTCCGCGGGACGTGACATTGACGATCCGGCTTGAGCAGGCCGGGGACGTGGGTCCAGGGAGACCAGGAAGGTAGGCTCCGGTGGATCCACTTCCGGTCGGGAACGAGGCTCCAAGGAGACAAGGAAGGTAGGCTCCCTTTGGCCCACATCCGACGGAGGACCTGCGGGGGCCACATCCGAGGGCTCACCCCCGGCCGGCTGTTCTGTCCTAGCCGCAGCAGCCCCCGTCGTATCCGGCCGCGGTCGCCGAGTCTCTCGCTCCAACTCCAGCGCTGACCCCCACGTGCGCTCCCAGTGACGATCAGCCGGGCGACGAGGTGGTGGTGACGCTCGGCGAGCAGTTCGTACCTCGGTCCCCGAGTCTGAGCGGGAACGCGAACGCGAGGACGGTGATGGCGAGCGACGACGTGCAGGTCGTTCCGGAGCACGCCGAGAAGCTGGTTGACTGCCCCCGCCCCATCCAGTGGCCCTCGGGTGCGAGTCGCGCCCAGGTGGTCGCCCCCAGCTTGTCGCCGGCGGTGGCGCCTCATGACGCGTCACAGGACGGTGTCCTGCGCCGCCCTCAAGGGAGCCCCGAGAAGGTGGATCCCTCGGAGGAGAACGAGGGAGAGGGCGTGGAGGGTGGTCATCAGAATCGGAGTCGTCACCCTCACTCCCATCATCCTGGTCTTCGTCATCCATAGTCACAATGCGATCCAGGGCCTGCCGTAACGAATACTGCCCCGCACGCATACACTTCTCGCCCCGCAACGCCCCCTCCAACGGATCGAAGGTACCGGGGAAAGTAGTTCTCCAGCAGTTTCCGCACCTCGGGTGGAATTAGGAGGAGCAAAAGCCGTGGAAATGCCAGACCCGCATCCAGCGTGTTCATGCACGCGTGACAAAGGCACTCCCGCTCATGGGTTTCCCAATCTGTGCCGACCACCACGCCGTCGCGCTCTGCGGTGCGGGTCTCGATCTTGAACCCCACATTTCTCCGCACGAACCCTCGAAAATCCTCCAGCTTTGCGGGGCCGACCCGCGCCAGAATGGAATCAGCGCGGAGTTCCGACGGCATCTGGTTACGGCGCCGACGTCGTCGTTCCACCAAGTCACCCTCCCGACCATAGTTGCGCAAGAACACTCGGGGGTTAAATGTCTCCTCATTCAGCTCCTTCACTAGCTGCATGCATCGTGTGCGCGTCCGGTGCTCCGGGTCTGGACGACGTCTCTTGCCGGCCACCACCTCCCGAGCCTCCGGCCCCTAGACCACCCCCTCGGACTGCAGGCTCTCCGCGAGCTGTCCGCGTCCTCGCATCCCGTTCTGGTTGAGGGTCCTCAGGTTGGTCTGGCATGTCCATGTCAACCAGATCTTCTTCACTGGACTCCCCGTCTGCTTCCCGGATTTCTGCATCTGCAGCCTCCGCGGCGCTGACGGAAGTCTGGCCCCTGGGAAGCGCCTCCGCGGCGTCCCCCCTGCACAGCCCACACACAAGATACCAGGGCATTAGTCGGCGTGTACCTAGTACCCGGCTCACACACCACTCTCACCCTAGACACCGCTGTACCGCATGTGGCCTGTTAATGCAACTGGTGCGTCTTCTTGTACGCTTCCAGTAAGCGGGCGCACCCAGCTAACTCAGTAGCGGTGCGCCAGGAGTCCTCCGACTCATGCTGCGCGAATCGCCATCGCACCCGGTATTGTCGCTGGACCCCTCGACCCCGTTTGACATCCCGGTGTCCCACGATCGCTGCCACCTCATCCTCCTGTTCCCCCGTGTCCGGATTGAACTCCAGCGGGGCCGGGGGATTGACCCGGCCCTGGATGGTGTTCTGGTGATACAACTTGAGCTGGTCACGATGGAAACGGTTGGACGTGAGGTTCCATGACACTGGGATGTCCACCTGGAACATGACATCGTCGAACTTGGTGAGGACCTTGTAGGGGCCCAGGAACATGGGACGAAGCTTAGTCTTCAGCTCCTTCTCCACCTTGTGTGAAAATCGTCCGATCTGCGGGCCCTCCACCAGGACCCAATCGCCCACCTCGATGGCCGGACGGTGCCCGGTTATCCTGCTTGCCGGCTGTCCTCTCCAGATACCGCTCTGTCGCTGCGCGGTAGCCCTGGACTGCACTGTTATGAGCCTGGTGCATCCGCTGCAGCAACCGATCAACCCCCTGGCGTGTGTCCAGCTTGACCTGATCCTCTCCAAGCCCGGGGCTCATAAGCAAGTCGGGCGGCGTGAGAGGGTGTCGGCCAGAGTTGAGGAAAAAGGGGGTAAATCCATGGGCGGCCTGGGGGGCATTGTTCAGGGAGAACTCCACCAAGCCCAGAAGTTCCTCTCAATTGCTGCCCACCGCGTCGGTGTAGTGTCGCAATGATGGTCTCTTGCACTGTGCGGTTCAACCGCTCCACCAGATGCGACGACGAGCTGTGATAGGCTGTGCCCAGCGACACCTTGGTGCCCAGCTGTTCGAAAAACTCCTGCCAGAATTTGGCCGTGAAGAGCTTGTCGCGGTCGGAGATGAACTGTCGGCTGAGCCCGTGAAACCGAAACACGTGCGTCAGGTATATCTTGGCGCACTCCGCTGTCGCGTCCGTGATCTATCACGTCCGCAATTCAGATTTTAGCGTAATTCTGACGTCCGCAGCCTTGTGCGGGTTGCTATACCGCGGCCCGGTACTGACGCCGCGGATCTCAATTGTACTCACGCGCCAAGTCCGCTGAATTTGCTGACGGAACTTTTGGGCGGACCTGAATTTCACTGACATTCGTCACAAGGGCAGTTTGCCGAATGCTGGTACGCAGCAAGCCGGCGAGGCACTGAGCAGATGTGCAATTTCAGGATTTCAACGTGGGACACCAGACACAAATGCAAGGAAGCCCCAGGCGGTGCCTGGCATAGTCGACAGATTTGCCCTTGTATATTTGTGTTCGCTTGACAGATAAAGCTTGAAGTTTAGCTTGTCGGAAATTAGACAATGTTATGATTGGCTGATGTCTAAAGTGGCGCTAGTGGCGCCAGCCGCCAGGCTTGAGCTTTGAGCAGTATAGAAGGATGAGCAACGAACCATGGTGGTCGTTGTTCGTCCGTTTCTCTCCCTCACAACTGGTTTGTTGTCTTCATGGGGTGAAATAGTTCGAGCAGCCCGGAGCAGCCCCCGTGAGTGGTTGCATGCAGTCAGTTGCCATGAGGATGGACTGACGGATATGACAATGTATTGGTTTTGTTAAGAATGTGTGTAAGACTGAGAACGAGACAAGGGACAGGGCCTTCGGGCACCCTGGTCGTCGTTGGCAAGAATGCCAGTAGGAACTAGGTCGGGAACACACGCGCACTGCCGCCACAAGGGGCCTGCAGTGGCGTCAACCAAGGGACCTCACAGCTGCTCTTATAACTACAACATTACAACTCGACACTCTTTGTAATTCGTCATGTATCTCATTGGAATTGAAATGTCTTTTGGTTGCTTTAATGATAAAGCATGGTCTCAAGAATCGGCTGGTTGGGCCGGATTGCCTGTCATGAAGGTGGCGGTGCCATAAAGGACCGCACCTTTCATTCTCATTTTAAACGGACGAACAACCCATGATGGGTTCAGTCCGGCCAGCCTGGATGTTCCTCCTGCTTCACCCAGGGAAGCACAAGGAAGAGGTTATTGCTTAGCCTTCAAAAGCATCTGAAGAGGTTAGGCTTTTCCCGGTAAAAAGCCAATGAAGGGGTTATTGCTAAGCCTTTAAAAGCATGCATGATAAGGTTGTTGCTGATCCTGGAAAAGCCTCTTTGAGCAGCTGGATTTTTTTTTTCCTTTTTGCTGCTGCCTGGAATGACGCCCTCTTTGGGCTTCCTTCTTTCGTGTGAGATGCCTTTCTTTCACTTTTTGCTCTCCCGTTGTTGTGAGCTAAATAGTGGGGGGGGAGGTGGCATATCTCACACATGATTACTGCTGATAGTGGATGCGTTCCAAGTAGCGGTAATGACCAGTCCAGGATGATATGGCACGCAAACGCGACAGCTGTCGCGTCCGTGATCTATCACGTCCGCAATTCAGATTTTAGCGTAATTCTGACGTCCGCAGCCTTGTGCGGGTTGCTATACCGCGGCCCGGTACTGACGCCGCGGATCTCAATTGTACTCACGCGCCAAGTCCGCTGAATTTGCTGACGGAACTTTTGGGCGGACCTGAATTTCACTGACATTCGTCACAAGGGCAGTTTGCCGAATGCTGGTACGCAGCAAGCCGGCGAGGCACTGAGCAGATGTGCAATTTCAGGATTTCAACGTGGGACACCAGACACAAATGCAAGGAAGCCCCAGGCGGTGCCTGGCATAGTCGACAGATTTGCCCTTGTATATTTGTGTTCGCTTGACAGATAAAGCTTGAAGTTTAGCTTGTCGGAAATTAGACAATGTTATGATTGGCTGATGTCTAAAGTGGCGCTAGTGGCGCCAGCCGCCAGGCTTGAGCTTTGAGCAGTATAGAAGGATGAGCAACGAACCATGGTGGTCGTTGTTCGTCCGTTTCTCTCCCTCACAACTGGTTTGTTGTCTTCATGGGGTGAAATAGTTCGAGCAGCCCGGAGCAGCCCCCGTGAGTGGTTGCATGCAGTCAGTTGCCATGAGGATGGACTGACGGATATGACAATGTATTGGTTTTGTTAAGAATGTGTGTAAGACTGAGAACGAGACAAGGGACAGGGCCTTCGGGCACCCTGGTCGTCGTTGGCAAGAATGCCAGTAGGAACTAGGTCGGGAACACACGCGCACTGCCGCCACAAGGGGCCTGCAGTGGCGTCAACCAAGGGACCTCACAGCTGCTCTTATAACTACAACATTACAACTCGACACTCTTTGTAATTCGTCATGTATCTCATTGGAATTGAAATGTCTTTTGGTTGCTTTAATGATAAAGCATGGTCTCAAGAATCGGCTGGTTGGGCCGGATTGCCTGTCATGAAGGTGGCGGTGCCATAAAGGACCGCACCTTTCATTCTCATTTTGCTGTGAGGTCGGCCGGACACGGGGCCAAGTGACACATGCGCGTCAGGCGGTCCACGAACACCAAGACCATGCTGTTGCCGCTCTTCGTCTTCTTGAACGGGCCGATGAAGTCCATCATGATAGAATCCCAAGGACCCATCGGATCAGGCAACGTCTTAGGGACGGCTTGAGAGCCCGTGTTCCTGGACTTCATGATCTGGCACGAGGGGCACTGGCGCACATACGTCTCAATATACTCCTTCATCCCTGGCCAGTAGAAATACTTGCGGGCCCGGGGAAAGAGACGGTGACTTCCTTGATGTCCGCCTAGAAGGGAATCATGGAGCTCGTGAAGCAAGGCGGCCCTACAAAGCTCAGGGACATACAGCCGCCATTCCTCCGGCTGGACACTCACGAACAGGCGCCCATCCTGGAACTTGCAAGGGAAGGCGCCCATCTGCTGGGGATGCGCCCGGATGGCCTCAAGTGCCGCTTCCTCTGTGACCGTGAAACGACTGATCATCCGGTCTCCAGGTCTGACGTAACTGTGAACGCGTCCGCGGCCGAGTCCTCCGCGTCCGTACTCGCCTGGTTGACGAATTCTGAGAAGACTGTGGGTGGGCCGATCGGCTGAAGCTGAAAAATTCCCTGGGGCGGTACCACATGACTAAGGGGCACGCGCGTATGCGACCCCTCCCCCTCCCCGGGGGTGTCCACGTCCTCGTGGGCGCTCGACTCATCCAGGAGGGGTGACAAGTCATCCCGAGTGGTATGCCCAAGATGAAACAGGTGGCGGGCCCGGGGAGACCGTGGCTCCAAGCCGTAGGCGGTTCCCGGGGTGGCCACTGGTACGCAGGTGGTATGAAGCACATCCATGTCCTCGTAGAACCAATAGTCCGCCCGTCGCGAGAGGGCGTCAGGCACCACGTTGTCCGCGCCCTATACATATTGGATCTTGAACGGCGCAAACTGCGACAAGTACTCCATCCACCGCGCTTGGCGGGGCGTCAGGTTGGGCTGCACCAGGAGGTGGGTGAGCGGCCGGTGGTCGGTGTGGATCACCAGGCGGTGGGGGTCGAGATCCCCCTGCTCACTAATGGCCACCGAAAACTGGGCCCCCAGAAGATGATGACGCCACGTGTGGCAGCTGTAGACTACTGCCAGGAGTTCCTGCTGATGCACTGGGTAATTCCGCTCCGCCGGAATCATTGTGCGTGAGATGTACTCGATGGGCTGAAGGCCCTTGCCTTGGTCCTGCAGGAGAACACCCCCGATGGCCACCTTGCTGGCGTCAGTAGCCACGACGAAAGGAAGGAGTTATATACATCGATTCCTGCGGAATCGACACTAAGCGCTTAGTGTCGATTCCGCAGGAATCGATGTATATAACTAAGACTGTTGCGACACGCCGGCATCCCGGGTTCGAATCCCGCTAGGATCGTTCCGGGGGTGGATTTTTCGCCTAGAAATGCGAATAACGTTGCGGACGCTAATCGTTCGGCCTAATGTGCTATGTTAATCGAAAAAGGCAAGTGCTCTCCGCTGACTATGCTGAGTATTAGCGCTAGCTATTCGACTGATATGATGTGCTCAACCGGCTAATCATCTGTGTTGTTCGACGTCGCTCCGAAAATCGGCCAAGTCCCCGAAATCGGCTAATTTCCACGCGATGTCTCGCTATAATCGACTAGGCCTAGTTCGGTGGCTCGCTGGGCGCCGAGTATGATAGGCCGCTGGCCTCTGACCCCCTGTCGACTAGGAAATTTCGACAATCGAATAAGGAAAATTCGATAATCGAATAGGAAAAGTTCGATGGTCGAATAGGCAACTTCGATAATCGAATAGCCAATTCGATGACCCGACTAGTATCGGCCTTAGCCTTGCCGGCGCAAGCAAAAGTTTTAGTTATATACATCGATTCCTGCGGAATCGACACTAAGCGCTTAGTGTCGATTCCGCAGGAATCGATGTATATAACTAAGACTGTTGCGACACGCCGGCATCCCGGGTTCGAATCCCGCTAGGATCGTCCCGGGGGTGGATTTTTCGCCTAGTAATGCGAATAACGTTGCGGACGCTAATCGTTCAGCCTAATATGTTAATCGAATAAGGCAAGTGCTCTCCGCTGACTAGGCGGAGTACTAGCGTTAGCTATTCGACTAATATGGTATGCTCAATCGGCTAATCATCTATGTTGTCCGACGTCGCTCCGAAAATCGGCCAAGTCCCCGAAATCGGCTAATGTCCACGCGATGTCTCGCTATAATCGACTAGGCCTAGTTCGGTGGCTCGCTGGGCACCGAGTATGATAAGCCGCTGGCCTCTGACCCCCCGTCGAATAGGAAATTTCGACAATCGAATAAGGAAAATTCGATAATCGAATAGGAAAAGTTCGATGGTCGAATAGGCAACTTCGATAATCGAATAGCCAATTCGATGACCCGACTAGTATCGGCCTTAGCCTTGCCGGCGCAAGCAAAAGTTTTAGTTATATACATCGATTCCTGCGGAATCGACACTAAGCGCTTAGTGTCGATTCCGCAGGAATCGATGTATATAGCTGAAGGGACGGGTCCGGCAGGACGAGGACCGGCGCTGTGGTGAGGTGGCGTTTAAGTGCCTCGAAGGCCTGTTGGCACTGCTCAGCCATGCAAAGGAACTGGGTACCCTTCTTGAGAAGAGCGCTAATCGGGGCGGCGATGGTGGCAAACCGCGGAATGAACCGCCGGTAGTAGGATGCCAAACCCAGGAAACTGCGCACCCCTTTCACGTACGTTCGCGTCCGTGGGGACCGGCCATTGCTGTACGGCCTCGATCTTCTCCGGGGCGGTCGCGATGCCGTCCGCAGACAGGGTATGGCCCAAAAAGGGCACACAGCGGCCGGCGCGCACCTTGGCCTTCCGCGCCGAAAGGTGCTCGTCTTCCATGATCTGAAGCACTGCGTCAACATCCTCCAGGTGCTCCTCGAACGTCTTGGAGTACACCAGGATGTCGTCCAGGTACGCCAGCGCGCACGTGCGCTTGTAGGTCCATGGTGGGCGCGCCCCCTTCTGCGGGTCCATCAGATCCTTGGAGACCTGCGGCAGGTGGGCCGTGCCCATCACCGGACGGAGGATGTCGTTCATCAGCATCTGGAAAGACGCAGGCGAATTACACAGGCCCATTGCCGCCACCCGATTAAACTGGTAGTGGCCGAAGGGCGTGGCGAACGTGGTCTTGTGGCAGTCTTCCGGCGCGATGCGCAACTGCCAAAACCCGTCCGCACAGTCGATGACGGTAAAGCACGTAGCCCCTTGGACACGGTTGAAGATGTCGTCGATCCGCGGTAGAGGATACCGGGACTTGACAGTGATGGCGTTCAGCTTCCGGTAGTCAGTCACCAGCCGCCACTTGCCCCCTGGCTTGGGAACGAGCAGCACGCCCGCTGAGAAGGGGCTGTTGCTGGGTTCAATGAGCCCGGCGTCGAGCAGCGAAATGAGGATCTTCTTGAGCTCCACCAGCTCGACTGGGCCCATGCGGTACATGGGAGACGCTGTCGGCCCGGAACCCTCCTGGACCTGGATACGGTGTAGCACCGAACGATTGGGAGGGAACTGGGGTGTGCGATCCGCGAAGAGGGTGGCGCGCTTCTCCAAGACGGCGTTGAAACGCGCCAGCTCGTCCGGAGTGAAGCCGACGCCGATCTCGTTGAGCATGGCCTGAGTGCTGTCCAGGTCGATACGGTACATCGCATACTCCTTGCCCTTCCGAAGTTGTCGCGCCAGCGTCTTGCTACTCATCAGGATCTGGGACGCTGGTCGAGGCCCGTCCGCCGGGCGCTCGTGTGTAATGTTATGGACCTCGGCGGCCTGTGCCCTGTACTCGCTGTCGGGGCATGCACCAGAAGGAACCGTCCGGAAACCACACTACCCGTCGGCGCACACTGATGTCCACATCCTGCTTGTCCAACCAGTCCACTCCAATGATGATGTCCGCAGCGCCCAGCGGTGCAATAGTCGCCACCAAGTCCACCGGTGTGCCTTGCAGCACGCCCTTGATGTCTGCTAGGCCCGGCGATTGGTGTCGCCGGCCATCCGAATAGGTGACATGCACTGCCGTGTTGTGCGGTCGTGGAACCAGGCCCAGCCCGCGCACCAGGGCCTCGTTGATGAAGGACGTGGAGGCGCCTGTGTCGACCAGAAACTTCGTCCATGACCGTTTTCTCCTTCAAATACGGATCAAGGACGGTGGGAGGAACCAGTAACCCTCCACTGAAAAGAAACAAATGTCGCGAGCCTTCTTGTGATGCACGCGCCGCCGGTTGGGTGGCCGCGTCTGAAGCCACGTTATTGACGTCTACCTCTACTCTAATTGACTCCGCGTCCGGGCTATACCATCTGATTTCTCTACCCTATCCTCTACCCCGGGGCCCAAGCCCACGGGCAAGGCTACTACTCCCGAGGAGCGGTGGGACGGGAGGCCGCCTCGCCCGACCGCCCGCCCTCTTCCCCCCCCTCCTCCTCTTCGTCAGCCTCCTCCTCGTCGTCATACTCGTAGCCAGCCACGGCGTGAGCCTGACCAGAAGAGGAGGACACTATACTTTTCGTCCGAGGGTGGTAAAAAGCATCCGAGGCGTAAATTACGAGGTCTTATCTTACTACCTAGATCCGAGGCGTGAGATCCAAGGCCGTAATCATTACGATGTCGGGTGATAGGTAGTAATTTTACTAGCCGTAACTAAAAGTAACGTTACGACTGCACATCTTTGGTAGTACATTACCGACGGAGTAAATTACCGCGACGGGTCTTGGTTGGTAATCTACCACCTGTTGATTAGGTGCCAGTGATCCGATGCTGTAAGATACGTTTCAGTAAGTTACTTCGGGGATCTTTGCCTGTACACGGCCAGATGGATAATTATATTGTAATGGAGAAGTGGGAGAACGTGCGTGTCTATTAGCAAATGCAGCGAAATATAAAAATGTAGTTATCAGCCTTTTTCGCCTATTCAGCAGTTGTCGTTGTCGGCTGTTGTCAGTCAGCGGCTATAGATTATGTGTGCTGGGGCCGGTGAAAAGACGCTAGCAAAGTTCGTCTGAATGGCGTCCAATAGAGGGGATTTTATTCTTAGTGGATTGTTGGACGAGGAGAAGGCGAGGTTGCTGGCGGAGAATGCGAAAGAGCAGAGGGAAGCAGCGGAAGCCGTGCGTGGAAGATGAGGTAACGGGATGGAGTGTAGGCCCTGGCTTCTGGTTATGAAATGATGCATGGCGGTTGCAGGCCAGCCGTGCTCGCTGGTAATGGGTGCGTGGTGTTGAAATCCAAGTTCTGCGCTTATTCTGTTCTTTGGTCAATGATTGAAGGGATGTCGCCTTGTTTTATTTTTGTGCATCTGCGTCCCGTCGTGACTGCCTCGTCATGGACGCCCAGGCGTAGAAGTTCGAACGAGGGAATGATTTTTCAAACGCCTGGATATGTTATGATAGTACGAATAAATGGTAATTGGTAGAGGCGGCCAAAATTTTGTTGGAAGTGTGCCAACGCCGCACATACGACTTGAACAACCCTAGGTATCTTAGGAAAAGGAAGCACGGATACGTCGGAGTGGAGGAAGAGGAAGACGATGATGATGGTGAAGACGGAGAGGTTTACAATGGAGGCCTTGAGAATGGGGAGACATTGAAGCAGGAGAGCAGGCTAGCGGTGAGTGGCCCGTCATGAATTACATTGTGGTTGCAGTTGTTAGCGAGGTGTGTTGATTGCTTCTTGCCGCGGGTAATCGCTAGCGTGCATAACCTTCTTTTTTCAACAGGTGTTCTGGTGCATTGACTGCCGCAAAGCAATTAATGGGACTGATTATGTGCCTATCATGCCGTTTGGGAATCATACATTGCCAACATTTCGTGTTTAGAAGGCGCGCCTTCAGAAGCATATTCAGCACCGCACGAACCAGGTGCTGAAGGCGTGCTTGGAGAGGAAGGGGTATAAAGTGCGCATGACCGCATCGAAGAAGAAGAAGCAGCAGGAATCGGGCAAGACCATGATAACCGAGCCAGCATTGGCTTTCGTGCATGCAGTACATGGTGCGGCGCAGGCAGTGAATGCTGCATCGATTGCAGCGGTGCAGCCTGTGGCCATGGCGGTGCAGGGCGCGGGTCCTGATGTGTGGGCGTTGGCGAAGCAGATTCACGATGCTGTCATGGCCACGTTGTCAAGCCAAGGAATGGGTGTTGGTTCCAGTCAGGTGCCTCGCCCGGAGGAAGCTTTTCTGCTGTAAGCAGAGGTGCGGCATCAAGCATTTGCAATCGCCATGAGAGCAGTGGAGATGTCTGCGGCATGAAGCATTTGCAATCGCCATGAGAGCAGTGGAGATGTCTGCGGGATTGGGAGATCGGCAGACAATTGCAGGAGGACATTGTGCGGTACGCTTGTAGGGTGGGAGCTGTGTTGTTCCGCTCGCTAATGGACATGTGCCCCTGTAACCTCTTCCAGGCTACTATCTGCTATCCACCTCTTCAGGCTTGAAAAGTAAATTGCTGTACGGTTCACGATTGGCATGGCTTGACATGCACGCGTCCTTGACTGTGGTCTGCATGGGTTTGGGGTTTAGCGGTTTACATCAGACTCTGCTGTGTATCTGCTTAATCAGCCGACGTGTCACATGGGGACAGCAACGGCGCTGGGATGCAGCCCGGTGTGAATGCGAGTAAGGTACGCGCTGTCATGCATGGCGGATGGGGCGTGGAAGCCACGACCCACGTTTTTGTGTGTGCACGGGGGGCTAGGGGGCAAGTCGTTGTGTTGCTGCCATCCATATGGCCATGGATATGCGGGAAGCTTTCCCTGTACCCATACTTAATGATGCATGGACTGGTTGTGACAGCCAAGGGTTTAGCTGTCGTGGGTTTGCTGAGTGATCATGGCAGTCTGCTAGGCTGGTGCTAGAACAGCCATAGCGCGGTTACTGCTATGTCTTGCCCGTGCTAACTGATGCTGCAGCCATGCGTGGAGCGCGAATCGTCCCGTGAGGAGAAGGAGGAGGCGGGGCCGGTGCACCCATGGGCAGGGCCGGAGAAGAAGGACGCGGAGCACCCAGTGTGGGAGAAGGAGAAGGCGGGGAAGCACTGAAGCTCCACCCCATGTCAGGCCTCTAGTATAGGTGCCAGTTAACTAAACCCATGCACGTGCAGGTTGTAGCTCAGAATGTATTTAAAATCATATGCCCCTTTTCAGGTATATGTGTAACAGTGACTCCCAACGGATATATGTTCCTAATTTATTAAATTCTTACTGAATAATTGTTGTCTTTATGAACCCATGAAGAGCAAAGCCCGGTGGGGAGTACATGTAACGCATTACCACGAGAAGGGGTCCCCACACCGCATTTCTTCGCTCTCTGTTCCTATGCAGAACAAGAAGAGGTGGAAGACCAATGTCCCGGCTCACACGCCAGCCCATGTGGGTAAGCCCCCTCCCCAAAGCGGAAGGGGCGCTTTGGGGAGAAGTGTAGTTAGTATTTTGTAGACTAGATAGCTTAGAGTTAGCTTATTTCGATGTCGCGGCTTGACCCACCTCTACCCATTCAGCAAGGAATATGCATGTGCTGCATGATCTCCCAACGGAGGCATGTTATAATTTTATTTGATTCTTTAATGTAGTGTCTTGGGGCATGATGCAGATGAGATTTGTAACTTCCGTGTAATTATGTTTCTAAAGAGATTAGCATAGTACTCTAAACATGCCCATGCGCATGACACGCAAGTACTAACTTACTTACACCAGACCTGGCAATAAACAAGCATTGATGGGATGGACCCAGCGATACATAATGGGCGTGCATGCATAAAAAATATACACTATGCATGGCCCAATGGGCATGCATTCAAATAATTACAAATGAAGGCCGACATGAGAGCACTGAAGCTAAACCAGACCGGGCCACAATTAACCCTCCAGCACCAAAGTTCCACTGCATCATGTAAGACAAGCCTGACATCCATCCATCCATCCATCCATCCATCCATCCATCCATCCATCCATCCATCCATCCATCCATCCATCCATCCATCCATCCATCCATCCATCCATCCATCCATCCATCCATCCATCCATCCATCCATCCATCCATCCATCCATCCATCCATCCATCCATCCATCCATCCATCCATCCATCCATCCATCCATCCATCCATCCATCCATCCATCCATCCATCCATCCATCCATCCATTGATCGGGGTATAGTCCTAGTACAGCCATGCTACGTCCTGCATGGCTATGATGAGATTACTTGCCCACGCTCCTAGTGTTATGCCATGCTCACATGGGTCTTATTGCACCCACAGATTGCCGGATCGTTAGCGTGTCCGTTTAGCTAACGCGCCCGAATGCAGCTGTGGCATGCCTTAGGCATGAAGGAGACTGGGGGTCTCTGCCCTTTCTCCTGTTGTGCACACACAGGGATTAAAAGCACTTCGGTGCTCCGTGACTCCCCAACAGGAGCACGTGTTTAATTAAATAATAAATGAATGAATCGGGGTTAACTAATGCTCCTTGACTCCCTAATGGGGGCATGAGTTTAATAAATGAATTAAGTAGTTAGTTAATAAATCAGGTTGATTCAGATGAGGTCCCTGCTGGTTCCTTGTGGACTGGCCAGCCAGGGAGATATCTTCTTACATGGTCAGGCCCTTGCCGACCATGTAAGAACCTGTTAGGCGACGCAGTGGCCAACATTGGACATACCGCCATATATTTGTCTCCGCGATATGATTTTAGCTGACATGCAGAGCACAGACACTGTTGGCGTCATCCGCTCAACCCCTCTTATTCAGACATGGGACCTCAGATGTGTAGGATTAGTAGCGTTGCCCAGGCGGACATTGTCAAAGACTACGACCCCCCAGTTGTGGGTCCTAGGAAATTTAACAAGCATGATTGTCTCCTTGTTGATAGGCATTAATTAATCCTTGATGATAGGCATTGCTTGCGTGCAAGATTAGCTCGAGGCCCATATTTTAGACTACTAGCTGAGCTGTGGACATACATGTAGTTATTGACGTCTTGACGGATATTGACGTCTTGGGGTGACTTCCACTATATCTTCTTTGGGGAATTCAGAGATCCCGGTCCCCCAACATGGACATGAGACTAATTAAAATCAATTAATCAATGTCATGAATAGAGCGCGTTCATGACGTTCAGTCATGAACAGAGCCCTAACCTTAAACACATAAGAAAACAATTATGGCGGGCCATGTGACCAATGTAAGAAGCTTAGCCCCCAAACATATTGTTGTCTCACGTAATGAATCACTTGCTGATCAACAAATCGATGGTTATCTCATAGGCACAATGTACCTCTGACCATCATTGCTGGCCCATGCATGCATGCACCAATGGCAGCCTACATGACACATACATCGCTTATTTGCCATGTAAAAAATGCGACAAAGTGTCCATATAGGTACTCATAGATTAGCACAAATTCCTTAGCACGATGTGGACAACTTTACTTAACGGTGAAAGCCTGTCTCGCCCTTATTGCCTTGAGGGTTCCCGGCGATAGGTCCTGTCTGTTGGTCGACATTTTTCTTTTGCAGCTGGCCATCGTCGGTAGGTATGAATGATCTCGATGCTAGCAATTACGATGATGATACCCGAGGTAGTCTATACCTAGGATCGAGAGCTTCTTCTTGTATGGCAATGCCGGCAGGGCGATGACGGTGACGGCCGTCACCGTCATCGCTCTCGACGGGCGTGATGGAAAGGACCTGTTTGATAGGCGGCAGCTATTGGTAATATAGGTCGTTTACTATTACTCCCAATAAAGGTTGGCCCTCGGCATGGCGATAACGGGGCGATGACGGGGCGATGACGGGGCGATGACGGGGCGATGACGGGGCGTTGACGCGCGTGATGAATAGGATCTGTTTGATAGGCGGCGGCTATTGGTAATATAGTTTGTTGATTAAGAGAAGAGTTTAGATGTTGGCCCGTCGAGGGCGATGACGGTGACGGCGTCACCGTCATCGCCCTCGACGGGCGTCATGAATACGACCTTTTTTATATGCGGCGGCTATTGGTAATATAGGTCGTTGACTATTACTCCGAATAAAGAGTTAAGAGGTTGGCCCTCGGCATGGCGATCACGGGGCGATGACGGGGCGATGACGGGGTGTTGACGCGCGTGATGAATAGGATCTGTTTGATAGGCGGCGGCTATTGGTAATATAGATTGTTGATTAAGAGAAGAGTTAAGATGTTGGCCCGTCGAGGGCGATGACGGTGACGGCGTCACCGTCATCGCCCTCGACGGGCGTCATGAATACGACCTGTTTGATATGCGGCGGCTATTGGTAATATAGGTCGTTGATTATGCCAGTCGGTCTTTACATGTAGGGATTAAGAGGTGGGCCCTCGGGAATTACATCGGGCTGTACTAGGCCGTTATACCGTAGTTGTGTATCACCACCCTCCTTCCCACGGCAGGACCCGCTGTTGTGTGTGCTGGCGGCAGTTGTGTACCACCTGTACGGTATTTGTGTACCACCCCCCTCCTTCCCACGGCAGGTACGCAGCGACCCGCTGTTGTCCTGGCTGCAGTTGTGTACCACCTGTACGGTATTCAAGTGTACCACCCCCCTCCTTCCCACGGCAGGTACGCAGCGCCCGGCTGTTGTCCTGGCTGCAGTTGTGTACCACCTGTACGGTATTTGTGTACCACCCCCCTCCTTCCCACGGCAGGTACGCAGCGCCCGGCTGTTGTCCTGGCTGCAGTTGTGCACAACCTGTACGGTATTTGTGTACCACCACCCTCCATGGCCCATGCAGCCCGGCCAGGCATCGTGCCGTCGCCGACCCGACAACGTTTTCTCGAACAACACGAATTTGAATTTTAGGGACTGGAGCGGCTGGCACGCTAGCGGCACGACCAACGGAACAAGAGAACCGAGAAACTGTGGCCGCCAGGAGGATAAAGGTTTCAAGGCGCATGCGTTTGAGGCTAGCCAGAACCGAATGCGAGGTTTTACTTTATCAGACCGATGTATATCAATGTGGCCAGAATTCTTTTCCAGTTGCGGGGTCGTGTGTCGCCAATTTGTTGTTGGGCCGGGCACTTTAATCGTGATTGCAAGAAGTCAGTTCACGACGCCGTTAGCGTGGCATTTATGTACAGCAATTCATCGTTCGGCTTCTTTATCCTATCGGCAACTCCTCACGACGTGTGAGCGTGAGTCGGTTGTCGTGTGAATGGACACTTTCTGGGAAAGTAAGTCACTAGAGTGCCAATTTCACCGATCGCAAAACATTTACCCAGTTTGGGCAGATAGACCTGGCTAAATACGAGGGCAAGCGGAAGTAATTGTTGATGCATAGCCATCTGCTTCCTGCGCTTTGTAATTGTAATGAGTTGTTCGCAAATTTGCGTCTCTAGCGGTTACTCCTCTGTGCACAGCTGGCCACCAAGAAGACTTCATTGGCAGCCGGACTGCGGATGCTCGTCGTTGGAATATTAGCAACGTTAACATGTTTGCTGCGTTTTTTGTGAAGCTTGTCTAGCCGACTGCATTTGGGAGACTTGGCAAGGTTGCCTCCAACCGTTGAAGTCACAACCTGGGTGTCAATTCACGTTTACTAGCCACGGTCATAGTAACATTCTAATGGCATTTGTCCCAGTTTCAACATGGGTTTTCACTCTGATCTGATGGAGTGAAGGGCCTAGCTCCGTGGTTTTGTGTCATTGTAGCAGTTTAGTCGCCTGCTAACGTAGTGAATCTTCCATCCCACCTCTCCCACCCCCACCCGCACTTCTCCTACTCTCTCTCTCTCTCTCTCTCTCTCTCTCTCTCTCTCTCTCTCTCTCTCTCTCTCTCTCTCTCTCTCTCTCTCTCTCTCTCTCTCTCTCTCTCTCTCTCTCTCTCTCTCTCTCTCTCTCTCTCTCTCTCTCTCTCTCTCTCTCTCTCTCTCTCTCTCTCTCTCTCTCTCTCTCTCTCTCCCTTCCCACCCCCGCTCTCTTGTCCCTCCCGCACCCCTCCTCTCTCTTTCCCTTTTCCTTGGCTGTTGAGAAGGACTGGGGTGAAAACTCCAGACCGTTGGTGGCTGCCTTCAAGCAGGAAGTTTCAAGGATCAACAAGTTTTTGTGAGCTGTCTGATATGGTCACTGCTGCGACAAAGGTGAGTTATCTTGTTTTTCATGTAATTTTTTTGCTGTAGCTAGGTAAGCCGGCCATTTTGTACTCCCCTTTCTTTTGCTCTCACGATTTATTCTTGTTGTGGTTTATATGGTCCCGTTAAGTGGCATGCATTATCATTATCCACATTAGTGTGAGAAACCATCCGCAGTGTTGTAGCTTGCATCTATAACAACAGTTTTTGCTGCCGCCGCCACTGCTATTACCAACATTAAGTCATTCTTGCTTTCTAAGCACTCTTTTTCCTCTTAGGCTGTTGGTTGGGATACCAGCCACCCTTGCACGCATAAATTCAAGCACCGGGTGCATGTGAAAACACAACCAAGGCAAGAATGTCCCCCTCTCGCAATATCCCACCCACGCAACGCACCCAATGCAGCAAGAATGGGACCACCTTGTTGCCATGAGCTCTAGCACCGTTGCCACCCCTAGCTTTCTACTGTTCCCGTCCATCCTTATTTACACTGGCTGCTTTGCTTGCATTTCTGGCTCAGTGCCAGTTTGCACTTGCTAGCTTGCTAAGACAATAATGCAGCTTGCAAACGGCAAGGGCAAGCACCCGGGTAAGAGCAAAGGCAACCGCACGAGCAAAGGAAAGGGAAACTGGAAGAGCAAGCACAAGGCCAAGGAAAGGACAAAGGCACTTGTGCTTGCCAAAAGGGCAGGCTCAAGGGAAATGACAAGGGCAAGGGCAGGGGCAGGCACAAGGGAAGCGGATAAGGGCAAGGGCAGGCGCAAGGGAAAGAGATTAGGACAAGTCAAGCACGAGGGAACGGACAAGGGCAAGGGCAGGCACAAGGGAAAAGATGAAGACAAGGGCAGGCACTAGGGAAAGGATGAGGGCAACGGCAAACACTGGGGATCAAAGGATAGGGGCAAGGGCAGATGCTAGGGTAACAGTTAGGGCAAAGGCAGGCACAAGAGAAGAATAAGGGGCCGTGAAGTATAAGTGGAAATGCGGGTGGCGACATGGGGTTCGATCGGGCCTGCTGATGCAAATGCAGATTTCAACTGCAGTGACAAACACAAGCGTAGACATAGGCAACGACAAATTCCTTGCATGCGTGCCTTGCTCTTCACCGGCTGGCTCGTTTGCTAGTTGTCTAACAGTTTCTACCGATAAACATCACTTGCCATTGTAAGGTCTGCCTTGCTGCCGTGCTAGTGGGTAGCTGGGTGATCGTGCTTGTTCCTTGTCAAGGGAGGGATGCATGTGGAGTAGGTGGGTGGGTGTGCTTGTTCCTTGCCAAGGAAGGGATGCACAAAGGTTAGATAGGTGCACGTGCTTGTTTCTTGTCAAGGGAGGGACGCACAAAGGGTAGGTGGGGGCACATGGTTGTGCCTCGTCAAGGGCGGGATGCACGAAGGGTAGGTGGGGGCATGTGGTTGGTCCTTGTCTTTTCACCGCCCAAGCGATGGCGATGTAGCATGCATTATACATTTATTCGTGCATTAAAAATCACTTTCCTTACAAGCGGCCTTAGCCGACTCCATCTGCCGTTGCCATTTCTCCGTATTGCATTGTCCGGACACGGTTTTTGTGTCGCAGGTCTTCCCCCGTAAAGGCACAAGCTGCCTGCGCGCGGAATTATGTGCAGACACCTCGGTTTCCAACACGACGGCTTCCCGCACATATCGAGCTCTGGATGTACAACATCTTCCCCCGGCGCACTTGCTCCCGGATGGAGCTTCTGTGCGGTGCCGACATCCCCGGAGCTGTCCTAAGCACCGCATGGAAACAGTATTTCAAGCCACGAAGAGAAGCCACGAATTTGATATTGACTTGATATTGTCGTCAGAAGACTTGATATGCTATTTTCTGTGAAGGCGTTGGATTTTTGTGCATGACATGTAATCCTGCATTTAATAATGAAATTTTTTATGAAATAGGAACTTGTCTTGCATGAGCCTTGCTGCAAATGCCATTCATTTTTTTTCCCCCCGGGTAAATGGGTGTTAGGGGTTAGGTTGACCGAAATGATAAGTGAAATCAAAGTGAAATTCTGATAAGTGACATGCGTACTGCAATTCAGAACGACATAGCGACATGATTGTAGTACCGGTAGTGTACGCGAGAAGCATACGACGTCGTAACCTACGGGACCGAGTACCGGGATCGTAAATTACCAACTCGTAGATTACTACCTCGCAAATTACTACCTCGTACCTTACTACCTCGTACATTACTACCTCGTACATTACTACCTCGTACATTACTACCTCGTAAATTGCTACCTCGTAAATTACTACCTCGTACATTACTACGTTAGATCTTACCTCGGATCTAATTCGTAACTTACGAGAAAGATCTCGATGTGTATCTAAACTGTAATAGTAGCGGACTCCGTAAATTACCACCTCGTAATTTACGCCTCGGATGCTTTTTACCACCCTCGGACGAAAAGTATAGTGGACTGTCGCCGCGCCTCAATCTCGTTAACCGCACGCAGCACGCCCTTGGTGGAGCTGGTCGCGGGCGGTCGCGGCTGCTGGTACTGAGTCGGGACCTGTCTGGCATGCTGCAGGCGAGCCGCACGCTCGCCCGCGTTGCGGGGTCGGTCCCGGGGACCGGAGGAATCGGGGCGGCTGCCGAAGGCTGGGCCAGAGAAGCGAACGCTGGGTTCCATCTCCCCTGCACCGCGACCGGCGTTCTTGCCCCGGAGCTTGGGGCAGTCACGCTTGAGGTGTCCCACCTCGCTGCACATGAAGCACCGCGCCTTGCTAGCGTCGATCGCGTTAACACCCTGGTCAGTGTAGCCATCATTAGGGTCGTCGAGGTACTCGTCCCCCTCCTCGCCGGCAAACTCAGTGGAGTACATCTGATTCACCCGTCGCGGGGGAGCTGGCCTGAAGAAATGGCGCACGGAGGGTGCACGCGCGCGAGTCACCACGTCGGCCACCTGCAGAAGGTATCTCTGGATATTCAAGATGTCCCACTCCTTCCACGGCACCTCAGCGTAGTGTTTGAATACCTCGTCCTGTAGCTCGGGGCTGAGCGCCTCAATGAATCTGATCTTGTACTCGTACCAGGTCATGTCGGTCAGGTAGGCGGCGCTGGCCAGGTTGGAAAATACGTGTGCGGGGTATAATACGTGGACTTAAAATACGCGTATTATACGTGGGGGGTATAAAATACGCGGTGGTAAAATGCGCGACAGTTTTTGTGGTCCAATTGTCAGTCACCCAATTAGCACGCTCCTTGATGATGGTCATGCAGTTATTACAACTGAAATTTGGTGTATATGCTTATTTATTAACATCTTCCATTTATGCCCTGCAATCCTCATCTGATTATGATTTGTTAAATGCAGGGGGGAGCATGCTGCAACGGGAATAGTAAGGATTCAATTAATTAATTGATTGTAAGGAAAGCCATCCACTATATAATGCATGAGAGGACATAAGACACAACTTCCGAGAAGGAGGGGTGACGTGCCCTCCTTTGTACTGGATCATGCCGGCCACCATCTGCTTGAAAGAGGCGCTCTCAGCCGCATTGAAGGCAATGCCGTTCTCGATAAAAAATTCGGCAGCCAGCAGCTGGACACCTTTCTCGTCGACGGGAACCAGCCATTTGGTGATGCTCAGCTGGCCTTTGCTGGGAACCGACGACAAGTCAGCCGGCGCAGCCCCTCCCATCTCCGCCATTGCCCTGTTCAAATTGTGCTGCTTCTTGGCGTCTGACTGCTGCGACTTGTTGTTATACATCCTGAGAAACCTGCTCCGGATATTCGGTGGAATTTTGTCGCAGGGTAACATCCCTTCCCCTGCGATTCCGGCAAAGTGTGCACGGACTCGGAATACGCTGATTGCCCCCGCCCCGTACGAGAACTTCTTGTTGCAAAATGAGCAGAACTTATTCGACACAAACTGCGTTTTGTTACTAACAGCATCTGTGACTGCTTCTTTCTTCTCGAGAACGAAATCCCATTCAGGCCCTTTCTTCTTCATGGCTGCAAATCGAAAATGGCTGCACACTGTCGCACAGTCGCACTGGCCTCGTCGTCGCTATATTGCATTACACCGTCAGTAGCACAGCTGGCATTTGCTGGCACACTGTTATTATGCGTTTTGTACCTAGTCCTAGCTGTCTCCTACCGGCCAAACATTTTGCAAGGCTTGCGCTTTATGAAAAGAACTGTACGCATCTACTTCTAGTAGTAAAAACTCAAATGTGCAGTGAGCGCGCCGCGCCCAGAACCTGGGCACCGCGCCAGTGCCCGCTGCCCGCTGGTACCCCCGAAAAAGTCCAAACCGCGTGGTCAGACGTAAAATACGCGTAAAATACGCGGAGGCCCAAAATATGCTTTATCCCGCATTTTTTCGCATTCGTACGGCGTACATAACAACCCGGGGCGCTGGACTCAAACTTGGACAGAAACTCGCGATATGGGGTGGTCCCCTGGCGCAGCTTGCCGAAGGCGATTCGCTCGTGGAGCTCCGCGTCTGGGGGTATCAGCTTGCGGCGCACCCTGTCCATCAGCTCCTCCACGGTTTGCGGGTATGACTGGGATGCGATGCTCTCACAGTTCAAGATGCTCACCACCTCGAGGGGTCCATGCAGGTGTTGACCACATGTGGGATCAGATCACAGGTGGCAAGCTCCCAGCTGTTGTGATTGCACCAGACGGTATACTGCTGTTGCCACATGCGTCCCCATTCGTAGACCTCTCGCGGTTTCATATCCGCGTGCAGCTTGGGTACATTCTTGAAGGTAGGCATCGGTGGGGCCTTTACCGTGTTAAGCTTAGGCCCACCGACCTCTCGGTAGGAGATGGAGCTGAATGCTGGATGCTGCGACCGGGGGAGAGATCCGGATCTGTCCGGTGTACTGTGTGTCCGGCGCACCTGTACCGACGAGGGGTGTTCATACCCCGGGTCATCTGCAGTGCCACCCTGCTGAAATTCAGGTTACCGACGGCCGCGGGCGAAGGGACCACGCCATGCTGTCAAGCACCCGTGGACGCTGCGGTTGGGGTACCGGACGCTGGACGGGCGTATGAGTCTCCTCGCCTCGGGCAGTGACACTGCTTCTGTCATCCCCTGGCCTGGTCCGTGGTCTATGAGTACCAACAGGCGGGCCCTGAGTAGCTGGACCCTCGTCAACCTCGCCCATCCCTTCCAGATCGTCGAACTCGCCATCTGCCCCTGGAATCTCACCATCCTCATCCGAATTCCATAGCGCCGTGGGTAACAGGGAAGTACTGCCGAAGGACACTCTGCGTCTGCCCCGGTGAGTGGGGACCGGCGGAGGTCCCTGGGGACGCCCCCGCCCCGCCCAGGGATGCAATGGCCGCCCTGTGGCTGGCTGCTGATAACGGTAGTGCAGGGCATCTTCATTCTCGTCTCCCTGCTCAGTGCTCAGGATCATGTGGTAGCCATTGTGGTCTCGTCTGGGGTTGTTGTTGCTGCATCCGGGGTTGCTGTTGTTGCCGTTGCTGCTGCGGTGACCGTTGCTGCTGCTGCTGCTGCTGCTGCTGTTGCTGCTGCTGCTGTTGCTGCTGCTGCTGCTGCTGATGCTGCTGATGCTGCTGATGCTGCTGCTGATGTTGCTGCTGCTGCGAGTACCCTTGGAGCATCTCTCGGTCACTCCTGTCATCTCCCTGCCCTGTTAAGGCGTCTAGATTGTCCCCATCCGCTGGGAGCCTATAGGGTTCTGATCTCTGGATCGTGGGAAGCCTTCCGCAGGTCTCTCCATGACCTCACCTGTAACTGTCCCTACTTGGACGTGCAGTGGTACCTCTAGCCCCTCTAGCTGTACCGTGCTCGTGGTTGTCTACCGGTTCTACCTCTCTATTCTCTGAGTCTCTTTCTCTAGTCTCGTCTTCTGTCTCTCTGGCGTTCCTTGTTTGGGACCGTGTTGGCATGGTGCTCGTACCGGTACCTTACACTGCAGGCAACACCTCCCCAGGAAGGAAGAGAGAGAAAGAGAGAGAGCAACCACGTGCTATAGATCTATAACTATAGAACCTAGTACTACTCCCTAGTAATAGTATCTTCTACTGTCTGCTAGGGCCAATGGTCAACTGAGAGAAGGTAACTGTAACTGCATGCTGACCCCTCCCCCTGACTGCTGAGCGTGGGTGGCTTAGAGCATTCACGAGTGGTATGCATCCCCTCAGGCAATGGCATGTGTTCCCTATTAAACAAACCTATCTGCATCTATAATGTTATCAAACCCTTTCCACTTAGCACTAGAGCCTTGGGACAATATCTTATCTTTAATGTGCTCTTCACAAGTCTTCCAACTATAGAATATGGCTGGTCTACCCCCTTCCCCGTCATGAGCTACTGCATAGTAAGGAAATCCAGACTGCCCACCCTTATTTATTCTGTTGCGTCTGGGCATGTTACATCATAGTCTGGCAGAGGCTTGCAAGCAGGAAAGAAGGAGGGAATCCCAGGCTACCTCTAGGTGCAGTGACCTTTACCAAAACAAACGAGGAAAGAGCACAGAGTCTAACACAGCACACGCCCGAGCTTTCCGCGGAACGGGCTATACACACACACGGAGGTAAACACCGTCAACACAGTCGGCAACAGCCAGACGGTATCCACCCCCACGACCCCTTGCAGGTCAAACAACGAATGTCCGTCTCCGCGACGTCCATGGGCTCCAACGACATTTACAACCTATAGAGGGTACAACGTATAACATAATAAACCCCCTACGCGTGCGGTCCCGGAGAGAAAGCGAGCTCGCCAGCTAGCCTTCAGCAGGCATAGCTTGTAAAGAAAGAATTCTAACTAGGGGACGTACCATCTTCGATGACGTTAATCCCTCCTGAGCTGGCCGCCACCCGGTGTCGTTGAAGGCAAGCCCTGGCCGCCACTAGGTGTCGTTGAAAACAGGAGAGCTGAGCGCTATCGTTGACAGCACCTCACCACAGGACTATTGCTAGCCCCGCCGAGTATCCCGGACTGGCCGCTTGCTGCCTAGTAGGTCGTTGTTGAATCCCTTTACGGGCTGGCCGCCGTCCTGTCAGCAATCGTTGAATTCCGGAACCTCTACCTACGCCAAGCTCCGCCTTGGTATCCTAATTGGCTCACTAACCCTCTCCGCGAGAGTTAGCTAACCTTTCCAGCACATTTCCTCCGATAGCCAGTGTTACGTCCCAGCCCAGACACACCTAGCCTGAGCTACGTAGCGAAAGACCCTCCTTGCCGGAATTAGGAATAATTCAAGGTAGCCTAATGTAGGTTGCGCTTCACGACGTGAGTCGTGAGATATCTGACACCGCGGCTTGATGCCAAGCTAATTGTACACACTTAGAATGGCTAGCAACACCAATTACAAATGGATAATTGCCCCGGGCTCAATGTGTAGGCGTATTCGCACTTATCATTCATTAAACCAAGAGGACGAGACTCTCGTCCTCGGACTAATATAACCTAGGTTGATTGCGGCGCAGATACACGCCAATTTCCCTAGAACAATCCAAGTCACTCATTCCACGTAGGATCCGGCCGGGCCGACATCGACCCTCAACTACAGGATCCACGCCTAGAACTACGGACGGACTCAGAACTGGCGCGGCGCCACGGCACCGGCCCCTAAAAGGGACAACCTAGGACCAAAATAACTAGTCCAATTCACCCAATAGCCAATATCCATAAAACCCAATACAATAGACCAAACGGCCTTAGTAATTTATTCCATTGTTACGTCCGACCAAAAGGGCTGGGACGTAACAATAGCTATACAAAAGCTAGAGCGTGGCATCTCAGCAGAGAGCAGCTCTCTGCATGGGCAGTTGGGCACAGCATAACTGAGATAAAGCTAGGCATAATCTGGAGGGTGGCGCATCATAGGCACACATGTACATGGCTAAATAATACTCGTGCATCAGCTGGCATAGAGCCTGTAGGAGGCTTACATGTACATGGCCACGGTCTAACTATTCTAGATACACTACTACTGCTGTATTCCCCTAAGCTGGGGCGGCTGGAGTCGCTGGGGCCGCGGTGGTCGAGGGGGTCGCGTGCGCCAGGGCTTGTGGCCGACGTAGATGGCCGCCCCCTTCCAGTACACCGGCTGGCCCGCCTTGGTTTGCCGGAGCTGGAGGTAGGTCGGCCATAGCCCCCGTCGCCGTTGTTGCTGCGCCAGGGTCAAGTCGTCGTCCACGGTGAAGGGAGTGTTCTCGAGCCGCTTGCGGCGTCTGAGAAACGAAATATCTTGTCCACTGGGCTCTTAATTAAAGATGAGAAGAAGCAGGGGCACCCGGCCCTGCCTTACCCCGCGCGCGGGGAAGGCGGTGGGCGGTCAGCTTAATCTCACCAAGAAGCCCCATGCGATCAAGGATCTTGCTCTCAAACGCACGTGCAAGCTTCACGGAATTCTCACCTTCCTCCATGTCGAAGTTCTTGACGGTATGACGTTAAGGCTGCGCTTGGCGAGCTCGGCCTCCTCGCGGAGGTCCGGCGAGCTGCTGCTGCTGCTGGAGCTGTGCTGCAACGGCGGATCGAGGTGGTGGAGGTGGTGTCATGTCCGCCCAGGTCTGGGTGGGAGGAGCATCGCCAGCCGGGCCAGCGAGGGCTGGCTTGCCAGGCGGCAATGTCCTTCACCGCCTGGGCGGTGAGGCCTGCGGTGTTTTGCAGGACCTCGATGGCGATTGCATTGTCCTTGAGGCGCTGGTCGATGTGGCGGAGCTGGGCGGTGATGGCGGCGGAGGAGGGGGTGGTGGCGGTGGAGGAGGCGAGGAGGGTGGAGGTGGCGGTGGAGATGGTTGAGAGGAGGGGGAGCTCGGCATTCAGCGTGCTGCCCATAGCCGCCACATCCGTCTGCAGCGATGGGGGCCACGTGCTGCTCGAGGGTCTCCTTAAGGAGTGAGCGGATGGAGGATGCGGTGAAGGTGGTGGTGAGGGGCCTGGGGGGCCCAAGCTCCTCGATGGAGCGTCCAAGGAGGGAAAAGAGACCGAATTGCTGGAGGTGGGGGCGGCGGAGGCTGGGGAAGGGGTCAAAAGTGTAGGCGCGCCTCTGGTGAGCATCAAAGAGGCGACCTTGGATGAAGAGCTGCTTGCACAGTTCAAGAAGCGAGGCGTGCGATCCAAAAAACACGCAGGCCAGGATGCGTTCCTCGGTAAACCTGTCAAAGAAGCCGGGCTGGCTGGCTGCGACGACAAAGTCGAGGTCTACCCAGCTCGGCTCGGCAGGGCGACTGCGCTTGGGTTCAGGCGACGCTGCTGGCGAGGCGGGCTCGGGGGGGGGCTGGGCGACCACTAGAGCTTGGCTAGTGGCGCCGCTGCCTTCTGGGCCGGTGGGCGAAGCTGCAGCCTGAGCTGCAGACGTATTTTCATTGCCGAGCGCAGCCGCCAGGCTGCGTTGCGTCGAAGAGCGTTTGCTCGTCATACATTGCGTAATAGCTTCGGAAAATTATATCAGCATGTGCGTCGTAGAAAGACGCGTCGATTGTGATATTCACTGCTAAATTCCGTGCTCAAGCGTGAAAGTTATGAGCTCCGCCGTCAGCCATGGCTACCTCGTGGCTCGATCGCGGTAATGACTGGACATAATTTCCTTGTACGGCATGCGAATTCCTGGAACCATGAATTATTGCATTAATTAATTTACACGTAAACTATCTTAACGTGGAACCATGAACTTAGGCTCTCAAGGACAAAAGAAGCCTACCCGATAAAGAGCTTCTCATGTGCTTGCCACATGCCTGCCTCACCCTGCAGGACAACGGGCTGCCAGCCAGGCACCACCTGGCTCCTCATAAAATTGATTGTTGCCTGCTTGCGAGCTCACCAGACAGAAGGGTGAATTCACAGCGCCACTATTTAACACGCTTAGCGCAGAAATCACCAAGGAAAGCAAGCGTGCCTCGCAGGGTATTAATCCTGGAATCGCAGGGTAGTACCCTGGCAGACTTTTGCCTATCCCTCCCTCCTTGACTAACACGTTTGCCAGCTCAACTTGAGCTTAGCTTGACTAACACCTCCCTTCGGTTTGTGTTTCTTATTGATTACATCGGCAGAGCCTGTTTCCTTTACACCATCCCTTACATGAACATTTCTTTCCTTATTTAGGTTTCCTTTCCCTGATCCCCACCACCACATCAAGTTTCCGTTTCCTGTAGTCCTTCCCTACCAAGCCCCCCACTTTCTCCCTACTAAATTTCATTCCTGGCCCGCAGCCCCCACCACGACGGGCGCCGTCCTCCGCGCACTCCCCATGACCCGCTTCCCCTTTGGTGACGGCGGCGACACCATCCAGTGCCGCGGGACCCTGCTGGCCCTCCCCTCCTCGCCCCCCGGTGGCGGCCCCCCTAGCCGCAGCTGCAGCAATGGCTGCATCTTGCGGCCCAGCTGTGGCCGCCCCTCTGCGTCCGTCAGCATCACAGACCCTTGCATCGCCTCCACGATCCGCTCCTTGATCATCTCCGGTGCGCGCACCTCCAGCCCAGGGGGCCTCCTCCCCCCAGGGCCCCCCCAGGACCCATAGGGGGTGCTCGTCGACATGGTACCATTGGAGGCATAAACGCCCACAGCGTTCCCATTGGCCGCAAAACCGTTCCCATTGGCCAAGAAGTGGGTTCCCCGGTCGGGAGCGTAGCTCTCGTTCACCATTGTATTTATAGGCATCCCGTCATGAGGCATCCCGTTTAGACCCATCCCATTTGAGGGCATCCCATTTGAGGACACTGTGTTCATGGGCACTGCATTGACAGGCAGCGGGTGCACCCCGTTGGTGGCCGGATGGGCCAGCCCTCCCCCGTTGGCACACGCAGGAGCCGCTGCAAATTCTCCATTGCAGGAACGCTCCCTGGCATCCATCATGGCCGCAGGCCCTGATAGCCGTGACATGAGGTTCGCACGCACGGCGCTCTTGGCAGATGCCGATGGTGATGGCTGCTGTTGTTGAAGCTCGCCAACAACCGAGACGATGACCTGGCTGCAGCCGCCTTTCTCCGCTAATGACTCGAGTCTTGGTGGACCAGCCACGATCGCCGCATGCTCGCTTCTGCTGTCAAACGCGCCGCCACCACCGGCCCCCATTCCCTTGCCAACTGATGTGCTGGCATTCGAAATGGCGCACGGCCCAACGCCATTCCCGTTCCCGTACTGGCCCACCCCCAGAACGCCCCCAGTCTCCTGGTGCCCTGGCCCAACACCGCCCCCTACTCCATCCATGCGGCCAATCTCATTCATGTTGCTGTCGCGATTCGCCCCAACCAACCCAGCGGGCTGACTTGACGCCAATGTGTCCCATGGGCCCTCGTGACGGCTGCGGGCATGTGCGCCGTTGGCATGCCCCTCGCCACCGCGAATCGCCCCGTCAGCTCCCCCTTGATGTTCCCGGACCACTTGGGCCTCCTCACCATGCATACCCTGACACATGCTAGCAGCCTCGCAGAAGCCGGCCTCCTGCCTGCGACCCGCAGCCCCCAAACCCGCCTCTGATCCACCGACTGTGTGTGCCGAGGTGGCAGGACAGGAACCAGCCGCGATAATGCTACCAGCCACGTCACCCACAACACGGCCGCCGGTGGCGGCACCCACCATGTTGACACCAGCAGCCGTCACAGTACCAGCCATGCCAGCCATGCCTAACTGGCCATCGCTGGCATTAGTTGCACCCACCACGTGGCGTCCCGCCGCAGCACTGCTACCAGCCACTTCAGGGGCATGACCGGGGACGCCCCCAATCCCTGCCGCAGCACCACCCATGCCAGCCATGCCCCCATGGCCACCACTGCCAGCCGCGGTCGTACCCACCAGGCCCTCGTTGTGCCGGATGAAAGCATCCTCCTCGCCATCCCCGTCCACACTGCTCGCCGCCGAGGGTGACATCAGCGGGCTGTCCGCCACCGACCCGATATCCTCCTCACCGCCACCCCCCCGGTGGCCCAGCATCAGCGACATGCGGTGGGTGGACAGCCGCCCGCTTCCGCCCCCCATCAAAGCGGACAACTGGTCCCGGTCGGCTAACTGGTTCTCGCCGTCGCTGTTTTCGTCGTCGTCGGACGAAGCCTCGCTGCCGTCCACACGGCCGTCGTCGCTCGACACCATGTCGTGGTCCTGGTGGAAATAAGTGAAGAGAAAAATAGTCTGGTGACCATGATTAGTGTAACTAGTCACCGTCATCGCTCGATACCATGTCGTGGTCCTGGTGGAAATAAGAGAAGACAGAAATAGACTGGTAACATGATTAGTGTAACTAGTCACCATTGTCGCTCGACACCATGTCGTGGTCCTGGTGGAAATAAGAGAAGAGAGAAATCGACTGGTAACATGATTAGTGTAACTAGTCACTGTCGTCGTTCAACACCATGTTGTGGTCCTGGTGGAAATAAGAGAAGAGAGAAATAGCCTAAAGATCACTAAGCTCCCAAGAAGACCAGCATTTGATTAACAAAATAAGGGGAGCCTTGCCACAAATGCAGCGGTTACAGTGGCCTTAAGGTTTCTCAGTCTGCACGCGGAAGCAAGAAGCCTCCAGGGTGGGAGGGAGGGAAAGAAATCATGGCGGATCAGTGCCGGCCTAGCTTGCTTAAGGCATGGTCCGCCGGCACACACGCTGACATCATCCTAAATTAATTATCACTGGCATGCGTCACGCACCGGCCTGAACAGAGCTGAAAACGCCACTACAAATAACGTGGCCACGCACCCCCAGGCTAGTGCATTAACCGTACAGGTAGTCGTACAAGGTTGTCAAACCTGACAAACATAAATCTCGCCCATCGACCCCTTGGGCCGGTCCGAGTCCACTATACAATAATGAATCACGACTCACTAAAAAAATCAGTCAAAGATTCGTTAAGCAACCAGCCGACCCTACAGGTCCCTAGCTAATCACAGCTGGTGCAAACAATTACGGTAGTCGTATAAAACCTAATAATTTTTTGGACCACTCATTAATAGCCACCGACACTTCCAAACAACCGGGCCATTCAAGGAGAATTCAGGGGAGCATGAAACCCTTTGTACACAACGAGTTAGTCAGCCCATGTCGCAGACAGCCTTCCCCATCGAAGGCCAAGGCATAGCGGCCCTATTTTTCCCGCATGCGTTCATGAAACTATATTCAGAGAAAAACGATGGTAACCATGATTAGTGCAACTAGTCACCGTCATCGCTCGACGCCATGTCGTGGCCTTGGCGAGATAACGTTAGTAAGTTTTGTTTTCCTAAAAAAGGTAAGTAGGAATATGAAACTAGAGGGATGAGGTTGGGACATCCAGGTGACGCCCATATTAGCGAGCACGACGAGCAGCATCAGCCACTACTAGCCAAAAAGCCGACAAGATTTCTGGGTTCTTCCAGACGTAACAAGTGAAGAGACGCTCCTGAGAAACAAAACCAAACCTCCACCAACCCTTCATCCATTCCATTTAACCTCTTCTGCCCATGGGGTACAAATCACATAATGAAACAGTTCAGTGCACTCACCCTGTAATCAAACACGCTGGCCGTGTCGAAATCATCGTGCTGGGGGTCCGGAAGCTGTCGAGGTGTAGAGCTGCTTGTGCTTGGTGTCGAACAGCTCGCGCCCCCCCCTGTCCGTACCCCCCTCTCCCTCCCGCCCCACCCCCTCCATTCACCCCATATACACCCCCACCGCCACTCCCGTACCATCCTCCCCCACCGCTCCCAAACGAGCTCCCGTCCGGGGCGCTACCGTCATACCCCCCCGCCCCTCCCTCCAGCTCTCCACCCCCACGGTCCGCATGCCCCGTCATGAGTGCATGCCCACTGGGGGGGCAACCCAGTTGACCGAGCTGCCCCATACAGCTGGGGTCCATGTGGCCCCGCTGGATGATTCGCAGCATGGCCTTGGACGACCAGGCGACTGCGCGCCGCTGCCGCTCAAACTCGGCAAACACGGTGGTGGCAGTGTTGGTGGCGGCGTCCAGAAGCGGCTCGCCGCAGGCCAGCCGTCGGATGCAGCTGCGAGGGCAGCGGTCGGGGATCGGGGAACGGCGGGGAGGGGTAGGGATCGGGGTAAGCCGGGGTTGGCGTGGTGTTGCCATGGAGGGTGGGGCGGGAGTGGGGCAGGGAGTGGGGCGGGGTTGGTTTGGGGCTGAGGTGGGGTGGGTGTGGGTGGGTGAGTAGGGGGATGGGGTAGGGTGGGGCTTTGGGGGGCCATATGAGGAGATCGGACACGATTGAGACTTGGAGAAGTTACACGCATCGTTTATATGTCCCCGCATTCAGGTGGCAGTAAACTGGTACACGAAAAGAAAACAACCGACCCCCCCCCATCCTCACCTGAGCAGTACAAGGGAAAGCAACACAAGGTCATAATAGCCATAGTGCGCAAACGCATGGGCATATCAAGGAAAAAAATAAAATAAATAAATTAACGGACAATCTTCCCCACGCATGGGCATATCAAGAAACTAAAGAAAATAAATAAACGGGCAATCTCATTCCCTGCCTCCCCCGCCTGCACCTGAACAGGGGCGCGATGCACACTGCAGTGGAAGCTCGTGTTGGTATTATTATTATTATTAGTATGTTATTATATTGATATTAATTATATTGTATTATTATATTTATATTGATAGGACACTGCAGCCTGGGGGTATGATAGGACACTGTAGCCTGGGGGTATGGACACTATAGCAAATATCTACGGGAAGAGCCCCCCACCACCCGACACTGGGGGAACGGACACTGCAGCACAGGGGTGTGGTCACTACAGCATGACGGTGTGGACATGACAGCGCGCACACACCCGAACACGGTCGCATGCATGGCGATGTGGACACTATAGCATGGCGGTGTGGACACTATAGCATGGCAGTGCGCACACACCCGAACACGGTCGCATGCATGGCGATGTGGACACTATAGCATGGCGATGTGGACACTATAGCATGGCAGCGCGCACACACCCGAACACGGTCGCATGCATGGCGATGTGGACACTATAGCATGGCGATGTGGACACTATAGCATGGCAGCGCGCACACACCCGAACACGGTCGCATGCATCGCGATGACACTGCGGTCGACGCTCGTGTTGTCGATCTTGGGGATGTGTTTCTTCTCGGCGCGCACGCACAGGTAATCCTGCCGCGCGCAAAGGCAATGCGTGCAGGGGCGCAGGCACGCCCAGGCGAACAGCAGAGGCACGCAGGGGAAGAGGCATGGTCAATGGCGCACTCTCAGAACAGCACCAACAGAGAAAGGCAATATAACAAGAAAAATTTCAACCGCGATATTAAAACGATGAGTGCGGGCAATCGTGGCAAAAAAAGAAACTTGACTGCAGATGGGGCTAGACAACAATGTATGCAAATTTTCTCGAAGTGTCAAACTCTGCAGCAACCATGGAACTGGAGCTACACAACAGCAGTGCTGATGCCCCCCCCCCCCCCTTCACCCCCCCCCAACCCTGCATGGGCCTAAGCAGGGACGTGCGTACCTGGATGGTGCGGATATTCCGGAAGTGCTTTATGTACTTGTTCTGGGACGGCTCCAGCGTCTGCCACAAGGGATCACCACGCGGGCGTGTGCGAGTATCAGTATTGGCCACCAGCCAAAACGCATACGCAAGAACAAGTTAGCGAGCGGTAGAGCACGCGGGCGCCTGGGACAGGGCTGGCACTCAGACGAAAACAAACGAGGTCTGCAAAATTTTGGAATCCAACAATCATATAATACTACACTACAGGATACAGTACAGGGGTATAGAGTACAGGGGTATAGAGTACAGTGGCATCGAGTACAGTGGCATAGAGTACAGGGGTATAGAGTACAGGGGTATAGAGTACAGGGGTATAGAGTACAGTGGCATAGAGTACAGGGGTAAAAGTGGGAACAAACATTGCGCAACAACATCCGACCCTTTCATGGGTAAGGGGTGATCTTGTGCAGCTGCAAGCTTAAGGGGCCCTGCGTGAGGGCGACACACTTGCTGCAATAGGGCAAGGTGATGCCCGAGGAACGGCGGGACCCCAGCGATCCCCCTCCTGTGATGTATGAGCTGTGATGTATGAGCTGTGATGTAGCCCTCACCACACAGCCAACTTGACTTTGCTTCTTACTCACCATGTACTTGGCCCACACATGCATTTGACAGTATTTGCTGATCATCAAGCACTAAGTGCGCATGGCAAATCATTTACCCCAGTGACTATCCCATGCCAGCTGTCACGTTTCCCTTAGCACGTACTTGGCCCGTACACCACGGCTTCGCAACGCAGCCCCCTATATGCAAGTGTCTGACCTTGGTTGTTATTCACCACTACTCGGCGCAAGGCAACCCCCTATATGCAAGTGTCTAACCTTGGTTGTTATTCACCACTACTCGGCGCAAGGCAACCCCCTATATGCAAGTGTCTAACCTTGGTTGTTATTCACCACTACTCGGCGCAAGGCAACCCCCTATATGCAAGTGTCTAACCTTGGTTGTTATTCACCACTACTCGGCGCAAGGCAACCCCCTATATGCAAGTGTCTAACCTTGGTTGTTATTCACCACTACTCGGCGCAAGGCAACCCCCTATATGCAAGTGTCTAACCTTGGTTGTTATTCACCACTATTCGGCGCAAGGCAACCCCCTATATGCAAGTGTCTAACCTTGGTTCTTATTCACCACTACTCGGCGCAACGCAACCCCCTATATGCAAGTGTCTAACCTTGGTTGTTATTCACCACTACTCGGCGCAACGCAACCCCCTATATGCAAGTGTCTAACCTTGGTTGTTATTCACCACTACTCGGCGCAACGCAACCCCCTATATGCAAGTGTCTAACCTTGGTTGTTATTCACCACTACTCGGCGCAAGGCAACCCCCTATATGCAAGTGTCTAACCTTGGTTGTTATTCACCACTACTCGGCGCAACGCAACCCCCTATATGCAAGTGTCTAACCTTGGTTGTTATTCACCACTACTCGGCGCGCACATGTGGTTCAACTATGTAGTCATTTACCATGTACTTGGCGCGCACGGCGAAGCGCTCCCTGTGCTTTGCCTCATTGCTGATGTACACGAGGAAGGGGATGATGGTCGGGTGGCGGCGCATGAGGCCCACCTGGCAGTGTGTGTGTGTGTGGGGGGGGGGGCAGAGGAGGGCAGGGGGGGGAGGGCAATAGGCCACAACAGACACACGACATCCCCGCACCGATAGGCACAAGGAAAAAGGGGCAAGGACAGGCACATCACACATAGGCACCAAGGCAAGAACAAAAGGCATCTTGTACATGTAGGCTGCAACAACGGGTAGAGAATGGGAGTGGCGAAGAAAGCGAGTAATCAAGTCCTAGCTGGCCACGCCAGCCGCGCCCCATCCCGCCCAACCCCACTATGAGCAGTTATCCCGACAAAAATAAGCACAAGGCCCGAGCAATCCCGCCCCACCCCGCAGCGAGCTGCGCCCTTCACCCACCCTAACGCTTAGGCGAAGGTGCTGCGTTGCCTCACCACACGACGGCTACTTATGCCTTTGCCTTAACCACGAAATTCAGGCTGAGAAACTATGCTGCTTTACCACAAGGTCGAGGGCAAAACACTATGCAGTCATTACAAAACCATAATGCTGTCTTCCCCTTGCCACAACGTGGAGGCGGAAATGACTATGCAACCTTTCCTTTACCATGAAGTTGAGGCTGAGGTGGATGCAGTCATTCTGTATTATTATTATTATTGTTATTATTATTATTATTATTATTATTATTATTATTATTATTATCATCATCATTATTACTGTCGTTGCTATTGTTAACCAATTCCTCACCACAAAGTTGAGGCTGAGGTGAACGCCCTCCACGACGAGCGACTCGTTGCGCCGCTCGCACTCGCCGATCAGGCGGTCAAGGCTGTCCAGGATCATCTCACTCTGCGCCTTGTAGCTGTTCATCGCACAATAGGAGTTTCAACAAACAGAAATAGAGCACGGCACATACAACAGGTTAGTCCAGGATCATCTCGCTCTGTACCTCGGAGCTGGCAACATAGTTAGACTCGTCCGGGCAGGCTGGTGGGCGTGCGATAATGCCTGAATCAGCTCGCTCTGCGCCTTGTAGCTATCATCATACTAGCACCACATCATATACCATAATAAGATTGTATACTATACAAATAATAATACTATTATAACATATACAATAATCCACTATGACTATTACACTTATGCCTGGTATATACTATCGCATACACCAGGCTACCGGATTCTCAACATCGTACGCGGCACACAAATGGGTAGTTCCAGAATCGTCTTCCTCTGCGCCTTGCAACTGGCAGCACAATGTCAACTGGAAGCACCAATGCACGCCGTAACAGCCACGGAGAAAATAGACGCATACATGCTTTCACGACAGCAGGGCAGACCCGTCACCTACCCCTTCACCGTCAGCTGCCTGGCCTGCGATAGCTGCTCCCCATCCACACTTTCCAGGGAAGTCCTGCCCACCCCCATCTGGCCCTGCCCTCCGCTGCCGCTCGAGCCGACCCCACTCCCCCCGATGCTGCTCCCCCCAGGTGCCCCCGGGACGGCATCGGTCTGCAAGTAGTCCCCCGCGTGGTACGTGCTGGCCCACAGCAGGGGGCACGCGCTCGCCCCAACAAAGCCCCGCATCATGTGCCGGATGCTGTCGGTGCTGATGACCGTGGTGATGCCCAGCCGGCTTGCCTGTGGATGGTGGATTGAAGGACATTATGTCATGAGTGGCAGGTATAGACATCAGATAGTGTGTGTGTGGGGGGGGGCATTCTGTGGTGATGCCTAGCCGGCTTGCTTGGTGGTGGTGTTGTGTGTTTGGGGGGCTGCCGTAGAATTGACAGGGGGAAGGGGGGGGAAGCGGGGGTAAAGATATTGTATAATGGGTGGCGGTGACATTGTGTCGTAATGCCCAGGCGGCTCGCCCGTCTATGCTCCGCGTGTGCCACCCTTGTTGTGGTTGTTGGCGGAGGAGCGTTGCGCCATGGCAGGGTCAGGAGAGGGGGAAGGGTAAGGGACTTCAGTTGATGTCGTCGCATGTGGACAGCGGGGAAGGCACATTGGGTCAGGTGGTGGTGGTGGTGGCAGGCGTATTGTACCACCACAACGCAGTTGGCAAATTTGTCACTTCATTATTATTATTATTATTATTAGTCACCTTCACATGACTGCTGGGGATGGTGCGAGTTATCTCAATGGCATTAGCTAGTCGTACCACTGCGGTCGGCGAGAGCAGCTGACCAGAGATATGTGCACCTATGGCTACTAACTAGGTACTGCCACCACCATCCAAGCAGACGGTGCAAGGAGCTATGGTTACTAACTAAGTACTGCCACCACCATCCAAGCAGGCGGTGCAAGGAGCTATGGTTACTAACTACTTACTGCCAACATCATCCAAGCAGACGGTGCAAGGAGTACATCCTCCGCATTGTTAATTTTAATAATAATTCAAGTATAATTGTTTATTATTTTAGTACACCACCTGAAAGCGCAAAATAAAACAAGAAAAATGTAAATAATAAATTCCCGAGTGAGCTCGTCTGTCTGTTTTCTGGCTACCAAACAAACAAACAAGTTGTAAATAAACATTGCTTGGCGGACAAATGTGCTTCACTGACGGTACCAAATGAACAAATAAAAATATATGATTATTCGGCAATCTAAACGTGCGCTTCTCACTGGTGGTTACCAAACAAAACGCTTGTGAGCTATGCCAGCTGCTGTGAGCTACGCCAGCTGCGCTGTGAGCTACGCCAACCAAACAAACGTTTGAAATAGTTAATTATTTATAAATCGAAGTTCTACCGGCTGGATCATGTCTACACCAACCAAACAAAGAAGTTTCAAATATTTAATCGCACAGCCAGTTCAACGGTTGTTCGGTAAACAAACAAACAAACTAGATATTATTTAATTGGACGTGCCGAGCAGTACTTTCAACCAATAAAACGAAATTATCTAATTCCCTAAGGGCCGTTCGGCTGAACCGAATTAAAATTAACAACGCGGAGGGAATATAGCCAACGTTCGCAAGGCACACACCAGCATCGAATGGGCAGTACTCCCTACTAACACATAATCGCTAATCAAATAAACACTACTATGGTATATTGATGCGCTCGTCTGAATCATACACCCAATTAGCTCACCAGCAGCGATGCCTGCGTGGATTTGCCGCACCCAAAAAAAGAGCGATCAGTGCATCCACTAACACACATATAAACAAGCTCATGTGCCTGTTGAAGTTGAATAAATGAACCTCAATAGGGAAGAGCAATAAGGTAACTCACAAGCAGCGATGCGAGCGTGGACTTGCCGCATCCGCTCGTGCCGCACAGCAGCACCGTGACGGACAGGGAGCGTTCCTGCAGCCTGCGCGGGTGGAAGCATATTACCATTGCAGCAGTGGAAGCAAGAGGCAAAAGATACCCCACAGAAGCGGGTCAGCTTCCACCTCCGACGGCCTGCGAGGGCCGCAGAAAAATAAACAAACATCACTATCCCCCATCCTCCTGCACCTGCACGCCAGCATGAGGTCACCATACCCCACCATCACACACCTGCACGCCAGCATGAGTGTCACTATCCCCCATCCTCCTGCACCTGCATGCCAGCATGAGGTCACTATACCCCACCATGCCATCACACACCTGCACGCCAGCATGAGGTCGCTGATCAGCGTCGGCTGCTCGTAGCGGAAACGGCACAGCACCTGGTACGCCAGATTCATGAAGTCCGACCGCAGGAGGACCACCGAGAAGCCCGAGGGCCGCCACCTCAGCTGGCCCAGGCGGCGGCGCCACTTCCGCCGCGCGTCACTCAGGGGGTCCTCCAATGGTGCGCTGGCGTCGGGTACTCCCTGCACACTGGCGTCCGCATCCCTTCCCTCCTGTTTCTCTCCTGTCCCTGGGCTCCAATTTTTTGTGGGGGCTCCATACCGCCCATGGGCTTCTTCTTCTTCTTCCTCTTTGCCACCTGCGCAGCTGCCTCTCTCGCTCTGCGTCCACGCTTCCCCCTTGTCTGTTTGTTTCGTACAAGTTTCTTCCACCACCCGCCCCTCTTGCTCCTCTTCTCCCGCCTGCTTGCCCATGCGCTCCAGGGAGTCACTATGCTCATGCGGACGCGTGCAAGCATCCACTGCGTCGCCCGCTGCCGCTCTTTCCGAGCCGCCCGCCGCAGCGCCAATCGTGGCCGCATTGATCATCCCACCCAGGGACCCCCCCTCGGTAGTGGCACCTCCCGTTGCCCCAGCAACTGACGAAACATCCTTCCCATTTGTGGCAGAGGTAAAAAAACCATCCCCATTGGATGGGGACGAGAAAGTGGAGGCATGTTGGCGCCCCTGCAGGCAGTTGCGCCGCAGCCAGCGGCGCCAGCAGGGACAGCAGCCGCCGCCAGGTTGCGCCTCCTCCCCGGCCTGCGCAAAGGCAAACCCACGCCCCTCCAACGGCACGGCCGCAGGCACATCACTGCCGCGCTCTCCAGAAACAAAAAGAAACGAAGAAGAAATGGGTGGGCCAACAGACGGCGCCGCGGCATCCGGGTCCCGGTGCAGCTTATCGTTGCTGCGGCGGTTCCCGCGCTCGCTATTTATAGAACCACCCATGCCAGCCCCAAACCCTGCAGGGGCAGGAAGACTGCCTGTTGATGGCTGGTTTTCCTCACCGGTCGACGATGAATGCGCATGCTCCGATGATGCATCTACCAGGGTATCGAATCCATGAGCCGGGGAACGCGTGCTCTCACACGAGACGCCCGCCAGGGACCCTGCCTGCCCTCGCTCTCCCCGCGAGGCCACGTTGCGGCTGCTACCTGCCGCACTCCCGCCCACACCCCCGGGCCCACTGGGGACTGCCCCCACTGGCGACGCGCATTGCGCCGTGCTGCTGCCAGTATTACTTATTTTCGCATCAGGTGGCCAGGCTGTCAGGCCACTTGGTTTCTCGTCAGGCAATACCCCCGAGGAATCAGGATGGCAAGCCCCTGGGGCACCCGAATCGGCACCATTGCCGACAGTCCCGGCGCCGCCACCATTCACACCACCGCTAGCATTCCCGGCACCACCAGCATCCACCCTACCGCCCCCGATCTCGCTTCCACTTCGCATCTCGGCACTGCCAGCATCCGTACCAGCAGACCCGTCCCCTGTCAGCCCATCCATCCGGCCCTCGCAGCGCTGGGAGTGCGCCACGTGGCACGTCTGGTGCCGCTTGAGGATGTGGCGTGGGGGTTGCTGCGAGTGGGCCGAGTCGCCCCCGCCGCCCCTGCCCCCCCCCCCCCCCGCGCCCCCCCGTAAGCCACCTGGCGTCGTCACACACCGACAGACCGCTCACGCACCCGCATTGATAGGGCGGCGAGGGCGGCCGGGAGGATGCCGGCAAGGCGACACCACCGCCGGCATGGCCGCCGCCATGGATCCCCCCGTCACCAGCGGTGCAGCCAGCGTCAGCGACCCCCCGCGGCGCCTGCACATCCATGCCAGGGCGGGAGGCGCTCCGACGCTCCACATGTACCAGGCCAGCAGTAGAGCTCAACGGTATAGAGTCAGGGTCTAATGCTGGCGCCGCAGCTCCCACTGCCGCCGCCGCCGCTGCTAAAGAGGATGTTGTTGCTGCTGCCGCTGCTGCTGCTGCTGCTGGTGAAGATGTTGCTGCGCCTGCAAACAATGCCGATGACGCTGGTGGCGTTAATGCCGGGAACTGCTGGGAGCTGCCACCCTCAAAGCCGGCCGGCTGCGCCCCCCCTGCCAGCCCCGCACACTGCAGCACATACTCGCCAAGGGGGGAGCCAGAGCGGCGCGTGGGTAAGCCGGACGCCAGCATGACTGCTTCCCCAGAATCGGCCCTTGCCACATAACTGGCACCTGTCACGTTTGGGGTACAGACGCCAGCAGAAACCAGGTCGTTGGTGCAGATGCCCGTAGACACGCGGGTACCTATGCCGGCAGAGGTGCTGGTAACAATACCAGCAGATGTGCCAGCACAAGTGGCACTAGGAATGCCGGTAGACATGCCAGTCGACAGGCTGGCAGAGGCGCTGCCAGAAATAGCTTGGGAAAAAGGGATGCTTGCGCAGCTGTCCGCAGTAGAGTCTGTGGCATTGACAACGGGATTGGCCGGACTGGGTGGCCGGTCCGGCCGTGCTGGCTTGCTGCTGTTTCTGCCGCTGCTGCCACCACCGCCGCTGCTCTTGGTTCTGCCACTGCTGCCGTGGGCCTCGAAACCGCTACCGTTGCTGCTGCCTGGCCGGCCCGTGGCGGGACCCGGTGGCGCGTGGTAGCAGCACACGTGGGGCGGCGAGCACGTGCAGAAGAGGTCGTAGAGCGCCTCGAAGACATGCTCCGAGATCTGCACCCAAGTGTTTTGTGCGTAAGGGCATGGTGTGTCGTGGGTAAGGGCATGGTATTTTGTGGGTAAGGGGCGCATGCATGTGGTGGTTAGCTTGGGTGCTAGAGAGCGGGACGGACCAATCGTAACATGAAGACCTGCGACCGATCGTAACATCAAGACCTGCCTGGAGATCGGTGCGTGCTTTGTGGGTGGTTGGCATGTGCGCGCGGGGGACGGTTTGGGTCGGCGGGTGTGGGTGGGGAGGTGAGTGGTGTGTGTGTGTGTGTGTGTGGGTAAGAGAAACCAGCAGATTGGTTGACACTTTGTTGGGTGACTCTTCCCTTCCTTGCCGTACGTACTCTTTCACCTATTCTTCTAGTTTCACGTGAACTAATACGTACGGTAGGAAAGTCAGAAACGATTCTCGATGGGGGGCGTCCGACAGCAGGGGGGGGGATCGGTTGTCGTGGATGGAAGGGGTGGGGAATGCAAGGGGTGGGGTTTGCCAGATTTAGGACACTAAACGCGCACACCGGGTAGTGTGACGCATGAGGGGCGCGTCGGGCGGTGCTATCAATACATTCACATAATCACATCCGGGTGGGTGGGCCCGGGACAGAGGAGGGGAGGGCGCGGAATAGGGGCGGATGGGCAGGGAGGTCAGGTGTTGTGGGGTAGTTGGGGGGGGGCAGGGGGGGGGGGGGGGGGGAAGGGTAAACCCCTAATGCTCACCACACAGAAATCATCGCAGGGATATAGCAGCCCACATCGCGAGGGGGTTGGGGGTCAGGACCATTGTAATATGTTCAGTTAGATAAGTAATATGCTCATGTTGTAGCAGGGGAACGGTAGCCCACGAGGTTCCTGAGCCATACTAAAAGCTCGAGGTCAGTGGAACATGCCAAAAGTGAAAACAAACAAAGAACATGCCCTGAAAGCAAGGAAATGGTTTCATTGCCCTTGTTGTTTGTGCACAAACCTTCCGCCCGGCAGCCATTCCCATGGCTGACAGCTGCTGCGGGACACCTAAAACTACCCCCCCCCCGAAAAAACGCGGGTAGTTTGGGTGACCATCCTTGCCACATCGGATCCAATGCACAGGTTTCCACGCATCAGGCAACTTGTTCCGGTGAAAGCTATGGCTGGCCCCCACCACCATAACCCCCCTCTGATGAATCGCTATATTAACCGGGCAGGAATCGAAGCGAATATCCAGGTAGGGTGCAAAACTTGAAGTGAAAAGATAGCCCAGCTATTGCCTGGTCAGCGTCGGGCAAGCCACCACAGTTTACGTCATGCGGGACAGAAAAGCCATACCATAGCAGGCAATTTAACCCTGCATTTTCTCTCCCAACGCTTACCTTCATCGCATGCCGCGGCTTACAGCCCATGAGCTGTAATGTGCTTGCGAGCAACGACCGGGTGTACTGGACCTCGCGAATGGCCGCTCCCTCGCCCTGCTCATCTTCGAAATTATCCTTGACGATGACATACTTCAGCTCAAGGCTAGGATGACCCCGTGACGCCATTGCTACATCAAGGTTTGGGGCTAATCAAGAGATGCGGGGCTCGAACCGACAGCCTCGCCATCACAGATCGTGACTGTAAGCGCCCCCCATACCGCTCAGCTGCGGACATGCTGCGCGAAGGCCTTGGAAGTGATCCTCCTGTGAAATCCCTACAGTTGTCCTCCATGGACAAAACTAGGTGAAAACTTCCCTTGCAAACAACGCAAACAGAAAAGAAAGATATCACGCCTTTAGGGATTCAAGCCTCAATTTGTTGTGAATTGAAAAGTAGCAACCATACTTCTTGCGCGATCCGCCATTGCACAGTGCAACAGGTGCTCTGCGATTATTAAGCGACCGATCTCGGAGCAAATCTTCCGTACTATCGCGCTGCCCTAATCCCGTTCTGGCTTTTGTCCTGCTAGTAATATCTTTCGATGAACCGTTGGGATGCATCCCTGGAATCTGTCCTAGCTCACACGGGCGGTTACTTTCACGAGTGTAGCTTACATCCGTAGCGTCAGCTACGTTCCTGCAAGAAACGCGGGGATATTTCGTCAATCGTCAGCTGCATGCCTTCGGGGAAAATTTCGTCTCACGCAGGTCTCACGTGATGAGCGAGATTTTTTCAACCTCTACAGTAAGTACATACTGTATAGTACTGTATGTACATAGCAGGGTACATAGTACGTACTTCCTCTAGGCCCAAGTGCGAGCTGATAGCATTATGAGATTGTCCGTCTTTCGGTATCGCTCTGCCCTGCATTCAGCGGCCAGCGCGAAATGTTTTGCCCGATGCCAACTGCCAAACCTAATAATTAAATAACTCTACAGTAGAGATGCTACCTCTACCTAGGTAACACGGTACGCAGGTTCCCTGCAATATTACCTCGCTTACCTTGTAAATTGTGAGCGTTTGGGCCATACATCGACACCCTGTATTTGCATCATGCAATTGGCATGGAATATTGTGAAAGTGTCTTATTTATCTTGCTGCTAAGAAAGCCCTCGAGGTTGCATGTCACAACCTTTACGTGCCTAGCACTTGAATTGTACGAGCTGTCGACGAAGGTTCTCCAGTTATTGAGCATATGACCATGGGCACTAAAACCTGTAACACCCACGTTGGCAAAGAATGGCTCCGAGCTATCACGCAGGATATCTGCGTATGTGCTGCTGTTGAAATCTCTGCTTAACAGACGTACATGTGGCAAATTGGAACTCGCGTGTCGAAGCTGATACACGGTGTTGATTAGGTCATCGCGCTTTTACAAGCCGCTCTTCCTCGCATTGCGCCAGTTGCTAGTGACCCTCATTAGCATTTATTATCTTCCGGAATATTGGACGGCTGAGAATGGGAGATAGTCTGGAGTTATTGCAGCCAACCGCGACGTCCCCGGGCATGCGCTATTTCCAGTTCAGCAAAGAGGCCTCAGATGCCATCCTGCACTTCCAGATTCTCGAGATGCAAGCACAGGTACTTGGTGGATGGTTGGGCTTTGGGCGGCCTTTGGATTGTCCAAGTTTGCTGAGACGCTGCATCCCTGGCGATTTGTTTATTTTCAGCACCCGACGTACCTCTCCAAAAACTTGGGAAACCGACCCCTCAAAGCCCTGCCAAAGTATGAAACACTCGCAATAATTCTGGCACCAAGGGGACGCGTCTGGCACGCGTCAAAAGGTCGACCTCGCGAAGCCTAGCTGCAGTACCCATGCTGCTAGGCTTCGCGCCGGCTACCCCGTCTTGTGGCAGGGTCGGATTGGCTATTCCTAGTGTCTTGATGGTATTCCACTCGGCCCGCACAATAGCAGTTGCATAAGGATGTTTTTAAAGGAGATCATATAGATCATATATAGGCGTGCTATGTATGAGATATATACAGGTGGTAGGATCAGAAATTAGATTCCCACTCTAATGCTCAGCGCACGAATGTGTCTGAAAATGCCATTATGGAGACTTGGGCAGCCAGCGCCTTTCTCCTCATCACAGCTCCAGCCAGTATTTACAAACGCCTTCCTTTATATTTTTTTTCCCCCTTGCGCAAGCTTGCTACCTGGTCCGGAGTCTTCCTCATAGTTTTGCTTCCCCTTGATCTTCCTTACCCCTTTTCTTTTCTAGGTCTTCTTTATGCTCTTGATCCCCTTGGTCCTCCTTACCCCTTGCCGTTTCTTGGTCTTCTGTATGCTCTTGCCCCCCTTGGTACTCCTTGCATCTTGCCTTTTCTTGGTCTTCCTCATATTCTTGCGTCCCTTGGTCATCCTGGTTGCATTTTCTTCCTTGCGCAGGTTTACGTCTGGGTCGGCACGAAACCGAGAATGTCCGATCTATGTGCAGCCATAAAGACCCGCATGGTGAGGTGGCCAGGTTGCCTTTGTTTGCTGCTATGTTGCACCCACCCACCCACCCACCCACCCACCCACCCACCCACCCACCCACCCACCCACCCACCCACCCACCCACCCACCCACCCACCCACCCACCCACCCACCCACCCACCCACCCACCCACCCACCCACCCACCCACCCACCCACCCACCCACCCACCCGCCCGCCCGTCTCTGCCTGGGGCAGGCCATCCAGCCATTGATAGCAATTGGCCGAATACCACCCAGGGCTAGTTAGTCTATTGGCTCATGGAGATGGGTTTACTATCTCAGGGTAGTTTTTTCCCTTGTTTTCTTATTTTCTTATTTTAGCTGTTTTCCGGACCATGTGAGGCATGGGTGCAGTAGTAACTTGATTAGGCCTCCATAGCTAGGACTATTTTGAGTACAGCTTCATGACAAGCGTCCATGGCACCCCTCCCTTGTGGTTCTGTGAGAGTGATCATGCCTTTCTCGTGGAACAGCTAGCTAAGTATGTCTAATTGAACTACTGTTTAGGACTTGCTTTTCTCAAACGTGCTATGGAGGCTTAAATCCTTATCAAGCTACTACTGCAACCATGCCTTTCTCATCGAACAACTAGCTCAGTAGGTCTAATCAGCTTGCTATCGCGCACATGCCTTTCTCGTCTAGCATAGCGTAGTAGCACTCATCAAAGCTCATCAAAGGACTGCTGGTCGCTGCCTGTTTGCATTTCCCCATTTCGCGTCCCCTAGGCGGACACCCCAGCCGTCACCCAGCTGCTGCCGTTCGGCATATCCACAGAGGGGCATGGCGCCGTCATGGCACAGCGACTAGGTGATTTTTTTGTTTGGTCCATTCGACTTATCTATCCATCACTTTCAGTATTTCTATCTTTTATGGCTAGGTGTTTGTCCTTGTTCTGTATATTTGACTTCTCTATAAACTGTTTTCAGTATCTCTATCGATTATGGCGCAGTGAGCTAGGTTATTTTTTTGTCTTATAAAACTTATCTTCTGTAGAGGATGTCTTATCTTTCTTCTGTTTATGACGCAGTCCTGGTCGTAATAAATCATGCTGAATAATGGCCAAGTTTCGTTGCCTAGGGGACCGAACTAGTCTTAGACTGTCTTAGGGGTTATGAAATCTGACACTAATGAGCTTGACCACTGCAGCATCTCTCTCTTGCTCACGACGATGCCTTAATGATCGCAATTTTGTCTCTTACTGCCTCTCTTCTAGTACTGACTATGTGCTGTCATTTACCCACTTTGCCTGAATCGGGGGTAGAGTGAGATATTTCAAAATGGTCAAATCGGACTGCATCTCTGTGGTGGGATGTTTTCCCCCCACCTTGGAAGGTGCCTTGGTTCCTATTTTTCTATCAGTCTTTGGTATTTATTTTTTGTGTAAGCTTAGGGCATGCTCAGGTGAGTTTGGCTGCCCATTTCCTTCTGGCCTAATCAGCCAAACTGTTTAGGCCCCATGAAACTGCCTCACCCTAAACCGCCTTTAAGGTGGAGGATCGGTAAATAGGCCAACTTACGGCGTGAATAACCTGGTACTCCTAGTTGAAGTATATAGCAAATCCGTTCGAAGCTCGCAATAGCGGAAAGGAAAGATCTCACAAATGGGTCGCAGGAACTCAAGTACGACATGCAAACAGAATATTCCTGCGCTTGCTAGCTCCTTGGCTAGTAGCTCTGGGACAAAACAACCTGTTTTAGCCACGAAGGGGCACCCCGAATGGCTTTTTTTTAGATCTTTTGCCATGAATGGTTTTCTTTGCCCTGGAATGGATTCTGTTCCAAAACCCAAGTCTTTTGGACATCGCTAGCCAAGTTCTGATTTTCGTGGGTGAAATATTCACCACTTTTATGGGTTTTGCAACTTGCCCGCCATGGCGTAGGCCCAAAACTTTGTTTGGGCTGTTTTTTTTTACCTACTAACATCGTTCATTTTGAGTTAGCCCATGCATTTAGCCCAATTTTTAGAGGTGGCTAGCTCAAGTTCTTGATTGTAGGGCCAGAATTGCCTGAAAAGGCAGATTTGGCACCCTCCAAAATAGCAAATCTTCTCTATTCGGTGCAAGAGTGAGTAGGAAGCCCCTCTTTGAAGGACCGAACAAGCTCGTGCAAGAATATCTGAGAAAAACTTTTGTCAGGTATCTTTTGGAGCCATTTTTAATTTTTTTGGACTGCTCACTACTTACTACCTACAAACCAAATAACTGCTCGAATTTTGTGTCGTACACGCGCTCCTAGATTCGTTTTATGAGACCTTTCGAATGAGCTATTGCAGCCTTTGAACGGAGGTCGCTACACGCTGGGTATGACGGGTCGGAAAACCACCTGGCAGGTGGGGTATTTACCGATATTCCACCTGAAGACAGAAATAGGGAAAGGTTGGGGCAATGGACACCTGGCAGGGATCCAATATACGAGGTTTGCGGATACACAATGCTGGCTAGATGGGGTTGTGTTGAGGGTCGAGGACACACGGGTAGGTTGGCTTGCTGGTAGCTTCTAGGCTTTCTTACTTTCTGTGTTCCGCGGAATCTCAGATTTGGGCAGCTAGCGTTTTCACGTTTGTTGCTTTCTGACGACAAGGTTGGCGTTCCTGCTTTCCATTGACCAGGGTGAATGCAGCCCGCGTATTCCACGTTGTTTGGGCCAGCTTGCTGACCTAATTAAGTCTATTGTTTCAGGAGGGGGGACATACCCCCCCATTTTCCTACTTGAGCCCACACACTTTTTTGCCGTCCAGCGCCGTCCGTCAGCAGCCAAAGTGAAAAATGGCTGAGCGCACACTTACGCCAAAATGGGTCCGTCGGGGCGAAACGGAGTGCACGTTGGACGTGTGACACGTGGCATTTATATGCTAGGGAGGTGGTCGCCACAGTCAGGACTTGTATGTGACGCCACCTAGATTACTCCTAGTTTCGCACATGTCCTATAAATTATGACCGCGTAATTACCATAGTACGTATATGTGCGTTAGTACGTCCACGAGTACCTCACTCCGGGATGTAAGCCAAGGCGCCGGACCAATACCTAGTCTCACGGTGAGCGCGCACCTTTCCAAAAGCAGTGCCGGGTGTGTTTGCGGAGCGCACTCCGGTTCTATTTTCCTCGCGCTGTCCTCAAAAAGCCAACTTGAGCGCACTCCTTGTTAATAATTCTGGCACCTGGGCGATTTTGGAGCTCGCTTCACGTCTGTCAGAGCCCCGTCGGACCAAGTTTGGAGTGGGCAGTTTTGCTGTGCCCCCCCCCCCCCCCCCTTTTGTTAATATGGAATGGTTTTAAATTGCGTTCTCTTTGCACTCGTTTCGAGGCACACACCCGCGTGCTCTCTCTCTCTCTCTCTCTCTCTCTCTCTCTCTCTCTCTCTCTCTCTCTCTCTCTCTCTCTCTCTCTCTCTCTCTCTCTCCCCCTCTCTCTCTCCCTCTCTCTCTCCCTCTCTCTCTCCCTCTCTCTCTCCCTATCCCTCTCTCTCTCTCCCTCTCTCTCTCTCCCTCTAGCCAGCTCTCTCTCTCTCTCACACACACACTCACACTCACACACGCATGCACATACCCACACACACACATGTACGCACACTCGCCAGCCAAGAAGCTCGGACGTCCCGTGCTGGTTTCGTCCAACCTTCCGCCGGACGTGGCCTCGCTCCAGGTGAGCACCCATCTGTTGTTTTCTATCTTTTCCAAACCCAGCTGTTGCTTCGTCCTTTCCTAGGCTGTGGAATGCGCATGAACCTGAGTTGGCAGTTTTTACCCGGGGTGAGTTTTATCACGAAAAGAGAAGCTTCTTCGATGGTTCATTAGTTCCCATGCGTGTTTCATGTTTCCATCCGGCTCAATGCCTAGGGCTACAAAAGATCGTTGCTGATGCGCAACTTGTTGCTCACGCAATGGCTTCTGATATGGTATTTTCGGGTCAGGCCTTAGGGTGGATTTGGGCGTTAGGATGCGTTATCGACTCGTTCAGGTGGATGGAGAGGAGTTGGTTATTTATAATGTGAGACATCTATTCCTGGACGCACGGCGGTCCAAGGTCATGTAAGGACTAAAGTAGTCGTCTGAGAGGAAAGGCGTGAAGCGATTTATTGGATGGGGTGGTGTGTTGCTTCATCATGCTGCCAGGTTGTCTCATGGATGGATCTGTGAGATTCAGCGATGGATCAACCAGCACAGGCTGGCCAGTGTGAGCATTATCTTTCTATGAGGTTACCGGATCATTCATATTCGCTGGGCATAGCTTGAAGATCATGGGGCTGCAAGTGCCCTGGTGCACCTAGAGCAAGGGTCCTTTACATTCCCACCCTTGCAGGAAGTAGCTTAGAATGTATGATAGGCCATATGCCCCTTCTCTGGGCTATGTGCTACATATACTCCCAACGGAGTTATGTTCCTAATTCATTAATTAATTAATCATTCACATGTTTTTCAAAAAACACGGTTGTTGCCCACGGGCCCCACGCTGTTGCTCACCCACTCATCGTCCCAACTTTGGCAGCCGTTTGCTGAGAAGACGGTAATCGACGCGTTGCGCAGAATTGCCGCCACCGACGCGGCGGCCCCGACGTAACCTACACATCAGGAATCCGGTTACCTCAGAAGTGACTGCTCCTGATATCAAAGAGGCTCTTGCCTTCCCAGAGATGTCAACAGGGTTGACTCTTCTCAAAGACCTTAAGGGGTTGGTTTCCGTTTTTGTTGACCTGGCTGGGAAAATTTGAAAGCTGGATTCCCACAGATGCGGAACGCTGATGTGACCCTCATGTTTGTGGGTACCAGCTCTTGGCTGTCTCACTCCATACGCAATGGCAGTGGGTAAATTTACAAATGGCAGCCCATGCAAGAACAACGGGCAATGATGCCTGGACACATGGCGTTCAAAGGTCGTGTAAGGACCATCTAGAGTAGTTGTCTCTGCCTCCAGCCTCTGGTGGCGGGTGGCCGGCTTGTGATATAACATGACAAAGAGCGTTTATTCGGCATTAATTAATTAATTATTAATTAAACTCATGCTCCCGTTGGGGAGTCACAGAGCACCGGAGTGCTTTTAATCCCTGAGTGTGCACAACAGGAAGAAAGGGCAGAGACCCCCTTTCTCCTTCATGCCACAAAGGCATGCCACAGTTGCAATCGGACTCGATAAACGTTCCGGCAAGATCTGTGGGTGCAATAAGACCCATGTGAGCATATCATAACAAAGAGCGTGGGCAAGTAATCTGAGCATAGCCAAGACGTAGCTGCATGGCTGTACAAGGACTAAGCTAAGGCTATGGCTGGTTAATTGTGTACCGTGTGTTAGCGGTGCACGTGACTAGGTATGGTGGCACAGCTAGGCAAGCATTCTAAGCTTGGCTGCCATGGCGGCAGTGACTACCGATTAAAAAAAAAATAAATTATAACATGCCTCCGTTGGGAGATCATGTAGCACATATTCCTTGATGGATGGTGGAGTGGGGAGAGCCGCGTAATCGGACTATCCTAGCTAACGTTAATCTATCTAGTCTAGAAAAATCCTTACTACCCTACTCATCAAAACGCCTCCTCCTCTTGGGGGGAGGTGGCTTGCCCACAGGGTCGGGCGTGTGAGCCTTGACAATCTTCTGCCACCGCTTATTGTTCTGCATGGCAGTCCAAAGAAGGGAGAGAGAGTGGATTAATTAATTAATTAATTAATAGACACGTGACTGCGTCACGTGAGCATAAGTCCTCAGTGGGAGGGGAACATGGGATGGAATGGATGGTATAAGCTATCTAGGTCCTAGTTACAGGGGTGTGGGCACCGCGGCCCGAATCGCTATGAATGCCAAACTTGGTCACACGCGGAGCCCCCACAGGCTTGGGGGTGGTCTCCTTCATCACTACTTGCCATCTATCCTTGCGCACCATCTGCCTCCATATTACAGACAAACCACGAGGCTGCCCGGGGGTGAGCCCGTCACGTCTAGTGTAGCACATGTCCATGCCGAGTCTATCACGAAAAGTCCACGGGTGGCGGCCCTGCCGCGCGCGGCCGGGGGCACGCCAGGTGAGGACATATCGCCCAGGCTGGGCGGGCTTGGTGCCAGCTAGTCTATCTGATGTATCTACCTGATCTGTGCGGGCCAGGTGCCCGGCTAGGCCCAGGCGCCTGTGCCTAATAATGTGGGAAACATAGGGCAAATCAGCGTACAAATCCTCATTACTAATGTGCAAACCAAAGGGGATGTTAAGGGCCTTGCGCAGCATCTTCGTGACGGCGCCGTCGAGTCGTTGCTCCAGCTCCTGCATCAGTGTCCACGTCTCGGCGCCGTAGGTCAGGATCGAGAGAGTGGACGCGGTATTCAAACTGGGCTGGGACCAGTAGGTCATCCAGCAACATCTGTACGTTGTTCGTGACATGTTTCCCTACTTTTTTTACCACCAATTAAATTAAATTAAATTAAATTAAATTATAACATGCCTCCGTGGGGACATCATGTAGCACATATTCCATGATGGATGGGGTGGAGGAAGCCGCGTGATCGAACTATCCTAACTCTAAGCTATCTAGTCTAGAAAATCCTAACTACACTACTCATCAAAACGCCTCCTCCGCTTGGGGGGAGGGGGCTTGCCCACAGGGTCAGGCGTGTGCGCCTTGACAATCTTCTTCCACCTCGTCTTGTCCTGCATGGCAGTCCAAAGACGGGAGAGAGAGTGGATGCGGTGCTCAAACTGGGCTGGGACCACTAGGTCGTCCAGCAACATCTGGATGTAGTTCGTGACAGGTTTCCCTACCCTTTTGGGAATGCCCTCGGGGCCAGGCCAGGTCAGAATGTGTCGCCCTGGCTGGCCAAGCCGCTGGGGGCCGGCCAGACCAAGGGCGGTGTCGACCTGGCTGGTGCGAGCAAGGTGTCCTACAAATGCTATCCTACGCTGCCTAATCTCGTCCGAAATACGAGGCATGCCATGATACAAAGACTCTGATGACGGACGCTCGGAAAACCCTACGTTAAGGACGTCCTGTCGGAGCATCCTGCATGCTGTAAACCGTGCCGTCTAGCCTAGCTGCCAGTTTGGGTGGGATTGTCCACGCCTCGGCGCCATACGTGAGCACCATGAGGACGAGGACCTTGAAGAGCATGCGCTTGCGGTGCTCGCCCAGGCCCTTCGAGCGCCAGTAGGTTTTGAGCGAACGGAGCTTGGCCCAGGCAAGGCCGATGCGGGTGTCCACATCGTCGGCAGTGTCAGGAAGCCAACTCCCCAACAGCTTGAAGCGGTCGCGGAACGGGACCTCCGTCCCGTCGAGCAGGCGCGGCAGCGGTGGTGTACTGGAGGCCCCAATCACCATCGCCTCAGTTTTGACAATAATCTCCAACCCCACCGCCCGCGCCTCCAGGCCCAGACAGTCCAGCCAGGTCTGAATGTGCTAGGGTGGTGTCATCCGCTGATCCGCATAAATCAGGTCGGCAAGGCGGTGACCAGGTCTAACCCCGCCGTGCTCTTTCACGTTAAGGATGTCCAAGCCTGGCTCGAACCCCTTAAGAGCAGTAAAGCGCGCACGTGCCCGGCGCATGACGTGATCCACGACAATAATGAACAGCTAGGTATGGGGACAGGACACAACCTTGCCACACCCCGTGGTGAAGGGGGAATGGTGGAGTGGTGCCTTCGATCCGCAGTCCCCACTACTGCAGTGTATGAGGGCATGCCTGTGAGCCCTCATACAGTCGGCGAATGGCAGCAATAAACGCAGGTGGACCACCAATGGATACAATCAATTAATTAATTAATTAATTAATTAATTAGACTCGTGCTCCCGTTGGGGAGTCAATGGATACAAGCTAGGGCTATTAGCTATTCTCGCCCGCAGGGGGCGTCCACATCTTGTGGTTGATCATCAGGTTATTCGGCATGAATGCCACATCAACCTGCTAGCTGCATATATGATCACTACCCCTGACCTCCGCCTTCTTCAAGGAGTGTTGCCGGCTCCGGGAGGACCGGCTGGACCTGGAGGGCCAGCGGGCCCCATGGTCGGCGCGGACCTGGACGTCATATTGGCGTCAGCGCTTGTCGGTGGCGCTGACTCGGGCCATGGCTGACATCATGCTCCGCCGTACGCGGGCTGATTTTGCGGTGCAGCAGGGCTATTAGGTTCCTCCCGTTAGGAGTTTCCATTGGTCTTATCGTAGTATAGAGATTTGACATGGCTCTGTATATAGGTTTATAGCTGGGCGTTTGCTTTGGTTTGAGTGATTTCACTCTGCTGTAAGTAATTATATTATTAATATATATTCATTGAGAATGATAGATTACGGAGGTGAGATAGGCATGCAACATAAGGAAAAACCCGATAACTGGGAGAATAACCCTGAAGAAATTAATAGTAATCTGACACAGACATCCAAGGATCACTATATATATGATCACTATATATAGTTAAATTTAAGTTAAATTAAATTAAATTAAATTAAATTAAATTAAATTAAATTAAAATCCATTTCTGGCCTTGCCTTGCTTTGCATGCATCACCACAAAACATCAAATTTATTACAATATGTGTGCTAGCTCTATACGGTGGAATAACACAGACATGTCTACCAGATGGCAACACGGCCATCTGTATGCTAGGGTGAGCACACTATGTGAATGTGCAGGGCCAGCCCACAGCAGCTGTGCCCCTGCTCTACCCCTTTTGCCAGGGTGGGTGGGTGGGAGGCAAAAGAAACAACCTGCTTCCCTAGAATGGAAGCCCACCCTTTATAGCAACCACCTCTCCAGCCAACCCCTACCTGGGTGGCTGGGGTACGGGTGCCAGCACAAAAAATATTTTTTCTAAAATTATTTTTTCTTTTGGTGCTATACGGCGTTGCATTCTCCGCTCAGCAGGTTAGTCATAGATAAAATGAGCATAGCTCACCAAATCCATTTCTGGCCTTGCCTTGCTTTGCATGCATCACCACAAAACATCAAATTTATTACAATATGTGTGCTAGCTCTATACGGTGGAATAACACAGACATGTCTACCAGATGGCAACACGGCCATCTGTATGCTAGGGTGAGCACACTATGTGAATGTGCAGGGCCAGCCCACAGCAGCTGTGCCCCTGCTCTACCCACATCTCCTTACATGGCTAACAGCCGAAAATACGTAGGACATGCAAAAAAGAAAACTTAAACTACCTAGCTATGGGGGTACTTTGTCCCAACCCAGGTTCACCCTCGGGTTAGTTAAACCATTTCCCCCCTGACCTCCCACACAAGGGTGAGGTCAGTTGATAGCTAAAAGACGAGAGATAAAAACAGGAGGACGTCAAAACTCGACGCCACCGAAGTGGCGCCGGAAAGCCGCTGGGTCAAAACCCAGGGCCTGAGCCCAGAGGGCGGGTGGGATGTCGCGCCCCAGGAGGCTGCGGTGGAGGCCAATGTAGCGCGTGACCGAGAGGGCCGAAGCCCACCGGCCGCGCAGCTGGATGGCCTCCGGCGACTCGCCAGCGATGGCGTCGTGCGTCGCCCCCCCATGCCGGAGGCTGTGAAAAGAAAACATCCCTGGGATGCCCATGCGGGCCTGCACAGCCTCCCACTGCTGCCTAGCCTGGCTGTACGTTAAGCCCGAAAGAGGAGTGCATCCGGGGGCTGGCCAGCCGTCAGACGTCGCAGGAGCCACAAAGAAAGTGGATCCCGGACGAGGACGTGCTGGGCCGCCCCCTGCGCAGTTTTGGGGTTGCGCAGCACAAGGGCACCGACCATGGGCCCTGGCTCGAGAAGGGGGTGGCCGGGATGAGCCACATCCCGAACCCGCAGCCCTAGCGCCTCGCTAATGCGTAAATACTGCTGGAAAGCAATAATAATCAACGCACTCAAATGCACCTGTCGACGTGAAACTAGCAACAGGGCAGTGAAATAGCAAAGGCGCCAGGGCATAGGCGGAGGGCTGACAGCCGGAACAAGCCGCTGCCAACCTGCTAGCAGGCGGTCCGCCAGTACCCAATTCCGAACAATGTCGGGGTAGTACAGGTGCAGACAGGCCTTGGCATGCTGGCATAAGGTACGCCCCCGCCCGCCTCTGGCATGGTAGACAGCAGAAATCCACTCACAGAAAATGGCTTCCGCGTCAGCTGGGTCGACAGGGCCAGGTGGCGCCCACGCCACGTAGACAGCCGCCGCACGCCGGTACGCTGGCAAGGTAGACACAGGGTTGACTGTGCCCTCCAAAAGTGCCAAGTCCCGAGGGCGTCGCGCCCCCTCAGGCCCAGGGTTGGGATGCACGTCACCACACCGGGTCAAGTCAGGAATCCAAGCGCCACGCCGACTGGCCTTGTCAGCTGGGTTGTGGTCGGTAGCCACCCAGACCCAGTGGCTCTGCATGTCGCCAGCCAGTGACAGAGCGCAGTAGCGCCGAACCAGCTGGTTGAGGCGGTAGGAAGACGACCGCCCTCTGACAAACGCCCCCACCACAGCACTGGAGTCTACGAGCCGGACGACTCGCTTACCTCGACACGCCTTGGTCCGGCACGACCACTCGACCCCCTGTGTCGCAGCAATCGCCTCCTTGACGTTGATGTGGTTAGGCTGCCCCCGCCACCGGTAGGACAGTGCCGTACGCCAGTGGCCACTATCCAGCAGGCTGTAGTCCCCCTCCTCCATGCGCTCCAGGTCCCAGTCCTCCCCAGACGTTAAAGCTGTCGTCCGCCACCCCCGCGCTTCGCGCCGGGTCGCCAGCCGGGCACAATCGGCCCCAGGCAGGTCCCTGTAGACCACCCCACCGCCGGAGCCGCTCGCATCACTTGCGACGACCCGGTCAGAAAGGGGCCGGGCCCTGGCCGCCCTCAAAAAGGGGGCCAGGTCGATCGCCGCCTGAAGCTCCTGGCGGGCCCCCGCAGGGAGGCGCCAGCGGCGCCCAGGCAGGGAGGCATTCATGGCTGCTAGCAGCCGGTACGTCTCAGACCACACCGAAAGCATGGGGCGGCACAGCAGATGCATCCACACCCACTTCCCAAGCACAGAACTAAGTTCGCGGTAGTATGTAAACCCGCGATCTAAGATTCTATGAGTAGCAGCGATAACTGCCACCACACGCTCAGGAACAGGCACCACGTCACCATCTCTTTGGTGAATGACCCCACCGCCTGCACACCAGTCTGCTCTGCTGTCGCCCGTACCACCTTGTCAGACTTCTGCACCAGCCCAACAGCGGCGTAGGCAGCCTGAACACGATCTAGCTGCTGATTCACCCCATCCACCGACGCACAGTGGGTGAAATGGAGGTCATCGATCGTCACAGCATGCATACCTTCCAGATCCTGCCGAGATTCGAAGCACGGCGAGGGCGCCAAGGGCGCAGCAGGGTCCTCCTCCAGCCTCAGCCGGACGGTCTCCCCCGCCTCGTTGGCCTCCGCCACCAGGATCAGCGCGGACATGTTGATGCTCAGCCCACGACTAGCCTCCAACGGCGGCTTGGGGCCACAGCGGTACAACACAGACTGATGCACACACTGGGCCACGGCGACGGCCAGCTTGTTGCCCATTGGCCAGCACAACATCCACGGCCACACCTTCCGACGAGCCCCACTCAGGCCCACCAGATCCGACCACACCGGCATCCACGCACAGTACCGCCGCATCCAAACTGGCAGGCGGAGTCTGTTGTAGTACGAATCCAAATCTGATACGCCCCCAAAAACATCCTCCCCAGCGCGCGTGGGCAAATCGCAAATCACGCCAAGGTGTGGTAAAAAAGCGGGCATAGGATCTGGTAGTGGCATGTTGCCACGCCGGTTGTCCACAATCAGCCGTATACGGCCGTCGGGCTTTCCGACCCCAAAAGTACCGTTCACCATAGGCGGCTCCTCCTCAAAAAATCCACCCAAAATCCCCCTCTCCACACACACCGTGCAAACCCGCGCGAACTCCTCCATGCTACACCCCCGCGAGATCCGCATCGACTTCTGCAAGATCCGCTCTGCTGGGCTCAGCGTCCGTACCATCCTACTCTCATCATTCAAAATTGCTCCCCAAGAGGGGGGTAGTAAGTTCAGCACATCCACTTGGCCACCTTCCCCCGGACCAGGCAAGCCAAGCGTGCGGCCACTAACGGTTCGTAAGGGGCTCCTTCAGCATATTCACCCCCATCCACTACAGATCCTGCCATTGCCGCTACGGAACCACCGTTCCGGCGGACAAAGGACCTGCAAGCATCATCGATCCCATCTAGGGCCGCCTGCTGCAGAGGCCCGGGCACACGGGCTGAATCTACAGCAGGCGGGTCTCGCCCCCCCCCCCCATCCAGTTTAACGCCCTAACCGTCTGACAGGCTAGTGTGCGAGCATTAAAAGCCCGACTCATCCTATCGCGCCTACGGCCTGAGCGTACCTGCTGCCACCAGTCACGAGGTGGCAGGGGTGCTGGAAGAGGTAGTGGAAGAAGGCACCGCTCCCTCACTTGTTGTTGTTGGACGGGCCGCCCTGCCCCTTCTTGCCGGGACCCTGCTCCAGCTTGTGCTGCAGCTTCCCCATGCTCATCGCCGCCCGCACCGCCGGAGACGCCAGCATTGCTCCACCCTCCTGGAATGGCAGCATTGCCGACGGAGTCCCCTTCCAACCCGTCGACCCCACATCCACCAGCTGGCATGCCGTGATCAGCTTTGCCAGGTACTCGGCTGCTGCCAGCTCCAGAATTACTTCGGAGCGTGGCGTGGCCCAGTAGCCAAATTCTGTCACCATCGTGTCCAGAATTCCTGCCATCTGCAGGAGCAGCATCCTCCTCTCCCCGCTGGCTGAGCTGCCGTGCATCGTCAGCATTAACGATGCACGGATGGACTTCCCCCCCACGCTCTCTGCGTAGTCCAGCATCCCCGGCAGCACCGCCTCCAGCATGTTGCTCACCAGGACCGGCACTGCATGCCCGCTCAGCGCCACCCCCTTCGTGCGCGCCAGCCTGCCAGCAGTCGCCGCTGCGGCTGGGCTTGCAGTTGCTGGAGTCTTTGCCTGGTCCAGCAGCTTCGACATGGCCGATATCAGGTCGCCAATATCTCCGCCAGTGCGGGCGTTGCCCGGCGGGATGGAAGCCCTCCCGCTGGCGTTGCATAGCCCGTCTCGGTCCCCAGCAGCCGACCTATGTTCCGGTCTAGGTCCGCCACATCCTGGTCGATCGCCCCAGGGGCGCCATCCTCCTCGCCAGCGCCCGGTCCACCATGCCCCGCCCCTCCGCTTCCACCTGCCGAAGGGGGAACACCCCCAGCTCCCACCCACCTGCTGACACTGGTGGATCCGGCTCTGCAATAGCCTCCCCCAGTTGCGCTGCTAGCACATCGGCCAGGGCCTCCTCCCCATCCCAGTCGCTGACAAACCCCCTTTTCTCCAACACGTCCATGACGTTCTTGGCACGCCCCGGATTGAGCTTCTGGATCCGCTCTAGCCAATGCCCCTCCCCTAGGATCTTCTGGACCGCAGTTGCGGCCTCCTTTGGGGTGCATCCCTCCCTGGCTTCTTGCTTGAGCTTTGCTATGAAATTCCGCTCTGGGGCTGTCACTGAGGTCATGGTGGGTTATAATGCTTGATGTGTTATATTGCGTTTTGTTTTTTGTGATGTGGTCACTTGAGGTTCTCAGGCAAAAGAAACAACCTGCTTCCCTAGAATGGAAGCCCACCCTTTATAGCAACCACCTCTCCAGCCAACCCCTACCTGGGTGGCTGGGGTACGGGTGCCAGCACAAAAAATATTTTTTCTAAAATTATTTTTTCCTTTGGTGCTATACGGCGTTGCATTCTCCGCTCAGCAGGTTAGTCATAGATAAAATGAGCATAGCTCACCAATTAAATTAAATTAACTCGTCGTCTGTCCCTGGTCCTCTACGGAGGACTGAGTTGAACTCAGTCCTCTCTAGAGGACCGAGTTTTTGGGTTTCGTAGAAAATTCGCCCCGGTCAGAATGTTTGACAAAAAAATTCTCTCAAAATTTATTCAAATACTACGTGAAAATATCTTTCTTGGACATATTATTGGGATTTTTTTGGATTTGGTATGCGCGGCTAACTATACGGTCAAAGTACAGGTGGTAAGGGTACTTTTCCACGTGAAACGCGAGTTCCGGAAGTGCACGACCTAGCCATGGCGGCTCGCGCCCATGCATGCAGTTTACGTTTGCGGACGAGTTAGCCGTCCAAACTCAGGAAATAGATTTAAAATGCCCTAAAGATGATATAAATCAATTTTTAGCTCGCGGGGATGCGATTTACCCGGTGTCGGCACTGTTCTTGCTGGAAAAAACTGCGATAAGGCAGGTCGACGGAATTGATGACTGCGCTTGCTTTCCGGCGCAATTTCAATGGATGATAGGTTTATTTCTACATTTTAACATGAATTGTATTAGAATAAATTGAGTGACAGTATAGATTTGATGATTTCGACCATTCTGTCACGTCATGGTCTATGTGCCGCAAAGTGCCACTTTTGCGGGCACCGCCTGGGCCAAGGTAACGCCAGCCGTGCCAGGTAAAGCCGGATAAACGTTGCCTCGTCGTTTCTTGATGTTCTTACATGAGTTTAAGCTTGCGAGGCGTTGTCAGGTTCAAGTCTTGATGCTCTTTCTTGACCGTTGCCTGCCCCTCTCTAAAACCCCCTTTTCAGATGATGTTAGCAGGCATTTGCCTTAACCCAGTGTAGTTGTGCAGGGTTTTAGGAGCTGTGCAGGTTTAAACACCTTCATAGATGTTAGTTATTCTTTTGCTACGTTCATACTGCATGATTGTGTGGCCACGGGCTGCGTCAAGGGTGCATTCAAGCTTTTACGGGTGAGTGAAAAGTCTTGGTGACAAACCACTGCCATCATGTGCCAGCAACTATGTTGGCCACATCATGGCAAGGCAAAACAGTAATAGCCATATCTATTGTTGTTAGAAACAATGGAAATATGCTTAACCTACCCATTATATTGGTGGTTGACACTTATAACATAACCCTTTGTTGGTAGGTATCCAAGCCCATTCCCTACATGCATGCATAGGCTCTCACTACATGATAAGGTATGATATACCTGAAGTATGATGATGCAAGTGTGTTGTCCTGTAATGCTTGAAGGGAAATGAGTTGATTGGGATGGTTGGTGGCCACGGTGATGTAGTATGACCGCACTTACATGCTAGCAAAGTTAGCAAAAGCCCCATTCCTCTCCTGAGGACTGAGAGTTTTTTAATTGTTTCAGGCAGTTGCAGTGGCCAAATGGAGCCCAGTTTTTTGCCACGCTTCAAGAACTATGTTGTTTACATGCCTATATTTTTTCTTCATGCACCAGGATTTGATTGAATTTTTCCCACTCGTTCTTATCCCGAAAAATGCAAATTCGCGAGGGGTGCCCAACGTCCGTGTAATTTTCAGGTGTTCGGGTCAAGTTTTCACATATGCAGTATTTTTGCCAACAAAATGATATCTAGTACACCCCAGATCCACATCAAAACATTTGGGATGGACCCCCCACCTAGTCGCTACACGCGGTTGAAAATTGTCAACTCAGTCCTCCTGTGAGGACTGAGTTGGGACAGACGACGAGTTAAATTAAATTAAATTAAATTAAATTAAATTAAATTAAATTAAATTAAATTAAATTAAATTAAATTAAATTAAATTAAATTAAATTAAATTAAATTAAATTAAATTAAATTAAATTAAATTAAATTAAATTAAATTATAACATGCCTCCGGCCGTTGGGAGATCATGCAGCACATATTCCTTGATGGATGGGTGGAGTGGAAGGAGCCGCGTAATCGACCTAACCGAACTCTAAGCTATCTAGTCTAGAAAAATCCTAACTACACTACTCATCAAAACGCCGCCGCCTCCTGGGGGGAGGTGGCTTGCCCACAGGGGCTGGCGTGTGAGCCTTGACAGCAATCTTCTGCCACCGCGTCTTGTTCTGCATGGCAGTCCAAAGAAGGGAGAGAGAGTGGTCACTACATATGCTGCACAAGTAATTAGTAAGTAAGAACATATCTCCGTGGGAGCATTAAAATAAAATTAAATTATAACATGCCTCCGTGGGGAGGTCATGTAGCACATATTTCATGATGGATGGGGTGGAGGAAGCCGCGTGATCGAACTATCCTAACTCTATCTAGAAAATCCTAACTACACTACTCATCAAAACGCCTCCTCCGCTTGGGGGGAGGTGGCTTGCCCACAGGGTCGGGCGTGTGCGCCTTACAGGTTTCCCTACCCTTTTGGGAATGTCCTTGGGGCCAGGCCAGGTCAGAATGTGTCGCCCTGGCTGTCCAAGCCGCTGGGGGCCGGCCAGACCAAGGGTGGTGTCGACCTGGCTGGTGCGGGCAAGGTGTCCTACAAATGCTATCCTACGCTGCCTAATCTCGTCCGAAACACGAGGCATGCCATGATACAGAGACTCTGATGACGGACGCTCGGAAAAACCTACATTAACTCGTCGTCTGTCCCTGGTCCTCTACGGAGGACTGAGTTGAACTCAGTCCTCTCTAGAGGACCGAGTTTTTGGGTTTCGTAGAAAATTCGCCCCGGTCAGAATGTTTGTCAAAAAAATTCTCTCAAAATTTATTTAAATACTACGTGAAAAGATCTTTCTTGGACATATTTTTGGTTTTTTTTTGGATTTGGTATGAGCGGCTAAATGTACGGTCAAAGTACAGGTGGTAAGGGTACTTTTCCACGTGAAACGCGAGTTCCGGAAATGCACGACCTAGCCATGGCGGCTCGCGCCCATGCATGCAGTTTACGTTTGCGGACGAGTTAGCTGTCCAAACTCAGGAAATAAATTTAACATGCCCTAAAGATGATAAAAATCAATTTTTAGCTCGCGGGGATGCGATTTACCCGGTGTCGGCACTGTTCTTGCTGGAAAAAACTGCGATAAGGCAGGTCGACGGAATTGATGACTGCGCTTGCTTTCCGGCGCAATTTCAATGGCTGATAGGTTTCTTTCTACATTTTAACATGCATGGTATTAGAATATATTGAGTGACAGTATAGATTTGATGATTTCGACCATTCTGTCACGTCATGGTCTATGTGCCGCAAAGTGCCACTTTTGCGGGCACCGCCTGGGCCAAGGTAACGCCAGCCGTGCCAGGTAAAGCCGGATAATCGTTGCCTCTTCGTTCCTTGATGTTCGTACATGAGTTTAAGCTTGCGAGGCGTTGTCAGGTTCAAGTCTTGATGCTGTTTCTTGACCGTTGCCTGCCCCTCTCTAAAACCCCCTTTTCAGATGATGTTAGCAGGCATTTGCCTTAACCCAGTGTAGTTGTGCAGGGTTTTAGGAGCTGTGCAGGTTTGAACACCTTCGTAGATGTTAGTTATTCTCTTGCTACGTTCATACTGCATGATTGTGTGGCCACGGGCTGCGTCAAGGGTGCATTCAAGCTTTAACGGGTGAGTGAAAAGTCTTGGTGACAAACCACTGCCATCATGTGCCAGCAACTATGTTGGCCACATCATGGCAAGGCAAAACAGTTATAGCCATATCTATTGTTGTTAGAAACAATGGAAATATGCTTAACCTACCCATTATATTGGTGGTTGACACTTATAACATAACCCTTTGTTGGTAGGTATCCAAGCCCATTCCCTACATGCATGCATAGGCTCTCACTACATGATAAGGTATGATATACCTGAAGTATGATGATGCAAGTGTGTTGTCCTGTAATGCTTGAAGGGAAATGAGTTGATTGGGATGGTTGGTGGCCACGGTATTGTGTAGTATGACCGCACTTACATGCTAGCAACGTTAGCAAAAGCCCCATTCCTCTCCTGAGGACTGAGAGTTTTTTAATTGTTTCAGGCAGTTGCAGTGGCCAAATTGAGCCCAGTTTTTTGCCACGTTTCAAGAACTATATTGTTTACATACCTATATTTTTTCTTCATGCACCAGGATTTGATTGAATTTTTCCCACTCGTTCTTATCCCGAAAAATGCAAATTCGCGAGGGGTGCCCAACGTCCGTGTAATTTTCAGGTGTTCGGGTCAAGTTTTCACATATGCTGTATTTTTGCCAACAAAATGACATCTAGTACACCCCCGATCCACATCAAAACATTTGGGATGGACCCCCCACCTAGTCGCTACACGCATTGGAAAATCGTCAACTCAGTCCTCCTGTGAGGACTGAGTTGGGACAGACGACGAGTTAAGGACCTGCCGGAGCATCCTGTAAACGGTGCCGTCGAGCCGAGCTGCCAGTTTGGGTGGGAGGGTCCACGCCTCGGCGCCATACGTGAGCACCGTGAGGACGAGGACCTTGAAGAGCATGCGCTTGCGGTGCCCGTCCAGGCCCTTCGAGCGCCAGTAGGGTGTGAGCGAACGGAGCTTGGCCCAGGCAAGGCCGTGGGAGCATACGTAGCATATATCCCTGAGAAGGGGCATATATGGTTTGTAATACATTCTGAGCAACATCCTGCAGGTGGGGGATGTAAGCTGCGGGCTGCCACCTACTCTGGGTGCATGTTCAAGATGCACCTGCACCACCGGCCATGATTTATCAATACTGAAAAGGCCTGGCACGGGGTGCATGCATGGAAGAGGATTATGGCTAGGCAGTAGCTAGGGCATGGCATCCCAGCGGAGATCGATAACTCTCTGCATGGGCAAAGCATGGCAATTAGTAAACTAGACAACTATTAGTAAATTCACAGTATTAATCAATTATTAATAATTAAATAATCATGCACAATATGGACGCAAGTGATGGCTGCAAACATTGCATGAGCGGTCGAGCGACATTGTTTGATTGATTTCACCTTGCCATTACATCACCTTGCCATCCCCGTTGACAAAGTGGAGGAGTTCCTCGCCCTGCCAGAATTTTACCATATCCTCGCTACCCTTTTCAGTTTCTACAAGCTCACTGGCGACGACTTCGTCGCTAAGCTCCGCATGCAACCCAGCCCGGCCCGCGCAGCCAGCACGGCCGCATCGGCTTCCTCCCTCTGCAAGGATGACATCCAAGCAGCGCTGGAGGAACTCGTGACCTGGCTGTTGGCCGAGAAGCTGACCTCGCTGAACACGACGCTCAACACGGTGGAGGCCCGGGTCTCGACTGTGGAAACCAAGGTCGTCCACAAGCTCCAACCTCAGTTCACGGCGCTGCAGACCGCGGCGCAGGCATCTGAGGCGCATGCTGCACTAGTCTCTCGCCTTAACCAGGTGGAGGGCAAGTGTGGCGTGCTCATATGAAGAAGCTTGAAGCCATCACAGCCCACACCGAGGCCCTGGCCGCACAGGTCCCAAAGATAACGGAGCAGACGGCCACCATCGCATCCCAGCCACCCCAGCTGGATGCTGCATGGCGACCTCCCGCCCCTCTCCTATGCGGACCTGCTGCGGACAGTGACCGCCTCAACCACTAACGCCATCGCTACGAAACTCCAGGAGCTTTCAGAAGACCTTCGCCAGGCACAACAACGGGAGGGGACCGACCGCGCTCGCCGCGACTGCCGGGTGGTGCATGCTGCGTCGCTTCCCCGCCCAGAAGTCAGGTGAGACGTCAACCACCCTTGCCGACGAGCTCAAGGACCAGCTCCTTACCCTCATGGGCCGGCCTGGTAGGTGAGGTAGAACTGCGTTGGTGCCACCGCCTTCGATCCCCACTCTCGGGACAAGGCGGCTCCCCCACCAGTCCTGCTCACCTTCCCCTCCCGTGAGGACAAGCAGCGGTTCCTTTCTCATCGCAATAGGTTGCAAGACCTCACCGCTGGAAGCTGGACGACGGCCTGACCCCCGCCCAGCAGCAGCAGCTACGCGACCTGTGGCCGGAATACCTTCGCCACAATTAAGCAGGACCCCCAGAAGCCCAAGGTGTACTGGAGGGGCAGGGACCTGATCTGATCAACCACAAGATATGTGGACGCCCCCTGCGGGCTAGAATAGCTTGTATATTAGCCCTAGCTTGTATCCATTGGTAGTCACTGCCGCCATGGCAGCCAAGCCTAGAATGTTTGCCTAGCTGTGCCACCATACCTAGTCACGTGCACCGCTAACACACGGTACACAATCAGCCATAGCCTAAGCTTAGTCCTTGTACAGCCATGCTACGTCTTGGCTATGCTCAGATTATACTTGCCCACGCTCCTTGTTATGATATGCTCACATTGGTCATATTGGTTGTCTCTTTGATATTGCATGCACTCACAGAACTTGCCGGATCGTCTAACGTGTCCGATTGCAGCTGTGGCATGCATGCCTCTGGCATGAAGGAGAAAGGGGGTCTCTGCCCTTTCTTCCTGTTGTGCACACACAGGGATTTAAAGCACCTCGGTGCTCCGTGACTCCCCAACAGGAGCATGAGTTTAATTAATTCATTAATTAATTGCCATTACAATCAATCAGTCAATCAAGATGTACATCCTGAGTTCTGAACTACTATGCCCGCGGACATGTGATTGAAACATGGCATAAATGCGTCTGACTTGGGGATGCAGGGGGCAGCGCCATGGCTGAATTCAGTTGCTGATTACAGATCTCTGTAATCAGCGACTGAATTCAGCCGTGGCACTGCCCCCTGCATCCCCTAAATTATATCAAAGGCATGGTCAGCCGGCATGCCACATCAGCTAGAGCACTAGTAGGCATGGTCGTCCGAGCCATGCATCTCGCTGGGAATCTCTCTTCCTTCCTCATTCTCTATCTACGAAATACATCGAAACCTGGGCATGGCCTGTGGTGGAACATGGTGTGGTGGCACATCTTCGTCGACGCATGGCCAGGTTTCTAGGTTCATGGTTGCACCCACCATCGCGCCTGTCCAAAAGTCTGCTCATTCACCTGCCATGAGTGCAGCGGTGACCCCATCAAACCTGCCCTGGCCCTCCCCTTACTGAAGTGGCATTGACACAAAACAGTCAATGCTAGAGCATGAATGGTCTCTGTTCCCATGAAGCCACCTGCTGCCAGCGCCTCAGTCCCCCACCATCACCCCAGCATACAATCGCTTGGATCCCTCAGCAACTTGGATGCACATCACAGCCTCCCCCCAAGAGCCCTGATGGCTTGGACACCCAGGCTGGGATGCCTTGGGCCGCCTTTTCGCCTGGCTATCATGGCGCGGCCCCAATGCCCACGATACGTGGACCTAATGATTCCCTGCACCCTGGAAGCAAACCCGCCAGAGCAGGACCACTGCCACATGCCATCCTGCCTGGGTTTGCAGGCGCCAACACTTCTGAGCTCGAATCGGCTGCAACAATCCGCCGTTGCCATGGCCGTGAACGCGCTCTGGCACAGGGTTTTACAGAGGTGCTGAGGTAAGACAAGGGTTTTTAAACGGCAGCAGGTCTGTGACAAAGGCCTTGAATCACGCCCCTTGATTCATGCAGCCTGCACCTGTCCCGCGGTACAAAATGCTTGGCGGCAGCACGCGTCATCTATGATGTGCGCAGCTGGGCACCCATCCTTCACTGCTATTTCCTTCCTTTGCTCCTTGAGCCACCTGCCTCCGTCAGGAGCGTCATGGGGACGCATGCAGCAGCGCCCTGGTGGCCTCCCACCACCTCGCCACCCTCAACGAAGCAGCCACCTTGGCAACGCACGGTCAAAAGCAGCCCTCAAGGACCTCGGGAAGACAATCATGAGTATAGAGGCACAGTGCATGCACCAGGGGTGCCGAGAGTGGAGGCGGACTGTTGCGAAGCAGCAGCACAGCTTGGATAGGCTGATGCTGCGGACCCCATCCACAAAATCAACCTTGATGGCACAGTGACCTGCACTACTAGAATCAAGGAATCCGACCACTTGGTCCACCAGGCACCGCCCAGAAATCGCCTCTCCCCCCCCCCCCCCCCCCTTCCTCCTCGACAACTGTCTATGTGATCATCCCGCAATGTCCTGGTAATTGATTTACTTGCTCTTCGCAGTGAACCAAAAACCTCGCCATCTGAATCTGTTGCACGTGGCTCCCCTTGACTCCTGCTGCCCCTCACCAAGGCTGCCCCCGCAAGAAGGGCAAGAGACCACTTTGACCCCCTCAGACAAGAGGTTGCCCTCAAAAAGCCTGGCCTGCCCCATCAGCTTTCATGTGTCAGCGCTCCTGGGCTTACAATGAACCATGCCCCCCCCCCCTAGAGAACTAGGCTTGCGAACCACGGGCCTGACATTGCTCCCTGCCCTTTCCTGGCAAATCAGCTGGATCCGCCAGGAGAGAGATTCGCCCAGAAGGACGATCTGCCTCGAGAGATCATCCTCAGGGTAACCCGCCCTGACAGGTGAATTCATCCGTCGGTGAAATGGTGTCGAGGCGACAAAAGAAGAGAACGACCGAACAGGTGCAGCCGGGGCCTCCGATAGCCCAAACCAAGATGTCCCGAGTGCACCGCGGTCGGCCCCTCCCTGCAGACCCACTTCCTGCCCTTCACCCCTCTCCGCTGCCCATACGGTGTACCCTTCACAGCTGCGCTGTACCCCTGTGCCCTTTACCCGCATTGACTCCCACACATCCAGCTGCATCCCCCTCATGATGGTGGCACTGCAGATTTCCCCCTCATGGCGGAAAATCATGGCATCCGTCACGGCTGCACTGCTTGTGCCATGACACATCACGGCCGTCCACTGCCCTGTGCCCCCCCGCGGCTGCCCCGCTCACCCCATGGCATCACTGCTGCCACTTGCCCCCTCACGGCTGCATCCAGTCCTCCCACCCACAGCTGAATGCACTCCTCGCCCTCACAGCCGCATGCAGCCCTCCCGCTAACTGCCTCACGGCTGCCTACACGCATTCCTCCCCCTCACTGCTGCACCGCGAGCCGCTGCAGGTGCTCCATGAAAACCTGGAGGGACACGTCGTCCGTGAAGATCACCTCCTGCCCCGACCCAAACTGGTCGCTGTTGTGCGTGAGCGATGGGTTCAGCTTCGCCAGCAGGAACCGCGCCTGGCTGCCGTGCTGGTCGCACTCGACCAGCTTTGGCATTGGGAACCGCTTCGACATGAGCTCCGTCGCGTCCGCCTTGGGCGCCTCGAGCAACGCCCGGAAGTTCTCGTGCTCCGGGTCATTTTGGTACCCTAGCTTCCGCCACTGGGCGATCGTCGACCCGTGGTGGATGACCACCGAGAAGAAGGTGTCCAACAGGAGGATGCGGTCAGGGGCCATGGAGGAGACGTCGAGGAGGACCGGCACGGGGGGGCCGTCGAACGAGTAGGCGAGCAACGTGGGCTGGATCATGACCAGGGACCCCAGCACCGGCTCTCGGTTGAGCATGATGCGGTAGAACGCGGTCTCGTCGGGCGTGCTGTTGAAGACCTGCGGATGCAAGCAAGTGGACGTGTGGCCAAGTAGACGTATGGCCGCATACGATGAGAAAGAGAAGGAGATGTTAGCAGTAACGCGAGGGTGGGGATCTAGACGTGGGTAATGGGGGGTGTCTTGCATAGCCTAGGCACTTACCTACGAATATACAAGATAGAGAAGATGTGTATACAACACGAATACAAGAATACAGAAGTCTAAACACATACTCATGGAATATGTCTAGTTACAGGTGTGCGATGGATATGTCTAGTTTAAATATGATGTCCAAGAATATAAACAGATACTCATGGAGTATGTCTAGTTACAGGTATGAGACCGGCAAAAGAAAGCAGCAATGTGGAGCAACCCGTAAGCTAGTGTGAACATCAAGCCCATACAGCTAGCAATTCACGAAAGGCAAGATCGCTGTCGGACAGCCTGGGAGCCCTGGGTACAGCTAAATATTTACTACAATATATAGTACGCAATACATATAAACATGCAAGCTAAATATATATCCATGTTTATAATTTACTTCTTTACATCCACCACCCTACTTGAATCCACCATCCACCTGCAGGAGCTGGGAGCGCCGCAGGTGGAACATGAACTGGGGGAAGAACGAGAAGGGCGCAGCAAGCTACTACCATATATGAGCACATATTCATATTAATTTATAGCTATATTTACATCCTAATCCGCGCACCTGAAGGAACTGGGAGCGCCGCAGGTGGAACATGAACTGGGGGAAGAACGAGAAGGACGACGTGAGCCGGAACGATGCCGGGTCATCCTTGACATACTCCCCAAACTTGGACGCCAGCCGGATCAGCATACGGTCCAGCCACCGCAGCACGTCGAACGAGTCCTCGTGCTCCGCTTTATGCGTGGCCATGCGCGCCATGATCACCGCGGCCGCCTCCTGGTCGAAACCGGACGCGATGTCACCCGGGGCTGACCCATCGGCCCACGTGCGGGCCGCGGTCAGCACGCGCAGCCGATGGGTGCCGTCGCCGTGCTGGTAGGATGTCTGGAATTGGATGAAGAAGGGCTGGCCCGACGGGATCGGGTTGGAGTGGGTGTTGACCACCTGGGGTTTGGGGCGGGCAACGGCAACACTTGGGGAGGCTTGGGTTATAGAGGTCTAGGTTGGAAAGGTTTGGATTGGAAAGGTTTGGATTGGAAAGGTTTGGATTGGAAAGGTTTGGGTTGGAAAGGTTTGGATTGGAAAGGTTTGGGGTGGGGTGGGCGTTGACAACCTGGGGGGATCGGGGGAGCGCTGGCGGGGGGGTTGGGTTCGAGAAAACTGGGCTAAAAGAAGTTGCATTTGGGGATGGGACAAGTGGAAGACTTGAATCGGCCCCTTTTGACATGCCCACACCTTGCCAAACACCATGAAAAACTACATGACGACAAAACGAAGATAAATCAAAACTGAAACCCTTACCTCCAAATATGCTGCCAGGACCCACCTTCCAATAATAACAACACACCATCCAACCAAGTGGACAGATTCATAGGCAAGAAGGCCCCTTCATCCCTACCAAAGTCCTAAAGCGTGTCATCATGGCCAAGTAGGGGTACCAACAACAACGCACACAAAACAAAAACCAGACAGTGTACCCACACTAAACCAAAATCCCCCTCTTACCTCGAAATACATAGCCAGCGTGGTGCTGTTGGTCATCGTGCCCATCTTCCACGCGCTCGTCTGGCCCAGACCAATCTCGCTGTCGGCCACAAATGAGGTCTTCTTCTCCAGGGACGAGCAGGGACCGATGGCCCCGTTGATCTTGAGCTCCGCAGAGCACAGCACATCGACCGTGGCGTTGAACGGCATGCGCAGGTAGGACGTACGGCCCGCGGCAGCGGCAGCCGACCCAGGGGGGGAGTCCTCCACTTGGAACAAGGTCACCAGGGACTGCTTGAAGATGGGGGACGTGAACGTGTCAGCGAGTACCATCGCACCACCTGTCTTCTCGACAACTTGCTTGCACTCGGCCAGGCCGACCTTGGGGGGGGCAGGGAGGAGGAGGAGAGGTAGGAGGGAAATAAGGGTTGTGGGCAGGGGGGTGGGAGAGGGAGGGACAGTATGGGAAGGCAGGGGAAGGTGAGGTAAGGAGATACAAAAAAAAAGGTGTTAGAAAGTATTTTTAAAAGAAAACAACAGCGGGTTTTCCTGAGGAAGGGCAGTGGGAGGAGCGGGGGTGGGAAGGAGTGGGGACGGGATTCACTGGGGCCAAAGACCCCGGCCCCCTTCAAGAGGTAACGAGAGCACTTAGGGGCTTTCATAAACTGATGACTGAGAGCAAGAAAACGCACACACAGTTTGATCCTGACCTGCTTTACCACGACCATGGAACCACACCAAGTGTGGAAACCAGCCGAATAGCATGCATGCCTGCGGCACCTGACAGTGAGCCCATGGCCAGCGGTGCAGCCACCTTGCAGGCAACTTTAAGTGGCTGATTCCGAAGAGTTTTTTTCCTACATGGTTAAGAGAGATGCCTGGACAGTCGCCCATGCTGTGACTGTGCAAGTTCCAGTGGCCATGAGAGTGACCATACAGGCTCCCTTGACCATGTACACCTTGTGCTAGAGTGACCGCGTACACCCACTACAGTGACCGTGTACCTGGTCGAGCGAGCAGGCGAAGACGTCCATACAGTGACCGTGCGTGACCATGCGATCCGTGAGCCGCTTGAACATCTTCGCGCTCTTCTTGAAGTGGGTCGCCGCCTCCTTCTCAAAGTCCTGTGCGGGGAAAAAGGAAAAGAAAAAACCAACAGCAAAGGAAAAAGAGAACAGGGTCAAAAGCCGTCTCCTTTCTTTCCTGCCCCGGGGGGGAAGGAAAACCAACAGAAAAGGAATATGAGAAATAAGAATAACAGCAAAGTAGGGAGAGGGGCGGCGTGGAACGGGCATAGGCAGGCAGGATCACGAGAGGCCTTCTATAAAAGTCCTACCCAGGGACACAGGAGAAGAAAAACAGAACAAGGGGAAAAATTGATGGAAGGAGGAGGAGGGAGTAAGGCACATGGTGGGGGGGGGCGAGCATGAGACGGGAGAGCACGTGATAAAGGAGTCACACAGCCAGAGTCGCGACCCTGGTGTTACGAATGAGTAAGCTCAATGTACCAGTGAAATAATGAGCTCATTGACAAAGCCAGTTAAATCTATACTTACACTTGAATAGCGAAAGACATACCAGCTAGGGTGCTCACTATAAAAACGACCACCGGTCGGTCGTTAATTCCAAACTAGATCATGAAACAGCCAAAGACATAACAGCTAGGGTGCTCACTATAAAAACGGCCACCGGTCGGTCGTTAATTCCAAACTAGATCATGAAACAGCCAAAGACATAACAGCTAGGGTGCTCACTATAAAAACGGCCACCGGTCGGTCGTTAATTCCAAACTAGATCATGAAACAGCCAAAGACATAACAGCTAGGGTGCTCACTATAAAAACGACCACCGGTCGGTCGTTAACTCCAAACTAGATCATGAAACAGCCAAAGACATAACAGCTAGCGTGCTCACTATAAAAACGGCCACCGGTCCGTTGTTAATTCCAAACTAGATCATGAAACAGCCAAAGACATAACAGCTAGGGTGCTCACTATAAAAACGGCCACCGGTCGGTCCTTAATTCCAAACTAGATCATGAAACAGCCAAAGAAATAACAGCTAGGGTGCTCACTATAAAAACGGCCACCCGTCGGTCCTTAACTCCAAACTAGATCATGAAACAGCCAAAGACATAACAGCTAGGGTGCTCACTATAAAAACGACCACCGGTCGGTCGTTAATTCCAAACTAGATCATAAAACAGCCAAAGAAATAACAGCTAGGGTGCTCACTATAAAAACGACCACCGGTCGGTCGTTAATTCCAAACTAGATCATGAAACAGCCAAAGACATAACAGCTAGGGTGCTCACTATAAAAACGGCCACCGGTCGGTTGTTAATTCCAAACTAGATCATGAAACAGCCACCCACCCGAGGCCCCAGTCCATCAAAATCCCGCAAAGTCTTGTAACAAAACCAGACTGACCCCGACCCTGCTCGGCCCCCCCCACCCCACCCCGAACGACCACCACCCCACCCTTGTTCTCTTTATGCCATCTCATGCCAACTCGTGGCCCCTTCCAAAAACCTGCAAAAAAGAGGCCTCCCCATCTCACATGATCCTCCTCCTCGGAGGTCTTCCCTAAAACATGACTTCTGCTCTCCCCCCCCCCAGCGAAGCTACCCTTATCGGCTGGCCTGCATTCCCTCATTCTGCTGCCCTGAACACCCCTAGCCCTTAACCACGCACTCAGTAACCAATATTAGCTTTTTCGTTTGAATCGCATGCAGTCCCTTGGGGCAAACCTCCGGATCACTTAGACAAAAGAAACCAAGAGGATGGCCTGCTTTGGCATGCCAGCACACCACCCGCCACGCACCTGGTGCATCCAAATCAGCTAAACCGCAATGCCCACATCACACAAAAAAGGACAGTCTCGTGTTTGGCGTGCCAACCCGCCACGCACCTGGTGCGTTGGACTCAGCTAAACCCACACGACCACCTCAGATAGAACCAAGGAGCAATCCTGTTCAGCACCACATGCTATGCCAGCACACCACCCGCCACGCCCCACCCACCTGGTGTGTCCGGATCGGCTCCGCCAAGTCCGGCCCCACCACCAGGCCCGGCCCCACCGTGGTCGGGCCCGAGACAAACAGCATGACGCGCCCGCCCACCCCAGGGCAGCAGGCCTCCATCATGCCCACTGCGACCGCGACCGCCGCTCCTGTCGCCCGCAACGGGCGCGTCCCGTCGGGGACCGGATATGGGTTGGGCTGCATCTCTTCGAGCGCTGTCTGGAGCACAAAGTCGCACTCGGAGAGTGGGAGGAGGAACCGGCCGATGCCAGCTGATGCCGCGAGGCCGTGGGCGCGGGCGGCGCCGGGGCCCCCTGGTCGTGGCTGCCTGGGTGCCTGGATGACGCCCAGGGAGAGGTACTCCTGGACCTGCTCGGCTGTGACTTCTTGGTCGCCCCGGAAGAGGAAGGTCTTCGGGCAGTGGGAGAAGCCGAGCTCGTGCACGTTCACGTGGGTCCCATAACTGATCAGGCCCACCAGGGTGGTCTCGGGCAGCAACGCGAGCGCGTGCTGGAGGGAGTCCTTCAGGTGCTGGAACTCGTCCAGCGGCTGGCATGTGTCCACCACGAAGAGGAGCACGGGCGGGCTGGCGAGACCCTGGGAAGGCAGCGTGTATTCGACGGTGGTGAAGTTGGGGAACAGCTCCGCGGGCAGGCTGGTCTCACTGATGTCCGCGTAATGGGGCGGGAAGTGGTTGCGCTGGTAGCAGAAGGGGCAGATCCATATCTTGCCCACGTAGTCCACGCGCGCGTACGGGTTGAGCACGGCGCGGCACGTCTTGCAGTACACCGGCTCATAAGGCAGCACAGGCATGTCCGGGATTTCTTTCAAGGGCGTCACCATGCATCCCAACGGCACCACGATCCGAGCCGCTTCGATGCGGGAGCTGGGCCAAACGTTCCATGAGAACCGGAGCCCGTCTTGGGCTTCTGCCTCGCTGAACTCCATACTGCACTAGCAGAAAGGTCGACGCCTACCCTGGCTTCGCCCGGACAAGACTAGGGGTAATCTTTGGGTGTTGCACCCACAGCTGCAGAAGCCGTAACTACAGTCTGACTAGAAAAAAAGCTACCGGCCATAGCCGGCCAGGCAGTGCCCCATCTTCATGAGAGTCCTGGCCTGTGTGCATTTCAGCGGGCAATGGAAGTGGGGCGCTTGCAAATACAGGTGCAACAACCAGCAAGGGGATTATTAGCGTGGATCTTCGATGTGCCGGGGACAATCATGTCATTTTTTACCCGAGTGGGACAACTGGCGCGGTACACACTGTATGCCATCATACGGGAACAGGCCATGGCCTCGAGCATGACCTCGCATTGCTGGACTGTCCGTATCTTGTCTTTGGTTTCCTCCACTCAACACTGTATAATTATGGCAAGTCCTAGTGCATCAATAAGTACTAGTTGTGTTACAGGTATCGTTGCATATAATTAGTTTTTCCATTTAAGAAGCTGTCGAGTATCGGACCTTTCGGAAGCTAGGATAATCTGTCTGCAGCTGCAGGTCAGAACAGGTCGGTTAGCTGTTCAGGCCCTCGGCCGTTCCCAAATCTCTGCTGCCCTTTGCGGCGTACAACAACAAGTCAACAAGAGCGCCGGTCGGTTAGGTGCCGCGCGCGCCGCGCATTGGCGAAATCCGCTGTTGTGCGCTCCAGCCACGTGGATGTGGCATCCGGCACGTGACGACCTGATGGGTGCAATTGCCAATCCGCGGTATAAGATGGCGGTTGGCTCGGCGTTGCTGCATATGGTTGCTTACATGTCCGTCGCCAGCGTGAGGATATCGTGTACTTCCGCGCGGATAGCTTTCGCCCTAACTTTGTAGCGAGCAGCGCTCGACTGCGGCGCCTTCGTCCTTGTTGGGAATGTCATTTATACTGCGCTGGCAAGCCTTGATGGGTGGCGCTGATCGCGACCAGCAGCTGTGCAGAGTACACTAGCTAGACACGCAATTATAGCACATGTTTGGCGGTAGAAGAAAACGTCAGCAACGACATGGTCGGCGATCGTAGCAAGTGACGAGCCTGGCGGCCTCATGTCTTGTTGCGCAGCAAGAGCATGTCGCAAGGCGGCAGCAATTCGCGCAAGGTACCTGGCACCAGTGCGGGCAGTGTCTACTAGTGCACCTGCACCTCGGCGTTCTTCGGATCTGCAAACGTTTGCATGATCTGCTCCTACTGGGTCATTAGCTACTTCAGGCATCCATGGGCATGCGGAGCACGGGTGGGAGACAAGGCTGTACTGCGATTGTCAGGGAATATTGTCAGCTGGACCGCGATCAATGCTGCAGTCTGAAACACAGTCCGACGAGGGCTGGCTGGGCTGCATACTTACAAGTCCCGCTCAACAACGGTACTTCAATTCCGCCGTTGCCCCCTAGTCTCATTGAGAAGCTACCACTCTTGGCTGCGAATGGCTACTCTCATCCAGGTTTATGCTTCTCCAGTCTGACTAGACAGAGAGCTGTTCGTTTCCTCAGCCATGGAAACCGTGACCAGCCTTTTCCTATGTGCAGTTTTTACTCTTTCAAAGTGTATTCTTCCCAGCTGATTATATGTAGTTCTGATTATCTTTAGTTCTGATTATATGTAGTTCTGATTATATGTAGTTCCGTTCTTCCACCGTGGAGACCGCGAGCCGCGGGGACATGGTGTGCCTTCTCGTCTCCCCATACGACTTATGCCGAGGCCAGGAGGGAATGCGCTCAGTTCTGTCAAGCTGGGACGAGCCCCACTGCCTTCAAGTTGCTGACCAACCGAGCCGAGTGCTTGTTAAACCTGATCGTGACCAACCAAGCCAAGTGCCTGTTCAAGCTCCACAACCAGGCCAAGTGCCTGTTCAACCTGCACAACCAAGCCAAGTGCCTGTTCAACCTGCACAACCACCTCACGGCCATACAGCTGGGCAAGATGAGCAGCGACGTCCACAGGGTGGCGGTGCGGGGCTATGATTAGACCTACTTGCCCAATTAGCTGCCACAAAGAGGCTGAAGGCATGCTGCTAGAGGGCATACGGAATGGGCTCGGTGCTTTTTGATGGGATGGAATCATGGGCGCCCAATGTCGACCCCAAGAAACTAGTAAAGATCTCCTGACGGGTACCTCATGTCTACATCCCACGACCCCCACATCTCAAGACTCCAGCATGGTCGGGAAACGGTTGTCTTGCTAACTACCCCATAGAGTCGTCAAGCGCGCACTCGACTCGCCCTCCACGAGGAGCTGCGGACCACATCATCACCCCCCCGCATGATCAAACCCGAATTGTATGCCCACATGATCGTAAACCTCAACCCCTGGGCCTTGCGAAGAGGTAGGCTGGGTGCGTCTACGAGGAGCTGCGACTTGATGGGAATGACCCACTGCTGGAAGACAGTGCATGAAATGTGCTTTGGTCGTGGGCGGCTGGTAGGGAACACGGCAGCGAGGGGCGGTTGGTGGTGGGCCGCTGGTATAGAACACGATGACGATGACGATGACGATGACGATGACGATGACGATGACGATGACGATGACGATGACGATGACGATGACGATGACGATGACGATGACGATGACGATGACGATGACGATGACGATGACGATGACGATGACGATGACGATGACGATGACGATGACGATGACGATGACGATGACGATGACGATGACGATGACGATGACGATGACGATGACGATGACGATGACGATGACGATGACGATGACGATGACGATGACGATGACGATGACGATGACGATGACGATGACGATGACGATGACGATGACGATGACGATGACGATGACGATGACGATGACGATGACGATGACGATGACGATGACGATGACGATGACGATGACGATGACGATGACGATGACGATGACGATGACGATGACGATGACGATGACGATGACGATGACGATGACGATGACGATGACGATGACGATGACGATGACGATGACGATGACGATGACGATGACGATGACGATGACGATGACGATGACGATGACGATGACGATGACGATGACGATGACGATGACGATGACGATGACGATGACGATGACGATGACGATGACGATGACGATGACGATGACGATGACGATGACGATGACGATGACGATGACGATGACGATGACGATGACGATGACGATGACGATGACGATGACGATGACGATGACGATGACGATGACGATGAGGATGAGGATGAGGATGATGACGATGACGACGACGACGACGACGACGACGACGACGACGACGACGACGACGACGACGACGACGACGACGACGACGACGACGACGACGACGACGGCGGCGGCGGCGGCGGCGGCGGCGGCGGCGGGCGGCGGCGACGACGACGACGACCACCACCACCACCACTGTGCGCTGACATCGCCTGGCTGCTGTGGTGGATCGGGCAGAACATCAAGCCGTTAGCACCTGGCTTGATCAAAGCAGCGGCATTCGGCATCCAGGCCCTAGCTGATGAACATGACACGGTCCAGGCGTAGGGCGTGCACTACAGGACAGAGCGTGCTGACGAAACGACATAGCGCCACCAGAACTCAGGCGTTGCGGTCCATGGCGGTAGTGGTTGGGAGCAGTATGGGTATGTTATTCACATTCTGCACACGACACTGCAAAAGCCGGTGGGGACATGCATAATGCAGATACTTTCTAAAGCCAGTCTTTTTCACTCTTCACAGGTGGTGGACCATCCCACGGAGTACTTGACAACAGTTACCAGTGTCGACGCCCCACGGCATGCATGCTAGACTAGTATTACCTAGCGGCAGTTTCAGCTCAGTAGGGTATGTATGTACTGGACCCAGCCTATGCGCCTGAGAATGGCAATAGTCCATATGAAGCTGCCATGGCATTTGTTGGTGGCTGATGGGAGCACATCATACAATGAACTCACTCGCGCCTTGAAGCTTCCATGGGAGGGCACTCGAGTGTTTGCTGATCTTGTTCCTGCATGAGCCCGTCCTCGTCCACGGCTTGATGCAATACTGAAAGAACGCAAAAAGAAGGCTTCCAAGAGCAAGAAGAAGGCTGCCTCAGCGGATGATGCTGCCAGTGGCAGCATGGGTTGCAATGGCAGAGGGGATGACATGCCTGCACCGAGGAAGAGAGGGGGTAAGCAGCCTGCAGCAGAAACTGATTCCTCCATCTGCAGCAGCAGTGGTAATGGTAGCCTAGAGGATGTGGCTCCACCTACCAGCGACAGTGATGACCCATGCAGCTTCAATGCGTCTGACCCTGCACGGGGGAAGCGTGGACGGAGGGGGGGAAGGGGCAGGCAGCCTGCAGCAGAAAATGCTGCTGATCGATTCTGCCCGTGGTGACGATGGCCGCGAGTATGCGGCTGAACCGAAGTGGGGGAAGCGTGGGCAGAGGGGGAGAGGAGGTAGGCAGCCTGCAGCGAGAAATGCTGCTGATTCTGCCTGTGGTGACGATGGCCGCAAGTATGCGGCTGAACCTACGCGGGGGAAGCGTGGGCAGAGGGGGAGAGGGGGTAGGCAGCACAAGAAGGGGGTGGCTGCACCTAGTCCGGGCGACCTTGCACCTGCGAGGAGAAGTGCAAGAAAAGTGAGCTACGCTGAAGCAGATTGTAGCAACTCGTCTAGTGACTGAAATTGATGTTCTCCAACTGCACATGAAATCATAATACTTTGTAATCAAAGCGATTTCCGGTTGCGGCGTGATGAATGCGATTGATCTCTCTGTGCATGTGCATGAGGTTTCTCAATTCTCAGTTTTTCTCAGGCCTTAAGTTTCCCAGATTGTCTCAGTCTCAGATTTTCTCAGGCAGCAACCTGAGAAAAAACTGGACGCCTGAGAAATTTTTGCGCCTGAGAAAAAAAAAAATCTCAGGCCCGGGGGGTCTTTTTCAGGCTGATCTCAGTTTTTTCTCAGTTAATTTTTTCAGTTTTCTCAGGTGATTTTCTTTATAGTTTTCTCAGGTGATTTTCTCAGTTTTCCTGAGAAAACTGAGATTTTTCTCAGTTAATCTCAGGAAATCTCAGGAAATCTCAGGCAGCCCGCCTAAGAAAACGTACTGAGAAAAATCTCAGTTCCGAGTAACTCTAGTGGAGCTTGGCAGTCCTTGGCTTCCGCTATGCACTGGGCCGCCTACGCGTCCTGAGCACGTGCGTAGGCCTCCACGTACATGCAAGCTAGGGCGGCCTTGAGCACCGGTTTCAGCAGCGGGTCCCGGTACGTACGTTACGCGTTGAGGCGGTGCCCGGGGGCGGCCAGAACGTCTTGGGGTCCTAGCTGTCGGTAGAGCGGGCCGGGTCGGCGGCCGGGCATGGCCGGCAGGTGCCGCCGGGCCGCCAGCAGCGGGGTGCGGGCCGCAAAGCCCGCAAAAATGGCAGCGTTGGGAGCGCACCCTGCATGGGCCAGCTAGCGCGCCGACATCGATCGGAGCCCCTAGGGCCTCCAGGTACGGACACCGGCACGGTTTCCGCTCGTGGTCGGCGTCCGTCCAGTCCTCGGGATCCCCGCGAACTGGGTGTAGTGCAGTCCCGTCAGGGCAGACCGCTTGGGCGCGGCGTGTGGGGGCCTGGAACCGATCGAAGCCGAATGGTGGCACGCACCAATTACCGGTGGTCAGAGCGCGCACACCGTGGGTGGGTCGAACACCCGGGTATCCAGAACCGAAGCACACCTGGGCTGCATGCCGTACCGCTGGACGTAGTCCAGACAGGCCAGACAGTGGTTCAGTGCCCCCAAAAGTGACCAAGTCCTGTGAGGGACGTTGGATCATGGCAGTTGACAGCAACCATCCCGCTATCCAGTGAAAAAGTCCGAAAACAAGGGGGGTATCTCATTAGCATGAATCCACCGTGTCAGCAGGCGCAAAGCTCGACTGCCAGCAGTGCCCACTGGGAGTGTGGCATTGGTGTCTAGCATGCAGCATAACCAAGAAGTGCATGGCGGGCCGGGGTGCATGCATGGCCTTGAGTCAAGGTTATGCAAGTCATCATAGAATTTCTGGCGTTCCACCTGTGGCAAACCACTATGGGGAGCGTGCATCCACAAAACTGGCCGGATCGTCTATCGTGTCCGATTGCTGCTGTGGCATGCCTCTGCCATGAAGGAGAAAGGGGGCCGGTCTCTGCCCTTTCCTCCTGTTGTGCACATACAGGGATTAAAAGTTGCAAATAAATGGAATGCGATGTAAATCAGAAAGCATGAAATGAACGTTGTGTTTATTGTTCTCATACGTTATTGTCGTTGCTGCATAATTCGTCTTCGTTGCGCATATATTCTATTGCGCTTGGCACCTTCATCAGTCTTGCTGAATATCCTACGTGGACATGCATTCCGTGTAGTTCAGTGCATGCCGCGTGTTAGATACTTCTAGAATCCTCTAGGAGGTACCAAGGCAGATGCGCATACATAATAGGCCGATAGTCGGCTCAGTCCTATTGACAGTACTACACCGGCCCTTGACCAGCCGGTGACGTGGAGGCCTGGGAGACGCCCACATATTCTACGTGGCGTTATCCCATTGGCGAGTACTAGTGAAGTACAGCCATTGGCCCAATACTACAATAAAGTATATTGTAGTAATCTGTACAAGATCCTCTATCTCTGAGGACCCATGTGGACCCTAGATGGGTCTCCAACCAACTCCAGCCATTCTTTCCCTTGTGAAAGTGATAAGGCTTAGATGTATTCATTGATGTTCGGCCGCACCTGGCCAGTTCACTTTCACATATGTGGGCAATGGGGACTCACTTGGGTCTTATGGAGTTTGCATCTCATCATTGCATGGTTGGTGTAACCTGCTGTAGGGAAAACCCAAATCTGAAGGAAAACCTCTTCTCCAGAGAGGACAAAACCTCCAGGGGGATAAAAACCTACAGGAGGAGCATTAGGCTCAGGCTCCCAGATTACTCCTCATGACAAGGGTTTCCCAGCCATCATGGACCGCAGCAACTGGTACCCATTAAGGGCCAGTCGTGGAAGCTTGGTCATAGCATCAGCAGGATTTGAGTGTCCTGGCAGATGTATGGTTATACAGTGGCTGGACAACTCCTTTGCCACAAGGTAGTCCAAGTCAGTAGTAGTGGCCCTCTCATTCTTGATAAAAGAGACCACGGGCTTATTATCACAATAAACCCTGACATCAATCACGGGTTGAGGTCTTATCTGACTCAGACACCATAAGAGTAGCTCTCTTATGTATATGGCATCGCGAATGCACATGGCGTATGCCCTGCACTCAGCGGTGTCAATGCCAGCAAACCGCCTCCTCTGAAGGTTACTGGACCAGTATACCAACGAGGGCTGTTTGCCTTCATTCCTGATGGTGATCAGGCATCCGGCTCTGGCACCAATCTTGTTGGCAGATCTAGACTCTTGGCTAGCATCTGTGTAGGCGTCTATGATGATGCGCCCATGCCAGTCTACACCGGACAACACCAAGTCAGGAGATTCATTGAGGCAGCTCTCCAGGCGCCTCCTTCCTTCTCCTACAACAACAGAGTCTGGCATCCTACTCTGTACTGCCAGGTCAGGGTTAGTTGTGGCAGCCAGCCAACCCAGTTGACCTTTAACCGTAGGGGCATTCTCCTCAGTTACTCTCTTGGGCAACTGAGTTATTACTTTTTCTTTATACCCCTTCGCCGATTGCAGCTTAAGATGCCATCCTTTGTCATCCTGGAAAAGGGTACAGCCAATGCCACAGTAAGGTACCTGGCTGTTTTTACTAAACCATGCTCTGGTACCAATAGGGGACTTGTCATTGAGCCTTTTATAGGTCTCATTCAACCATCCCTTGGGACCAATGCGTTGCATATCATCTCCATGTAAGGTAGCCCAGGTGGGTTGTCCTTTGGATTGCCCCACAAAGAGACAATAAGCAAGATGAGATTGTTGCATCTGACATCTCTCCTGGATGGCAGGAGCAATGGTTTCATACCAGATGACTGGACTGCTGACCAGTCCTTCCCAGCCCACTTTAGGCTGCATGTAGGGATGACCTACTTCAGCTATCCAGCATGCTGGGGTCTTAACACAACAGGGTCTTTGAGCTTGCCAAGTGGCTCTGGCCACCTGAGGATCACCATGCAAAAAGGCCCTGGTGAAGTCATCAATTTCTGCTCCATAATCCAAGCCATAGTCCAAAGCACCAAGGTACAGACTAAGAATAAGCCTGAGAACAGGATGTGACAGGCCAGGAGTGTACAGCTCCTCCTTATCAAAGTCTGTAGTACCATGGAACTGGGTCACGACTGGACGTGCGTTTGGTATGGGAGGCTCACCAAGCTTGCTCTTCATCTTGCATACAAAACGCAACTGAAGCATTTGAGCATTGGGTGGAGGTTCTGAAATGCCTTCAAAAACATCCAGCGTTTGCCACTCCTGGAGCGCACGCGCCAATGCTACTCGCCAGGCCTCAAGGCCAGCGAAAGTGTGACAATCCAGGTCTACATCATCAAAGGACATGGGGCTATGAGCAGCAAATGACCTTTTTGTGAGACCAAGAGAAGTCACACTGAGCTGGGCGGGTTCTACCAGCTCAGAAGCTGGGGGTATATCCCTTCCCCATTCTGCTCCTTTTATTGAACCGACACAGGCGGTCTTCCAATTTGCCTTCTGGAACATTTCAAGAGGCAAGAGACATCTGAATGATTCCAGAGGAATTGGGTCACAATGGGTTTTTAGGAGACTCTTTGTGTTATTGGGGCCATCAACAATGGTAACACCGGGAGTCACCAAGAATGGCTGGCCAATGAGAGTGGGTCCCTTATAGCCATCAACAACACAAAGTGTCAAAGACTCACCCAAGAATGGGATAGTGATATTCCCAAGAACTTGATGATCAGTGTTACCCGCAAAGTCTTGGACAATAGTCCATGGACTGGGTTCAAGGGAATACTTATCCAGCAAAGCATTAAAGGGCGAGGTGACAGAGACCTCTGCTTTGGTATCCACATCAAAGCCATCAAGGTCCATGCCCTTCTCTAGAAGAGAAGTTATTTTGGCAATCTTTAGTGAGGGCTTGAGCTTCTTTACAATATCCCGAAGCTCTTGAGGATTGCCTCTCTTGCCGAGCTGAGTGTTCAACCTGGACAACCCCTCCTCAGCTTGTCTTCCTTGGGCTGGAATCCCATCAGTCTCCAAGGGCAATGGCTTATTACCAGGGTAATTGGATCCAAGCTTTGGCTGTTCAGACTGAAATATGTTATCCACCTGCCCAGGGGTCTCAAGCCCATGTTCCAACGGCCGGAGCTTCCGGTGCTGATCAGACACCCTATTATCCAACAAGTCAGCTTCATCCATATCATCCTGTGATATCCCAGTCAATGTCTTAGGCTGAGCTTGCTGAGTAGTAGGCTCCAGTTGATGGGAGGCCGCCCTTTCTGGTAGTTGGAGTCCAGCCTGTTCACTGGCCAAAGGTGGACAGGAAAGATTGGGAGATCCAAGTGCCTCTTCAGGGGCCATAATTTCCAGGGGATTTTCTTGAACGTTCATTGGATCTCTCTTCAATCTATTCCAAGCCAGATGATAAGTGGTCCCATTCCAGACCACATCAGCAGTTTTCATCTCCAGGTCAACTGAGGTTATGGTCCCTGGACCCTGCCAATAACCACGTTTACCAGGAGCATTTTCTTTGTGGAAGATCACCTGGTCTCCCACCTCAAATTTTAATGATTCTCCTCTCTGTTTATCCTTTTCACAGAGATGAGCATACTGTGCCCACCTCTGCTTACTCCATGCCTGCATGATGTCATCAGGGTAGAGGCCACCTGCTAGTCCACGAGGTGAGACCAGCCGTGGAACACCACGCACCTTGATAGTATGAAAACGGTTGTTCATGGTGTTTTCCACTTTTGCAGCACCCAAACACCTGACAGCAAAAGTTGGTTTAAACATCTCAGGATAGTCCCCGGATATTACCAACTTCTTAAGCTCCTGTATATATCTGTCAACCTTGCCTTGGGCTTGGTGATCTTCACGACCCACAATCCTTAGGAAAGGCAGATCAGAGTATTTGGTCAGGCAGTTAAACTGCAAGTCCATCTGCAGCTTATGAATAACTGCAAACTTCTGCAGAATAACAAGAACTGCGGCATGGAGAGTATTCTCATCCCCTGCTGCCATAGGTTCAATTCCAATGTAGCCTGACCATTCATCCACAGCCACCAAGTAAGGCAATTGCCTGTAATTGGTGAAGTAGAGGATATCAGCTTGTAGATTACCCCTACCATCTGCAGGATGCTTTGCATGACGTTTGGAAGGCTTGTTAGCACACAATTGGCACACACAATGTTCTCTGACATCTTGATAAGCCTGCCAGAGAGCCTTGTTATTAATGGCTTGAACAAGCCTAATGGCATTGTTTCCATGGCCACAGGCATCATGCAAACTCTTAGCCAGAGTCCTAAGATTAATACAATCATTAGGCTCAGGCTCTTCAGGACATGGACGGGCATCCACGTTCCTGGCAGAGCAAGAGTCCAAGTTTTTATTATCAATATAACAAGGATTATTGCTCTGAGGAGCTTGACTGTTAACAATATCAATGGGTGCTTGGCTACAAACAGGAGCTGCACCACATGTATTGTTCACAGATACGTTGCTCACCTGGGCAACACCATGTGGCATCTGTCTACAACCAGGAGCAGATCCACATGTATTATTTACAGGAAGAGTTCCCTCTGGGGTACTCTTTTTATTCCAGGCATGGATAGGAATGCCACAAACAGGGGCACTTTTACTGCTGCTCACTGGGGCAGCTTTACGGTCAGTAGGGGTTACTGCTGGAGCCCCTACCACCTGGCAGGCCTCATCTGCCATGAGTCCACTCTCATCAGCATCCATAAGGACGCTGTAGGGGTTATATAAACAGAGAGGATCATCTAGTTTTTCTGCTGCTGCTTCCTCTTGCGGCCACGAGAGGTATTGCCACCCCGCGGCTGAGAAGCATCACCACCACGCGGCTGGGAAGCGTCACCACCACGCGGCTGAGAAGCGTCGCCACCACGAAGGGCACCGCTCTTGACGGCTTGGGAGATCTGCTGCAGCAGCTTGAGGACCTCCATCTGGGTATCCTTGGGTCCAGCGCCCGCCTTGCTCCTGCAGGCAGACGCATCATGTCCAGAATTGCCACAAGACTTGCACTTGCGAAAGTAGCAATCCTTAGCCAGATGGTTAGTCCTATTACAGAAAGTGCAGGGAGGGAAGGACTCAGAATTAGCGACAACCTTACCCTTACATGCGCGGCGTGTGTGCCCGGGCTGCCCGCAGTTGTAGCAGAAGATTTCCCGTTGCTGCTCCATCACCATGGCGACACGAGGCACCTCCGCGGCACCTCCTTCTCTGGAAACACGGGTTTGATTCGTCAGGAGCTCCTTGAGGTGAGCTCTGCATCGGTGAGTGTCGCACAGGTAACCGCGGCAGTTGGCGACCAAATTCCGCTTCTCGGATTCGGACAGAGCACAGTTTTGGATCCATCGGAGATTCACCGCCTCGTCAGGCCACCGGAGCCCCTGCTTCTCCAGCATGTCGTAGTAAGAGTTGAGGTGCTCGATGATGGTCTGCCCGGGCTTCGGCTTTGCATCTACAAATTCCTCGATCTCGTCGCAGGTTTTGGCAGTGATAGAACGAAGAAAAGTCTCCCTCGCTCGGCGCAGAAACTCGAACGGCGACCACCGCAGACGCTGTGCTCTATCCAGCAGCGAAATCCACTCTGGGTGGTTTTTCTCGCGGTCTCCCAGCGGGGTTCCACGAAGAAACTCCAGCCAGTCCGGAATGATGTCTCGGTTGCCCGCGAGCCTGCGGAAAAACGGCCCAAGAGAGCTTACAAAGCGATCCCGGTCTGCTTGAATAGCACCAGGCACCAGCGGGGCTGGAACCCATTTCTTGATTGCCGACAGCAGCTTCGCCTCTTGAAGCAAGGTCTCCCGCCGAAGCACCTTATCACGCGCACGCTGGTTGTCACTACTAGTACTTCCCTGCCCGCAGCCCTCCTCCCGGGGCTGGTCGGACATATTCTTATTGTCATCCCTGTGCTCGCCTGGGCCAGGGTCGACAGAAAATTGAGCCGGTCCGTGCTCACCAGGGCCAGACCTCTGCTCTGAAAGATTGTCGTCCGAAGACATTGCAATGAATACAAGTTGCAAATAAATGGAATGCGATGTAAATCAGAAAGCATGAAATGAACGTTGTGTTTATTGTTCTCATACGTTATTGTCGTTGCTGCATAATTCGTCTTCGTTGCGCATATATTCTATTGCGCTTGGCACCTTCATCAGTCTTGCTGAATATCCTACGTGGACATGCATTCCGTGTAGTTCAGTGCATGCCGCGTGTTAGATACTTCTAGAATCCTCTAGGAGGTACCAAGGCAGATGCGCATACATAATAGGCCGATAGTCGGCTCAGTCCTATTGACAGTACTACACCGGCCCTTGACCAGCCGGTGACGTGGAGGCCTGGGAGACGCCCACATATTCTACGTGGCGTTATCCCATTGGCGAGTACTAGTGAAGTACAGCCATTGGCCCAATACTACAATAAAGTATATTGTAGTAATCTGTACAAGATCCTCTATCTCTGAGGACCCATGTGGACCCTAGATGGGTCTCCAACCAACTTTAAAAGCTCTCCGGTGGCAGCTCCGTGACTCCCCAACGGGAGCACGGGTTTTTAATTAAATTAATTAATGGGAAGCGCCGGTAGCCCACCCCAACCATGAGGTGGTACGTGCTTGGGTGGTACGTGCTTGGACCGCCCCTCAATTAACAGAGGTGAAATGTACGTGCTACCATAAGGCACGGGGTTAAAGTTTGAGCGTGCTAGCTGAGGCTAGCAGCTGCCAGCGGCGAACACAAAAGGCCAACACGACCTTGGCCTGGCATCCCACTGCCAGCAAAGAAAAAACGCCAACCGCCTGCCAGCCGTTCAGTAAGCATCGCGCCAGGAGGCACCGTGCGGCATGCGACGATGCCCCTGGACGCCGCATATTGTATAATACGGCGTTTTTACCGTATGATACTTGTACATACATACATACATACATACATACATACATACATACATACATACATACATACATACATACATACATACATACATACATACATACATACATACATACATACATACATACATACATACATACATACATACATACATACATACATACATACATACATACATACATACATACATACATACATACATACATACATACATACATACATACATACATACATACATACATACATACATACATACATACATACATACATACATACATACATACAGCATGGACATGTGCTACCCTAGACGTGATGGGCTCACACCCGGGCAGCCTCCTGGTAACTTTGTCTGTAATATGGAGGCAGATTGTACGCAAGGATAGATCGATGGCAATTAGTAGTGAGTAATTAAGGAGACCACCGGCCCCCAAGTCTGTGGGGGCTCCGCGTGTGACCGGCCGCGTACGGCATTCATAGCAATTCGGGCCGTGGTGCCCACAACCCTGTAACTAGGACCTAGATAGCTTACATCATCGATTCCATCCCATGTTCCCCTCCCACTGAGGACTTATGCTCACATGATGCAGTCACGTGTCTATTAATTAATTAATACATACATTAATTAATTACCGAATAATGCGGATTCATTCCGAGTACAGGTCCACGGCGATTCTGTCCTAATTGTACTTTCGCCGACTCCCGGACCTAATTTTCGATTACATTCCCCGTGCAGGTGGGCCGAAAAACCCGAGATTCGACTGAAAAGTGCTGGAAAGTGACCACTACCTGCACCGCCGAAACTCTAGTGCAGGTAGTGCAGGTCGGGTTTCGGAAAGGTCGAACTGGTGAGGCAATTGATGGCCACCAAGACGGATCCGAACGTTGCGGTACGAAGTACTGATAAGTATTACAGACTCGATCGAGTTCGAGTGGTTCAGATCGATCGAGGGACGCGAAGATCCAGTCTGACAATCTCGGTTGCCAAGTATGGACCCCGGGCCGGGTAAAATTAAATTAAATTACATTATGACATGACTCCGAGGGATTTTTTGCATCTTGGAAATCTTTACGCTCACGAAGGAACAATGTGACGATGTTATCAAGTTCCTGGCCCGCCATGACGAACTTTTCCTGCCTACCCCTGGCGACAAGGTCACCAAGCCCGCCTGGGAATGGCTGCTTCAAGAACCGGAGGCGTACTAATAATTGAAGGCAGTCATCATGTGCAGCTACCTGCGCTGCGACGCCCAGGACATCACCCAGATTGGCTACGCTGGCCTTAGGAGCCTCCTGCATGAGCGCAGACGGGCAGCCACAGCAGCTGCAGCATCCCCGCAGAGCAGCTAGCACCTCCCCCAGCACGGACTCCATCCGAGCTGCAGTGGCGGAGCAGCTGGCGCCGATGGCTGAGCAGCTCGCCGCCCTGAACGCGCCTGACGGCCCACTCAACACTCTCTCGGCCAAGGTCAACAACATTGAAGCCAGAGTCGCGCTTAAGCTCCAGCCTCAGTTTACTGCTACACAAGAGCACATTGCCACCAAAGTTTCCGAGGCCACAGCCACTGTGACCACCCGCCTTAACCAGGTGGAAGGCCGAGTCGGCCAAGGCACCGTGAAACTTGAGGCAGTTGCTACCAAGGTAGACGCCCTGGCCACGCAGGTCCCCGAGATCGCCGAGCGAACGGCCACCATCGCCGCCCAACCTGCTGGTAGGGCTAGCGATGACCCCTCGACTCGCGCCTCCTGGGCGGACCTGCTCAAGAGCCAGGCATCCTCTACCACGACCGCCATCACCACCAAGCTCCAGGAGCTGGAAGACACGCGCCGCGAGGCCGCTTACCGCGACCGTCGCCGCTGCCGGGTCATCCTCAGGCGCTTCGACATGCCGCCGGAGGAGACCCCAGAATCTCTTCTCGACGAGCTGGAGAAACAGCTCTTGGCGTGCATGCAGCTGCCATGCAGGTGCGGCACTGCAGGGCGCCTACCGCCTGCCCCATCCACGGGCCAAGGCTGGGCCCCCTCCAGTGGTCCTCACCTTCAGCGACATCACAGCCCGAGTTCGGTTCCTCTCTCGCCGCAAGAAGCTGGTGGACACCTCCTGGTCGCTTGACGACGACCTGACGCCATGCAGCCCAGCAGCAGCAACGCCGCGATCAGTGGCCCGACTACATCCGCCACAAGACCAACCCCGAGAAGCCCCAAGTGTACTGGCGGGGCGGGGACCTCTATGTCAACAAGAAACTGTGGAAGCCCCCCCGGGCTTCCCCGGGATAGAGCACTCCAGCTAGTTGTCTAGATGGGGGCAATCGATGATGGGATAGCTCATAGCTTAGGCATTACAGCACTTGAAACGATATTAGCGCACATGCAGCGTTATAGTACCTTCAATTAGCTCTGGCACCTTGTGGCCATCAGCTTGCGCCTTAATTAGCCGACGTCTTGAGCCCACCTCACATTTGTAGCATAAGCTATGTGTCAGCCTACCTATGGTATTGCACTGGTTGTATTGCACCCACAGTGTTGCGCCCCGGCATATGATGCACCATGCCGTGGAGAGAGCGCTCTGTGGCCGGCCTGCCCACCTGCGGCAGTGAGAGAAGCTAGGGTGCCCTCCCTCCTTCTCGCTGTGTATCTAGGGTTGAAGGTTCCTTTACTCTGTATTGGCACCCACGTGACGCAGCCACGTGCTTATTAATTAATTAATTAATGACTCCGTTGGGAGATCAGGTAGCACATATAATTCCCTTGCTGGATGGATGGAGGTGAGCGAAGCTGTGAAACCGAACTAATCTAACTCCTTAATCTGATCTATCTAGCTGGTAAAACCCTAACTATTCTACTCAGCAAAGCGCCCTTTCCTCTGGGGGGGGGGGGGCTTGCCCACAGGGGCTGGCGTGTGAGCCTGGACAATCCTCAAGATTCCACCTCAATTCTTGTTCAGACTGCATAGCAGTCCAAGCAAGAGAGAGGGAGTGAATGCGATGTTCAAACGGGGCTGGGACCACTAGGTCAGCCAGCAACTGCTGTGGGTCAGTACTGCCGTCATGACATTTTTACCTACCCTAAATTTTAGGGATGTCCTTGGGGCCAGGCCAGGTCAGGACATGCTGCCCCGACTGGCCAAGCCGCTGGGGGCCGCCGGCCATGCAGACCGAGGTTGGTGTCTACCTGACTGGTGCGAGCAGGATGTCCTACGTTCAGGGCCTGCATGGCGGAGCATCCTGGTTACCGTGCCGTTCAGCCGTGTGGCCATGCAGCGTGTCCGTGAGCGTCCATGCCTCGGCGCCATAGGTGAGCACCGTGAGGACCAGGACCTTGAGGAGCATGCTCTTGCGCGGTGCTCGTGCTCGGCATGCAGGTCCTTCCGCCTTCGAGTGCCAATAGGCTTTGAGCGAGCGATGCCTAGCCCAGGCCAGGCCGATGCGGATGTCCACATCCTCGGCGGTGCATGTCAGGGATCGAGCATGCTCCCCAGCAGTTTAAAGCCATCACGGAACGTGACCTCCGTCCCGTCTAGCGCAGCCGCGGCAGCGGCGGGCGACTGGTTGTTGCCCCCATTATTAACCACCATCGCCTCAGTTTTGACACTAATTTCTCCAACCCCACCGCCTGCGCCTCCAAGCCCAGACAGTCCAGCCAGGTCTGAATGTGCTCGGGGCGCTCGATGAGGGTCCGGTATCATCCGCATAAATCAGGTCGGAAAGGCGGTAACTAGGGCCACCGCCGCCGTGTTCGCGCTCGGATGCCCAAGCCGGGCTCGGACCCCATGCAGTATTAAGCGCGCACGTGCCCGGCGCATGACGTGATCCACGACATGCAATCATGAACAGATATATGGCCGGGACAGGACACAACCTTGCCACGTGTACCCCGGCCGTGATGAAGCCTGGGGAATGGTGGGGTCGTGCCCTCCGCAGTCCGCACTAGTAACTGCCTGTGAGCCCTCATATACAGCCGGCAAATGGCAGCAATAAACGCTGGGGCCGGGCACGCGCGGTCCAGAGCTAAGATGCATGGCCCAAAGCGGCCTCCCAGAGGACCGGCCGTGTCAGAGGCTTTGATATAGTCAACAAAAATGAAGACCATGCAGACTTGGAAAACCATCAGGGCAAATGCGACGCACCTCCATCAACCGGCGCGCCACAACTGAATACGGCCATGACAGTGTTACGACCACGACAGAAAGTCGGAACCCCGGCATCTGAGACTCACCCAGGCCGTACGTGGGTCCAGCGCGGCGCGGAGCCTAGCTGTGCAGCATCATGCGCATGAAGACCTTCCAGTGCGGCGCTCTGGAGGCAGACACCCCGACAGTTACCGGGGTCAGCAGCAGAGCCCTTCTTGTACAGCATGACTCGGATGGCCGTCTAGCTGCCACTCAGCAGGCGGAGGCTCATCAGAGAGCAGTCCTGACACGGTTGCAGAACGCCAGCAGAAGCTCCCTCACCGCCAGGTCAGCTAGGGGTCTTCAGCAGCTCAGCCGAAAGGTGGTCGGCGCCGACCCCCGCGGCGTACCGCAGGCGAGCAAGGGCCGTCCAATTCCTCCAAAGTGAAGGGTTGGTGTACGGCGTCGTTGGTGGCAAGGCATTAGGCAGCCCTCCTTCAAGGCGGGGACTTGGTAGTCCGCAGCCGAGGAGGGGGGCCGGCGCAGGCGGCGGGGGGGGTCCGGCAACACGTCCGAGACGGGCGGCCGTCTCGGGGTGAAGCGGCGGGCCGGGGGGGGCGCGAGCCCCACCTGTCAAGGAAACATTGTGGGCCAACCAGCGATCAAGGCGCTGACCGGCGCCGTGCCGTCCCCCGTGTGCTCCACCGGGGTGCGCTGCCGCCGGCCGCCGAGCCGGTCGAGGTGGTACCACATGTCCTTGCCCTGGTTGCGAGCTTGGCAGGCCTTGCCATCTGCGATATGCACTGGGCCGCCTCTGCGTCCTGAGCATGTGCTTAGGCCTCTGGACACAAGGGGGCGGCCTTGAGCACCGGTTTCAGCAGCGGGTCCCGGTTACGCTTGAGGCGGTGCCGGGCGGCCAAGACCGGCCTTGGGGTCCTGGCAGTATAGAGCGGGCCGGGGCGGCGGCGGGGCATGATTGACCGGCAGGTGCCGGGCCGCCAGCAACGGGGCGCGGGCCACAAAGCCCGCAAAAATGGCAGCGTTGGCGGAGTGCACCCTGCATGTGGGCCAGCGCGCGTCGATGTTCGCCTGGGCGTCCAGGGCCTCCAGGTACGGACACCGGCACGGGTTCCGCTCGTGCTCGGCGTCCGTCCAGTCCTCAGGATCCCCCCGGACCGGGCGTATAGCACAGACCAGTCAGGACGGGCCACTGGGGCGCGGCGCTTTGGGGCGTGGAACCGGAGCCGAATGGTCGCACGCACCAACCGGTGGTCAGAGCACACCGTCAGTGGGTCGAACACTCGAGTATCCAGCTAGAACCGAAGTGCACCTGGGCTGCCGTACCACCACGTAGTCCAGACAGGCCTGACGGTCGTTAGGACCCCGAAAAGTGACCAAGTCCTGTGAGGGACGTTGGAAGTGGCAGTTGACAGCAACCATCCCGCGCTATCCCGCAAAAAGGCAGAATACAACTTGGAGGTGTTGTCGTTAGCAACCGCGCCGACATGCAGGCGCAAAGCAACTAGCTAGTGCCCACGCCCGGCAGCGTTGCGTTGGCGTCGAGCAGCATATCCAAGAAGTGGTGGGCTTAAAGCAACTGCCAGCAGTGCCCACGGGGAGCGTTGCATTGGCGTCGAGCAGCATAATAACCAAGAAGTGGTGGGCCGGGGTGGCCCCCTCTCTATGGTGATGCAGCAAGTCCTCGAAGAACTTCAGGCGTTCCAACTGGGGTAGACCACTATGGGGTGGGTACGTAACCCACCCCAACTGTAAGGTGGTGCTTAGACCGCCCCTCAACAGAGGTGAAATGTGCCACCATAAGGCGCGGGGTACGTTAGAAACTTAAGCGTGCTGAGGCTGGCAGCTGCCATGCAGCTGGCGGCAAACACAAAAGGCCAACCCCACCTTGGCCTGGCGTCGGCCCACTGCCAGCAATTAAAGTAAAAACGCCAACCACCTGCAAGGCGATCAGTGAGCACCTTGCCAGATCGATGGCACCGTGCGACGGTGCTCCTGCACGCCTAGAATAGACACACGATGTGCAATGCAAAAGGCAACAAGCTCCTTTACCTGGTAGCTATGGCCGCTATCTGCCAGCAATGTGCGTACGTTGAAAGTTGCGAGGGCCAAGGATGCCTGCTGGCCCAACAGGGGAGAACGAGGAGTGGAGATGGGGGTGGATGCAGCGGAAGATGAGGGTGGGGATGGAACGGAGGGGAGAGAAGTGGGTGGAATAGTGCTTTTCATCGCATGGAGCTTGTCCTGCAGGCGAAGGATGCGAGCCTGCCGCCTGCTCTGGGTATTCCGGGATGATTGCGCAACGCAGAGGCGTAGAAAATCTAGCATGCGTTGTGTATTGGTAATCTTACTGCAGAGAGCTGTCGTTCTAGCCCGAAATACCAGCACCACCATGTGTCTCTGTCAACTAGGTCGATGCATGGTAGTGGAACGGGGGGAATAGGGGCCGGGTAGAGTAACCAGTAATTCGCAACTAATCCGATGCGCCGGAACTGGGCTCGAGCCTCGTATTTGTTTCGGGACCGATCTGTGCTCGAGTTTCTGGCTAATGGTCCCGGTATGTGGAAACACCCTAACTCACACTGAAATTAATTAATTGATTATTAGTATTATAAAGTGAGACAACTAACTGGGTTTTCACACTCGGGTTTTTTTAGGTCGAATTTCCGTTTTGGCCGGAAAAAAATCGACGAAACTTTTTCACACTGGCATTTTCCGGTCCGAAACGGAAAAAAGGGTCATTTACGATCCAACGTAAAACCACTGAATATGACGAAATCAGGTGGAATTCAGTGGTATTGGGTGGTAGACCCCAAAAAGGGTCTACCACCCAATACCACTGGAATTCCACCCCAATTGTGGCCGGGGGCCGGGCGCCGCGCCACAAAGTTTTACTTGTCCGACCCAATAGGATGCGTCCACCTGGACGGTCGAAATTCCCTTCCGGCATGCCCAATTCTGAACATGTCCGGTGTTTTTTGCAACGTCACCCACATCTGTTCGGTGCTGCCCCTTGGCACAAGCTCTACAAACAGGTCGTGGACCGGCTGGATTGCATAGTATCTCCGCACATCTGAACCCTGTGATGCCAGATCTCCTTTGCAGCCGTTCCGAGCTTGGCACTCGATTCGTTGTCCACATCGTCGCGTCGCTGCAGCAACACGATGTTTTCTGGCATACGCAGGTTTTTGGTTCCCGCCGCACATTTGAAAGTGCTGTCCTCCGGCTTTTTGCCTTTGCACCGTGTGCAGTTCTTGGACGTTTGGAATCATGGCATGGCTAACGTGATGACTGACTAGCTAGACCTTTTCAGTGGTACGTTTTCCATTTGCGGGGATTTCCTCGTAAGTGGTGGGAGAGCGATCGCAGCGATGGTGCTCACCACTAGACACTCCCGGCCAGTTAGGCTCGAAACACACGCCCTGATCAAGCATGCTGTTTCCGGCCCCACCGTCTAGGTCATCTAGTCGCTCTACACGAAAGCCAGCCATAATTTCAATGCACAAGGATACACATTTCCATCACCATTCATCTTCATCATCCTGAACGACTCGAACACGCGGACAAGATAACGGCAGGCTCGAGCTACCATGGTCCGGATTCTCCCGATTTCTGGCCTGCGCTGGTTGTCTCCTTGATGTCTGACCAGCCCACGGAAACAGCCGAAAAAAACTTGCCATTTTTTCGCAGCCCGTACGTACAGCGTGTCAAGCCCGGCGCACGCGTGCACGGCCCTGTTCCGGCGCATACCACGTTTGGCCGAAATTAATTAATTAATTAATTAGACTCGTGCTCCCGTTGGGGAGTCACGGAGCATTAACCCTGATGGATGGATGGATGGGTGCAAACAGTCCTACCGGTCTAATCTATCTACATCGGCTACCTACTACATCTATCTACAGCATGCTAACTACAACATCTATCTAGGCAGCCACACGCTGCCCTAGGGGAGCTATCTGGCGTGCCTCCCGCGGGATTGCACACGCGGGCGCTTCCCCACTGGGGAGGGCTCGTTTGGCCGAAAGTCCGCCGAATTAAACCGGAGCGTCCAAACAATTCGACAAAAAAAAACCCGAGTGTGAAAACCCTGTAATAGTATTCGCATGGACGCATGGCGTTCCGACGCATCACATCACATATAATATATACAAAACAAAGGAGAATTTTGCTGGATCGACCAACAACCTCGGCACCGATTCCCGGCTTGGCACATGTATGATCGCAATCAAGTTGATCACATTTGTTGGTCATGTATACACCTATTGGATGTCGATCTCCGTAACGCTCAAGATTGTCCACTTAGGCACAATGCATGTGCTCATATACGACGGTCTGTCCTGCCACTGCGCCTCGTCAGGGCTTTGTTCTTCACGCCTAAGACTTCATTGGGCCCATGTGGCAAACACAACGTCATTCTCTTGTATCACTCCCCGGACAGGAGAACTTTTGCGGATGACTGTAGGTGTAAGTTGGCGATGCCATGGTAACCGGAGACGTCCGTCCTATAGTCAGCAAAATTGGTGCGAGAGGTCCCCAGTTCGATTCCAGTCGGATTCATTTGCAGATCGCGTTTTTCCGCGTTTTCCGCGGCCCGGCACTGAACGCAAATGGTTTTCACCTTTGCGGAGTGCCTGATCAGAATAACGTCATGCTAGTACAAGTAGACTCCCCAACGGGAGCACGAGTTTAATTAATTAATTAATTAATTAATTAGTACCAGTAGCACCGCGTCCTGCCATCCCGAACGCAGCTAGACCTGCTCGGAAGAACATGCATTGTAGGTCCTGTGAGCACCTGCGATAGGTGCTTACGAGCGCTGTCATGCAGAATTATGGAAGATTCGTAAGCTGGGTAACGTCAAACCAAACATCATGCCTAGCATGCCAACCCGGCGCAGGCCTTCTTGTGCCCGCCCTCCTTCCAGTGCTTCTTCTGGCATTCCTGCGAGCAGTACTCTGCCAGCCGGCACTGACCGCACTTCCGCAGATTCGCCGCCCGTGCACGGCAGCCCCAGCACGTCTTCAGAGCCGTACCTGCGCCACTTCCCTGACTAGTACCAGAGGATGTAGCTCCCCCCCCCACAAAGGCAGCACTGCCCTGACTGCCGTCATCGTTGATAGACTTCCTCATGTCACGATCACCATCATTGAAGCCATCACCATTGCCTGGGCTAGTTTCGTCAGGTCCCTCAGGTCCCCCTCCCCCGGCCAGCCGCGCCGTCAGCGCGTCAAACTCACCCTGGGCCCCTGGGACCCCCCTGGCCGCAGCCTGCGAGAGGAAACGCTGCGCCGCCCGCAGGTCCCTGCCAGATGCGGCCCGACCTGCCAGGTACTGCCCTGCCAAGTGGCACCCTTGCGGGTGGCCCAGTTTCGCGGCGGGCAGCAGGAACCGCGCGTGCGCCTCGCCCTCCAACCCCTTGTCCTGGAACAGCCTCCCTACCGCAACCAGGGCGTTCCCAATGTTCTCCCGGGTGACCCTGGCGTCCGGTGATGACAGCGACGCCCGCGCCAGCGCACCGGCCCACTCCGCCAGCCGACCCGCCTCCACCTCCAACGCGGTGGGTGGGCGCAGCACCGCCAGGTGGTTCATCAGCACTTCCTGGCGAGCCTCCGCCGACGCATTTGTAAACTCGGCGGCGCCCAAGAGGTCCCGGATGCCAGGCGACGCCCCACCTGGCAGCCCCTGGAGCGCCCGCACCGCCTCCCCCTCGCTCATCCCTCTATCCCTGGCACGCTGCAAATCCACACACAACGTGGCCTCCACCGAGAGCGTGTGTCCTTGGACACCCTTCCCCCCCGGGCCCTCCTCACGAGAGCGCTGCGCCCGCGCGTGGCTGAGGGCAGCCTCCAGCATCAGAGTCACTTGCTTATTCGGCAGGTAGGTGACCAACCCCAGGAGGTCGCCGATCGCCGACAGATCGCCCAGCGCAGCCGCCTTGTGGAACCAACCGGTCGCCTCGGCCACGTCCCTGGCGTACCCTGGGTCGCCCTCGTTGGCGGTCGACATCAGGTGCCGGCCCAGGTTGGCCATCGCGGTCACCTCACCTTGGTCGGCCGCGCGCCGGTACAGCGACAGCACCTCCTTGTTTCGTTTGGGCCTGGTGGTTCCTCTCGGGCGGTTGGCTCCTGCGTGGCCGCTGCTTTCCCGTGTCCTGCTGCTGTTTGCCCCCTTGATGTTGCCGCTGCTTCCATCCAGATGGCTGTCTCCTTTGGAGTTGCTGCTCCCTTCCAGGTGGTTGCTCTCTACCAGGTCATTCCCAGTCTTTCCTTTCGGGCTGGCTTTTTCTATTCGGCCATTTATCTCTTCCGTTGTGCCCCGTTCTACCAGCAGGCTGGCCAGGCTGACCATCGCGACCACGTCCCCAGTGTCTGCTGCCGCACGCAACCATTTCTCCGCCTGTGCCCGGTCACTCTCCAAACCCCCGAGCCCCTGCCTGTAGGCGAGGCCCAGGAGGCTCTGGGCCAGCGTGACGTCGGGGTCTGGCTTCCCGAGTACCTTGTACTGGAAGGACGGCCCTTGGTCGACGCAGCGGCGCGCCCAATAGATCCCCTTGGGCGGGTTGCAGACGCTAGCGTCCCCGAGAAGGAGCATGCGCGCGAGGGTGGCCATACAAGGGGTACAGTTGAGTGCAGTTGCTCTCGATTCCAGCACGTGCGCTGCGTCCTGGTTGCGCCCGGCCTTCTCTAATGCCAGCGCACGCCGCATGGCGTCCCGCCCCTCCTCGTACTTGGTCATCTCTTGCGAGTCGGATGCGAGCTGTTCCATCACCTGCGCCGGGCTCAGGGTCTGCAGCCGCCGCTGGTACATGTCATCGAATGCGCTGGAAATCTCCTGCTCCAAGGTTTCCAGATCGGAACGGGAATCTTCTGGACCCCTGGATACGTCCACATTTGTTCTGCATCTCCTGTGGGTGACGATTGCGACCCGGGCGGCACTCAAGAGTCGCTCAATCTCCGGGCTAGGAGCCGCTTGCTTCCCTTGCAGCAGCACATCTTCCGCCTCTTGGTCGCGTTGGAGGGAGAGGAGGCACTGGCCGGCGACCTCGTAGCCGCGCGACCAAGTCTTGTCAACCTTTATGCTTTTTTGGCAGAGCTTGATGGCCGCTGCATGCTTGTTAAGATTCACGAGGCACTTGGCTTGGTTCGTGAGCCACTTTGCACACTTGGGATTTTCGTTCGCAAGCCGGGCATACTCCTCAGCGGCCGCGACGTAGCTGCCGGAACAGAAAAGACGGCGCGCGTTTTCTTCGCGGTTTGGAGCCGCCATGACCAAAAGGCCGTAACACGGTGTGAGGAAGCCCTGAAACTTGCAGCCTTCACAAAAACAGAGCAGTTATCCCGAGCCACACGAGCAGTGGCTCCCTATATGGAAAAATGCAACGTTTCGCGAACGTGTATTCAAACAACGCCTCCCTAAAAAACCGCTCATGAAGGCCTGCGCATGGGTTACTACTGTGTATCAACTGCACCTTCATCAGAAAATCTGAGCTGCTCAACGCAGAAAAAGATCGCGTGATTGCACCCCAGTTCACTCCTTTATTTCGGAGCAATAGCCGTCGAGCTGCGGCGGATCGCAGATTCAGGGCAAATGGAACCCGGTAACAATTGCCGTTCGGCGTTATTGGGGCAAAATCTGCTTGGCTAGCATCACGGTCCAGAAGAAAGCCAGGCCTACCCAAAGAAACAGCGCACGGGACACGGGACCGGCTACGGTAATTTCATGAATTTCAACCAATTTTAACCCTTAACACTTTGACCTTGCCAGCTGACGAAGTTTTCCCTACGAGGCCTCGGACTGATGCCCTCGGACTGACACTGGAGGTGAGTTGTGACTTGTGAGGCATGCAGTTGTTGGCCTCTTGTTACCATCTTGCCAGCAGTTGCCAGGGAAGAAAAGAGGACTGGTTGTAGAGTAGGTAATTACTGTACCGTATCAGGTCCCGCCATAAATTTCGCGGGAAAATCATGGTTGAACCCTGGTTGAACGTGCTGTTCCAATTGGAGCCAGCCCAGGCTTCCTGGGCATTGGACATTGGAATACATGTTGTACCCGAAAGGTCCCCCCCCCGCCGAAACTTGCCCGAAACGGTACTGTAAGCCTAGATGGAGATGAACTCGGTCGATATAAGATACTGTTAACTCATCGTATTTCGTAAAAACCAGGGTAAATCTATTTTCTATTTTAATTATATACTTCACAGATACGTCATACGTCCCAGTTCGAGACGGTACATAGGTAGAATTATGGGCTGGGAAAGGCACGCGAAGGGCGAACGCACGGTCTGAGATGCATTGCACCAAGTCAGTTGAGACTTGGGACGCCGAAATATTAGTTGCATCGCAAGGATATGAAGCAACGTGGAGCAAGCACTCACCCGATGTGACAGACAATTTTGAAACAAAGCAAGGGCAACCAGCGCGCATTTACGGCGGCATTTTCGGATTTTAATTCTATAAGGGTTTGCATCCTGGGGCCTGGGATGCTAGCGCTGCGATTGAGTGGCTGTGGTTACCCAGCGAGGCCTCAGCTCTCGCACTTTAAGCGAAACGGAAGGGAGGAAAGATACGTAGCATACGGAGTTTAGGGCGAGTGTTTTTTCAGCCGCTGGCGACGCCGTCTATATGTCAATAATGATTAGCATTGAGTAATATCAGTGGCCATCGGTGCACTAGCCAGGCAACCATGGGTGATCCGAACCTCTATCTCAACGGCATCCCGCTCAGCCAGGATGGATCGGAGTTTCAATTCAGCACCAGCCAAATGGACAAGGACCCCAAGGAGGAATTTACGTGGCGTGCTGGTGCCAAGAACTACATGGACAAAGTGCACGACTACATTCAGATACCGGTGCGCGCGCATGCATGCACGCGTGCGAGAGTAACATCTGCCTTGAAAACGGCATTTTCCACAACCATGCCTGGTCTTGCTAAATCACCGTGTTCGGATCCATCACGTTAGCAAGGTTTATGCAGTTCAGTTACCAGTGTTCAGTTACCAGTGTCAAAGATAAAGTGCATTCATTAAGCTGACTGGAGGTAAAGTATGTGGACAATAATAACAAAAATAGCAACTGCGAATAACAATAACTACCCAACATCATAGCCGTAATCAGCTTGTGCCTACCCTGTACCCTACATTTTCCCCGCCTTTGATACCCGAGACCTTGGCGCCCATAACCCTTCTCCCTACCCCCCTTAATCCTATGTTTAATCCCAAACTGTTCGCCCTGTTGCTCCTCAACTGCCCTGGCCCCTGCACACACATAAAATTTTTTACTTCCTCCACTTCTCCCCCCCCCCAGGCAGACCGTTGGTGCATTTACCAACATGTCCCACTTCCAACCTTTGCCCGTTCACCCTGTCCCCCCTTTGTCTCAGCCTACTTTTTGTATTGCACCCTCATTTGGGCCTGCTCCATACTGCAGAGAGAGTCCTTCATGGCCTGCCCTCTTGAGGCAGTGAGAGAAGCTGGCGCTGACCTCCTCCTTGTGTATGCGGGTGTATGGTTCCTATATTGGTACCCACGTGACACAGTTTAGTATAGTTGTCCACCTTTCCACCCACCCAGTGTTTCTTTCTCGTTCCCCCCTTACACATTGGCCCAACTTACACCTTGGCCGGCTAGGTTCCCATCCTCGACAATCCCATTTCCAATGCTGTCCCTTCCTTTGTCTGCTTCTGCCCACCATTCTACTACCCTTTGTCTTCCTGTGTCTACAGTGTTATTTATATCCCCGCACCCCCCTCCAAGGCGGTCTGCTGGCGCATCGACATCAACCTCACCCTCCTGATCATCAACCTTTACCCTCAACTTTGTCTACTGCACGCTATGACACACACACACGCACCTGCCCGATTATAAATATATATATAAATATATTCATTGAGAATGATAGATTACGGAGGTGAGATGGGCATGCAACATAAGGAAAAACCCGAAAAGGAGAAGAACCCTGAAGAAATATATATATAGATATATTGCCCCTCAGGCGGACTACTGGCACGCCCCAGTTCCCGTGCTCTGTTCTTTACTTTTTGTCCACTGCTGTTCTAGCTATATCTTACCCCCCCCACCAACACACATGTGCAGGCGGACTGCTGGCGCATCATCGACACGCCTCAGTTCCAGCGCATGTCGGACATCAAGCAGCTGGGCGTGAGCTACTTGGTGTACCCTGGCGCAACGCACACGCGCAAAGAGCACTCGATCGGCGTGGGCCACCTCGCCAACAAGCTCATCCAGCACATCTACGTCAACCAGAAAGGTGCGGCGTGGCCCCTTTCATCCGTATCCTTCTCACGTGGAATACCTGGTTGACATGCTCATCCAGCACATCGTTTACACCAAGCAGAAAGAGGGGGGCGTGGCAGTGGCCCGTTCGTTGCCGGCACGTGCTCGTCATGATGCACCTTGTGTGGGCTCATGTTTGTCCAACAGATTTTAGTCATGATGCACCTTGTGTGGGTCGTTTGTCCAACAAGTTTTAGTCATGATGCACCTTGTGTGGGCCGTTTGTCCAACAAGTTTTAGTCATGATGCACCTTGTGTGGGCCGTTTGTCCAACAAGTTTTAGTCATGATGCACCTTGTGTGGGTCGTTTGTCCAACAGATTTTAGTCATGATGCACCTTGTGTGGGTCGTTTGTCCAACAGATTTTAGTCATGGTGCACCTTGTGTGGGTCGTTTGTCCAACAGATTTTAGTCATGATGCACCTTGTGTGGGTCGTTTGTCCAACAAGTTTTAGTCATGATGCACCTTGTGTGGGTCGTTTGTCCAACAAGTTTTAGTCATGATGCACCTTGTGTGGGTCGTTTGTCCAACAAGTTTTAGTCATGATGCACCTTGTGTGGGTCGTTTGTCCAACAGATTTTAGTCATGATGCACCTTGTGTGGGCCGTTTGTCCAACAAGTTTTAGTCATGATGCACCTTGTGTGGGTCGTTTGTCCAACAGATTTTAGTCATGATGCACCTTGTGTGGGTCGTTTGTCCAACAAGTTTTAGTCATGATGCACCTTGTGTGGGCCGTTTGTCCAACAGATTTTAGTCATGATGCACCTTGTGTGGGTCGTTTGTCCAACAGATTTTAGTCATGATGCACCTTGTGTGGGTCGTTTGTCCAACAAGTTTTAGTCATGATGCACCTTGTGTGGGTCGTTTGTCCAACAAGTTTTAGTCATGATGCACCTTGTGTGGGCCGTTTGTGCAACAAGTGCTAGTCATGATGCACCTTGTGTGGGTCGTTTGTCCAACAAGTTTTAGTCATGATGCACCTTGTGTGGGTCGTTTGTCCAACAAGTTTTAGTCATGATGCACCTTGTGTGGGCCGTTTGTCCAACAGATTTTAGTCATGATGCACCTTGTGTGGGTCGTTTGTCCAACAAGTTTTAGTCATGATGCACCTTGTGTGGGTCGTTTGTCCAACAAGTTTTAGTCATGATGCACCTTGTGTGGGCCGTTTGTCCAACAAGTGCTAGTCATGATGCACCTTGTGTGGGTCGTTTGTCCAACAAGTTTTAGTCATGATGCACCTTGTGTGGGCCGTTTGTCCAACAAGTTTTAGTCATGATGCACCTTGTGTGGGTCGTTTGTCCAACAAGTTTTAGTCATGATGCACCTTGTGTGGGTCGTTTGTCCAACAAGTTTTAGTCATGATGCACCTTGTGTGGGCCGTTTGTCCAACAGACTCATTTAGCACAGATTTTGCGAATCATTAAGGCGGGGTTTAGAACGTTAATAGACATTTCGGCAGAGCTAGAGTTTCTGTTTCGAGCATGTGGCGGCTAGCTGCCTGCCCGATAAAGTCATCCAGCATGTCTATGCGAACCAGATAGGTGACCGCGATGACAAATAAATGTAGCCCATATCGTCAAGGTAAAACTTAGGGGTGACCCGTACCGTTTCGTGGTTGGTTTGTCCTTGACCGGCGGTATGCATGATGGCAAGTCTGGGATGCCGGCTTTGGTATGGCGGTGGCTAGCTACGTTAAAGAATCACCCTGCATATACACGCGAATGGAAGAAGGAAGGGATGCCACAAGCGCGGAAACCAGCCCCTTGCCAAGCCGTAGTACAACTCCTTAGCATGTGTGGCAGGATGATGGTGTCTGCGCGAGTAGAGTCATTCGCGTTGGGGTAGTTTATTTTGCTGGATAAATCATGACAGCCCAACTTAAGGCGTGAATGACTGCATCATTATTTTTGGATTATCACCATGGCAGTCAGCTACCTGTCCAAGTAGCTCATCCGGCACATCTATGCCGGCACATCTGTGCCATTCACAAAGGTGGGGTACGTCCACTGGCAACCTTCCCACCTACCATGAATAGCCGGCCCTGGTGGCCCAGGTTTCGTTGGGCATCCCCTTTGCTGCTGCCTTTTGTTATCGAACCGTGCTATTATTCGTGCTATTATTCCTGCTATTCTTCTACCCATGCCGCAGCAGAGTTAGTGAGGGACATGCTCGGTGCGCGTTGAGCCAGGTGGCTGTGCTGCATCAGTGCATCTACCGACCGCACTGTTTCGTTTATTCGGTCAACCTTTGTTTACGAACCGCGCTGCTATTGATTCGGTCATTCTTTTTTTCCCCCATGCTGTCGCATGGGGGTTGGCTAGACATGGGTAGCATAGACATGGGAGTGGCATAGACAAGGGGGTTGGCTGAGTGTGTTACTGAGCGTGCAACTGGATTTGCCGCTATACACCCATTCTTCTACCTGTGCTACATGTCTCTGCTTCTGAGTCCCATGCACCAGCCGAGCTAGGGACGGGGGCACTGGCCGAACATGCAATCGACCAAACTGGCTGTGTCAGTGACGTCTGGTCATGCGGGCTCTGTAAATATCTGCCTTGCTTCTATGTGCCCCTGCAACAACTAGCCAGACATGGACGTTGCTGAGTGTGCCAATGAGCCTCCTCTTCCTGCTGCTATCCATCTGAATTGTGCTATCTATTCATTTATTATTATTTTTCCTGCCCTCGCATCGCACGCAACAGCCGAGCTAGACATGGAGGTGGCCGACACGGTCGCGGTGCGCCTGGGAGGCCTCTGCCACGACCTGGGCCACGGCCCCTTCTCCCACGTGTTCTGCGGCGAGATCCTGCCCATGATCGCGCCAGGCTCGGGCTTCAAGCACGAGCAGATGTCGGTGGACATGCTGCAGTACCTGATCGATGCCAACTATGTCGACCTGTCCCATGACAAGGGGCTCAACCCAGAGGGCATCGACAAGGAGGACTGCTTGAAGCAGGTGATTGAGATTGATTTCTGTTCTTGTTGTTGGGAAGAGGGTGTGCGCGAGGCCACATAAATGACACATTCCAAGCTGGTTTTCCCATGTCCGGTCTCCAGCTGGTTGCCGTCTAGCTGTGTCAGTCTAGCGCTGGGATGCCTGGTGCGCATATGCGTCCAGGCAGGTAAACGGAACAGAGGTGCCCTGCGGGAAAACGTGAGCCCCATCATGGCTGGCTGCCTCAAGCCACATGTATTTTTTATAAGAAGGCGTCCGCACACGTGTGCTACCCCTTGCAGCCTGACCCGCAGGTGTAGAGTATACTGGTTCGGCGATGTTGCTGTAGATGTATCCGAGCAGGTAAACGAAACCTGGGGGGCTTGATTGAAAGGGTTTAGTGGTGACGGTGTAAAGAGTTGAGGGGGGAGGGGGAGGGGGAGGGGGGAGGGGGAGGGGAGGGGGGGAGGGGGGAGGGGGAGGGGGGAGGGGGAGGGGGAGGGGGGAGGGGGGAGGGGGGAGGGGGTTATCTAGAATGACTTTTTCCTGCAGTTTTTCATGGTGGGCGCCTGCCTATCGATGGCAGCGCACTTAGACGGCAATAACTACTTTCGGCAGCGTGCATGCAGTCCTATATGCAAGTAAAGGACTGTTTGCGTGGAGTCATGAAGGGAGGGTATGCCTGCCCGAGGCTGCATTCACTGTTTCTTCTTCCCCCCCCACGATTCGAGAAAGGCATGCCATGGCCTGCCTGGCAATCCAACGCATCTTAGCCTGCGCCTCCGGAGCGATATTAAAGTAAAAGGTTGGGCTGTTTTGCGTGGGCTTGTGCGTCAGTGGCTTGCAGTTGGTGTGCTGTGCCTGTGGATTTCGATTCCAGCCGTAGTCCATTTGGGGTAGTGGACCTCGGCATCCGATCAAGTGGGCCAAATCAGCTGGGAATATGAGTTTCAAGTACGGCTATCAGCGTGTCGTGTTTTGCCAGGCGTTTGAAGGATACGCTGTCTGAGTGAGGCCCATTGCCGGTGGCGATGTGTGATTGTCAGTACCCGCATATTTCCGTAGTTTTCCGCCTGGGTGGTAGTAGGCAGGTGCAACGGTACTCAGTACTCGTAGGGTTGATACTGCGAGAGTGGGCCAACTTGCTAAAGGCTACAGCCTCACAAGGGTTTGAAAATGTTGACCGAGGTCCACTGGCTTCCGTGGTCACACAAGGCGCCACATTAACCCTATCACCTGGCACACTCACACCACCGCGTGGATACCCTCATTTGTGGATTGGCTGATACTTCTTCCCATTTTACATCTCTGGTTTATGGTTGGATAGTAATAATAAGTACTTTCCCGAAAAAATGTTGGATTTATGTTCAGGAGCATGCCTGCTTGTCACTGTCATTTCACTCAAGCGCTGACATGGTCAGGACTGCGGCTGCTTGCTGACTCAGCACCTGTTCCTGACAGCTGTCTGCTTGCCCATGCAACTTGCTGATCTATGTGCCAAGTGCATCGTGTGTTCCTCGATGATCCGCTCTCCGCTCGCCCACCTCACGTGCTTAATCCACAGGTCAAGCACATCGTTCGTTCGTTGATGATGATGACGATGATGATGGCTCGCGTCTTGTTTGCCTGCTATCCAACTGGCATGCTTGCAACTTGCTTGCCTAACTATGATGGTTCGCTGTGATGGTTGACCATGACTGGCTGTTTGATCGCCTCTCTAACTCGCATGCCTACAGGTCAAGCGCATCATCATGGCCAGCGAGACGGGCGCCAGTGACGGACCGAACAGCCCCTCCAGCAACAACCAGGGCGACCTGAACCTGCTGGCCAACGGCGCGGCGCCCAGTGTGGCCCGGCGGACAGAAAAGTCCTTCCTGCTGGACATTGTGGCCAACCCAAAGAGCGGGAACGATGTGGACAAATGGGACTATGTGCGGCGGGACAGCCAGGCGTGTGGCTATCCGATCAACTTCAACGAGAAAATGTGAGCCTCTTTACCGGCGCTTGCGTTTGTCTTGCTGGTATATTCATGTGCGAGATTTGGGTGCATGTAATGACACATAGTACGCCAGCGCCAACGTTTTCAGAATCTGACCCCTTTCTGATGGACAGACGACCCCTTTCCATTCTTACAGGATTCCTAAATATGGACAGCTGGACCTTGAGCGCTTAGCCATGTAGAGGCGTCGCATGGCCTCTAAATATGCACAGGTACAAACAACTTTTGTACCATGGGACCAGCAGCCTGCTGTACCTGAAAAATGGCAGATTGCTCTCCTCTTGGCTAGAAGACCGAGAGGCTGCATTAGAAGCTAAGGTAAGTTTTACCACTAGCATGTAACTAGAACTGCTTTATGCCCATGCCTGATGCCTGCTTTTTCTTCACTCCCCCGTCTCCCGTGCCTGCCGGCTGCCGCACAGCTGCCTTCTTCCTTTTTGTACTTGCTCATAGCCTGCTCGCGTGTCGCAGGCCCCCCTTCTTATGTACAGCCTGCCCTACAGCTGCCTTCTTCCTTTTTGTACTTGCTCATAGCCTGCTCGCGTGTCGCAGGCCCCCCTTGTTGTGCACAGCCTGCCCTACAGCTGCCTTCTTCCTTTTTGTACTTGCTCATAGCCTGCTCGCATGTCGCAGGCCCCCCTTGTTATACACAGCCTGCCCTACAGCTGCCCTCTGCCGCTGCGTATTTTGTAGATCATGAACACACTCGCATGGCCATGGCGCGTAACACTGCATTTGTACAGGACACCTGTGCCAATGCCCCCGCAGCAAACTGTACCCTGCCTGATGCCTATATCTTTGCCCCTTGTTCTTCCATCTGCCACTTCCCAGCCTGCTGTACCATGGCCGCGTGCCTCTGCCTAATATGCCATGTGCCTGCTTCTCTATTCCGCCCCCCTCTTATTAGCCTTCTTCTAGACAACTGCTGTATGTTTATGTCTGTGCCTCATGCCTGCTTCTCCTTGACCCCCCCCTTGTGCGTCCTGACCTGTACAACTGCCAGGTGCCTCTGTCTAATAAGTGCTATGTCTGCCGTTCTCATACTTCCCACCCGGCTCCCCAACCTGCTGCACAACTGCCGTATGCAAGAGACAACCAGCACAGGCCAGAAGTCTGGAAGAAGCCTCATGCCTCTGTAAGAAGCCTGGAAGGCGCCTTAAGCCTTTTGCTCACAAACCTGTCCTGTGCTGTCTAACATGCACTTTGTCTGCCGTTTCTATCGCCCTCCCGAGCTTGCTGTACAACTGCCGTATGCCTCTTGAAGCTCACAAGCCTGTCCTGTGCGGTCTTATACGCACGTTGTCCGCCATCTTAATCACCAGCCTGCTGTACAACTGCCGCGTCCAAGAGGATGAGCTCTGTTTCCGCTCCAAGGCCTACGACACCTGCTGCGACCTGTTCACGTCGCGCGCCCGCCTCTTCCGCGGCATCTACACCCACAAGACCGTCAAGGCCTGCGAGTACATGGTGCGCGACGCGATTCTGCTAGCGAACCCGGTGCTCAAGCTGGAGGAGAAAATCACCAGCCCCGCGGCGTTCATGCAGCTCGACGACACACTTCTCAAACAGCTCGAGTGGTCCACGGCCGTTGATCCGCAGGTCAACGCGATCATCCGACGGCTGCGCACGCGCGACCTGTATAAGTGTGTGGGGAAGTACGTGGTGCCCCCCGTGGGGGACCCTGATGCGCCCATGCACGCAAAGAAAGTCACCGAGCTGGACATCACAAGCCACCAGACGGTCGATGGGACCCTGCGGCCCGAGGACATCATCGTTGAGAACTCGTCCATTCACCACGGGCTCAAGGAGGCCAACCCGGTGGAAAGGATCAAGTTCTTTGAGGGCTCCGGGCGGGCGTTCCGGTTGAGGGACTGCGAGGTGCGCACGATGGCGCCGACCAACTTTCTGGAGCGGCGGGTGCGCGTGTATTGCAAGAGTGCGGAGAATGCGCACAAGGTGCTGGCGGCGTTTTTGAATTTCCAGCAGAAACGTTTCCACAGGATCCTAGACACGCCGCACAAGGCCGCGTGGCAGACACGCTCGGTCACGCTGGACGACGTGTCGAAGAAACGGAAACTGTGTTACGACAACTAATGGCACCATTGGCATATGGAGGGGCAGGTGGTTGCAAAAGGTGCCTTCTTTCCCCTGCCACTTACGTTTCGTGTGGGTGGGTGGCTTGAGCTGGAGGGACACGTGCTGTGTCAGTCTCATGGATTAGCCCAGTTTCCTTGCAAGGGCTTGTGGGGGTGTTGTCCTGGGGCTCTAGCGCTGATATGCCGTGAGTCAACCCGACTGTGTACACTAAATTTTATCAATCTTAAATTTTTCATATCCCTCTGTTGGAATTGTCATGGACCGGCCACCCTTTGGGATGCTTTCTAACCATTTAAAGGTATATCATGTCAGACCGTAAACAGCAAATAGTAAACTAAATGCTGACGCCTACTGGTACGCGGGAAAAACAAGGTATGTAAAATGGGTGAAGTAAATCTGTACAGCTAGTATTACATGCATTAAACTAAAAGGCCATGCGTAGTTTCTTGACACCATTTGTGTCACGAAGCATTGCGTCAATTATGGCCGTGGGCTGAGGGCTTGGAAGGAGAAAGAAGAGCTCTACCTTGTAATATGCACAGCAGGCTCCATGCATTAAATTAAATTTAAAAATCAAACAATCAAATAAAAAAGGCTCCATGCATGGAAAGCGTATACCAAATTACATACGATGTCTCAACGATAATGTCTACCAAAGTGGGCAAATTTGCATATCAATTCAACTCGGACCAGGCTTTAACTCTACTCTGCACCCGTGAATCTTGCACAGATCAACAAAACAAAAATTGCATGCAACATTCTCCTGGCTGAAAAAATGACACATGACTCGCCCAAATGGCTACAGCACGCCCGGAGCACGTAACCAGGTCATCATTGAGGTGGATGGAACCAAGAATTGTATCTATCCTACGTCTAACCTATCATTCACTTTCTACCTACTACTTATTGAGGGCCCAGCCGAAAAATTTTCGTCCATAAACTAATATACACGGCTGGCTGGGTATTTACAATGCCACATGCGGTTGCAGCCCACCAAATCTAGACGGGCGACTCTAGAATAGATTCTTGAAACGGCAGCTGCCTCGCCCGTTTATTTGGCCCATTCGCAGCGCCCCTCTGACCACCACCACCGCCACCGCCACCGCCACCGCCACCGCCACCGCCACCGCCACTGCTGCCACTTGGCATCAGCGCCTTGATCGGCGTGCAACCGGACTGCAAAAGCTGGCCAAACTCCTCCTTCTGGTAGCGCTCAAAGGCCGTCCGCACGCGGGCGACGCTCTCAGGGTCAGAGCGCACGCTGTAGACGCGCACGCGCTTCTCCATGAAGCTACGAGGGAGCATGCGGCTGTACTCCTGGCTCGACACGCGGCCCTGCATGGAGACCACACAGTATTCGGCCGGGAATATAAAAAACTAGGGTGTTAGTAGACGAATAGGGTATTATGACTGTACTCCTGGCTCGACACGCGGCCCTGTGCACATGGATACCACACAGCATTCGGCGGCGAATATAAAAACTAGGGTGTGAGATGAGTAGGGTCTTATAGCTGTACTCCTGGCTCGACACGCGGCTTTGCACCTATATGTACGGAAACCAGCCCCTTTCAAGCCGTGGGCGCACGCAGGGCACATATCGGATTCAGAGGATGGACGAGAGTGAGGCCGTCGCGAAAGATGGAAGGGTCTCATATGTTGAAGGCTACTCCTGACTCAACACGCGGCACTGCGTGAATGTAACACACACAGGGCAGGGAATCGGCTTGTAGATCCACTGTTTGAGTAGGATAGGGTCTCTGGTATCTGAGCTCCTGGCTGTGCATGTGGCCCTGTGTGCATACGAGCCACACATTTACACACATGGCCGTCTACAAAACCAGCAACAGAATACTTGGTTGCTGATTAGGGTGCGTGCTCGGGTATGAGGGTAGCCCGGACTGGACGCGGCCAATGCGCATGTCACACATTGGTGGTCAGATCAAGGCAAGCTACAATCTTGCCAGCAAAAAATGGAGCATGAGACTAAAAGGAACATTGTAAGCAAGACCATGTCTTTATCAATGCGACAGCGTACTGCGTGGTACTACTGTAAATAACGTATCTACATCATGTGCTGCGGGGTATGTAAGTAACGTATCTACATCATGTACTGCGTGGTATCTAAATAACTTATCGACGTCAGTTCACTGCAGACAAATATACATTTCTCTACTTGTATGAGAAAAGAGGTGGAAGACGAGGTGGAGGAGAAAGCGGCCCCCCTCCCCATCCCTTCCCAATGTATCTGTGGCAACTGGTTAGCTACATACAGTTAGGAATCCCACAACCGTGCCCCTCATCTACAATGTGTCCTCACTGAGGGCTGGGAGAGGGGGGGCAGCATTTTCCTAATCCAACCCCAAAAGGTTGCAAAGCGGTGGGTCCCCACAGGAATGGTCCATGTCCTGTCACAAACTGCTGGGACTATATAACGCCTATCGATAGTGAAGAGTGACAGCCATCCCCCTCAACACAAACAAGTGGAATGGCAGTCCTCTCAGTGCGGGTCAAAAAACCAATGCCTCTATAACAGTGGTCCATATTCTCGTATATCGCAGTCTGTTCCTTTTTTCTTAATTAAGGGTGATAGGAATTGAAGCCGAAAAATGGTTCTTTTATTCAGAATTTATTCAGTCTTTATACCATGTTCTCTTATATAGCACAATTATTACAGCTACGGACAGTTACTAAGAGCGCCCCTCCTCCCCTCACCTGGAAGGTGTCCTCTCGGTGAGGGTCGAAGAAGCGGATTGCCTCCACCGGGTTCTGCGCCTTCATACCGTGGTGCAGCACCAGGTTCTCCACGATGATGTCAGCGGCGCTCAGCCGGGTGCCCATGCCGTCATAGGGGAGGTGCTGGCTGATGTGCTCTGCAGTGACCTGGCAGCGCGTGCCCGTGGGGGGCCAAGGGGGGGGGGTGGCAGGGCAAGTAAGAAAGTGGGCATCCGATGAGGGATGGGTTCCATGTCTGCGCGTGGCCCGTGCGGTCACGTCCCAGTAGTAATTCTTTCGGTCACTTCCAGATCCCTCCCATGTTGCAGGGATCGGCATGATCCGTTGTTGGGCCGATCCCTCACATGGGTAGTTGGACATCTTGTTTATTTCCCCTTTCCCGCCCCCCTCGTGAGTCTTGCTACATCAGCATAGCATATGTAATCCCATCCCCTCGTCCGGGCTACTTTGCACATCTCCCATCCCTCCCTCCTCACCTTTGGGTCGTTGGACACCTCGCCTCCCCTCCACCATCCCCTCACCTTTGGGTCCTTGGACACCTCGCCACCCGTTCACCATCCCCTCACCTTTGGGTAGTTGGACACCTCGCTGTCCGTGAGCCCTGGGACGATATACTGGTTGACAAACTGGTACAAATCCCGCCGCCGCAGCCGCCTCACGATCTCCCGCGCAGCCGCCAGCCCCTCCGCCTTGTCCTCGTCAGGGAACTCGATCCTGTTGATCACGCTGTCGTTCAGGGCGGTGAACTTGCCTGGGTCGTCGATCGCAGCCGACAGCTTTAGGACGGGGTCGGCCGCGATGAGCGCGTCCCGTACCATAAACTCGCATGCCTTGCCCGTGCGGTGTGTGTAGACATCCGTGAACAGCCGCGCCCGCGTCTGGAAGAGGCTGTAACAGGTCGACATCGCGTTGACCCTGAAGCAGAGCTCGTTGTCCTGTACTTTGGAGTTCTGGAGCAGCAGCCTGTGGTCGAACGCTATTTTTATTCCGCAGTGGTACCCGTCCCGCTGCACATAGTCCCACTTGTCCACGTCCATCCCGCTCTTGGGATTGGCCACGATCCCCATCAGCCATGCCTTCTCTCGGTGCGAGCGGGTGACATCATACCCGTCCTTGGCCGCCACGATGATCTCCTTCGCGAGCTTGATCGCTGCGGACATGTCGACGTCCCCAGGGTTGGACAGCTTGCAGTCATCCAAGTCGATGTAATTCGCGTCGATCGCATAGTCCAGCATGTCGGCCGACATTTGCTCGTGCGTCCAGGGACACCCTGGGCGCACGGCGGGCAAGAACTCATTGTCGAAGACGTGGGAGAAGGGGCCGTGGCCCCAATCGTGGCACAGCCCGCCCAGTCGGACCGCGATGACGTCGATGGGCTCGAGCCCAAGCTCCTCCTTTTGATGCGAGTAGATGTGCTGGATGAGCTCGTTGGATAGGTGCAGGACGCCCAGGGAGTGCTCTTTGCGGGAATGGCAGGCGCCAGGGTAAACCAGGTGAGTCGTGCCGAGTTGCTGGGGGTTGGGGTTGGGGTTGGGGGGTGGGGGCGTGGACAGCAAAAAGGAAAAGTGTGAAGGGGCAGGGACAAGAGTGAGTAAGGACAAAGGTGTGTAGGGAGAGCGCCAGGGAAATATTGATGAAAAAAAAAACTTAGGCGAAACCTGAATTGGTATTGATAAAAGACTTGTCTTTTAGAGCCTCCAAGGGAGGTGCTTGGGGAGAATACGACCAAGTGTTTTGGTATAAGAGAGAAAAAAGAAGAAGCACTGCGCACGCACAAACAGGCATGCTGAGCTACTGATGGTGGGAAAGTCGAAAAGATTAAATAGCAAGGGAAAAAAAAAATAAAAAAGTAGGAAGTGATGAAAGAAAAGACAAGATGAAATAGTAATAAGCGTTGGAATTAAGGAAAGGAAATATGAAACAGCGCGTGATTGAAAGGCAAGATGCCCACACACAAACAGGGCGTGCTAAGTTACTGGGTGGGGGGGCGTCCACCAACGGAGACATTTTATTTGGCGGTGTTTGCTCACTGACCTTAACATCTTGCTCATCCCAATGGGAGCTCCAACGCTTTCGACATTCACACCCAAGTCTGAAGTCTCCCTTCCAGTACTTAAAATAACTCACCAGAGAGCATCTTCATGGAGGTGTTCGCTCGCGGACTTTCCTGAGCACAGCCAGTACTAGCCATCCCTCAAGTTTTCCACCCAATTTTCCCGCAAACAAAGGTCCTCCCGCAAACAAAAGTTGTCCCGCAAAAATTCTCAAGCAAACAAAATCCACAGGGATGTTCTCAATAACTGTTCACCGGGATGCTTCACGATTACGTCCCATGATACTCACCTTCAAACCAAGAAGGACCTAGCTTGTCGTTTCCCCAGTATTAGATAAATAGGATTTATTAACGCTTGACATATCGCAGTGGTGGCTGTGTGCACGTTACAAAACTGAAATACATCTGATGTGGTAAACAGTGAGACGTAGATGACAGGGCCAACCAAAGTAGGAAAGAATGAGACGAGGAAGACCATCAGATGCTGTAACCAGATGTTTCAGGCCTGGAAAAAGCGTCACCACAAGCAAGCCCGAATGACGTCAAACAGCCGCTCGCACATATACATCTCCTTTCCCCGGAACTGCCGACAAAACCCGGGGTGTAAATCACCACCGTATGGCATGTCTGTTTTACTGTTACCGTTACCTTGATGTCTCCTAAGCGCTGGCACTGCTGCGTATCGATGAATCTCCAAGCTTCGGCAGGCAGCTCGACGTAGCCATGCACTGGGTCCATCACGTTTTTCGCTCCGGATGTCCAGGAGTACGTCTTCTCAGATTGGCTGGCGGAAAAGAACTCACCGCCCTCCATGCTGGAATCGAAGGGTACGGTGACAAGGTTTAAATAGGTCGACCCTGTGCTACGACCGGATGCTATAACGAAATTGTCCTCGCGCACGTATATGACGGGAAATTCCTGCCCCGGTATCTATCAGCACCGTCCGCTTCGAAGAAAGCTAGACATCTGTAATGCCGCTTCGCCTTTAATAGAAATCCCATAAATAACCACGTGCTATGCACCCATCTCGCACCTTCGTGGTTGCAAGGACGAAGGTAGCCGAACAAAGAGGGGTCGTCGCTGGCCGAGATGGCAAGTTTGGTGTCCTTTCTGGCGTGCAGGTGGGCAGTGAGCAGTGAGCATTTTCTTCAAATATTGTGTCCATGCTAGAAAGCGATTTTCCCTCCAGTTCAAGTCTCGGGCTCACACGTGGCAGTTCATGGGAAAATGCCGCTAAAAAAATCTTATAGCTAAAGCCTTGGCTTGTGCTTCCCCATGCATAGAAGATCGCATTGGCAGAACGTCTAGTACAGTCATTCCCGCGTTAAGTTGCGTTTCTTAAGGTTGCGTTCCCGCGTTAAGTTGCGGCGCCGAAGTTTGGGGGGCGACCGCAACTTAAGCATGGAGGCCATCGCAACTTAACGCGGTAATGACTCAATTTGTAGGTGTCAGGCCATTTTTGGCCGCGCAGGAGGCCATGTTTTGCCAAGTCCGGACCCCCTACGTGATTTTAGGCGGCAAAATACGCAAGCCCCACCGGCGCGCAAATTTCCCCGCCTGCTGGCTTAGGTGAAAAGCGCGAATAGTGCAACCAGTTACGGCAAATTCAGTTTTGCAGCCTGCGGCCGGGCTGCGGTACATAAGAATCCACGACCATGCAGGGGCCGTCTGTAATTGAGACATCTTGCCGGAAATAATTACCACCATCATGCCGAATGCACCACAGAAGGGCAAAGACAAGGACGTTGAGGCCACAGGCAGTCTCGCTGCCTGTTATTATAGCGGTGTTTACATGCAGGCCATTGACATGAGCAAACTGATGAAGCTTCCCTCGCGACTGTTCCCATGTTTTGTCACAATCAAACCGGCGTTAAGCCGGTTGGCAATTAAGCAACCCGCCAAAAAGAGAGTCGAAGAGGGTTAAAACACACGCAGTTGTGGTATAAAACGCAGGCACTGCGTGGCTGCCCACGGCGTGTTTTGCAGCCCGCCTTTGTCCAAAATATCTGGCCTGGAAAATGGACTTCGGCCGGCTTTGACGCTGCAGCTGGATCGGGCTTGACGAGAGCTGTCGAATGCCGTATAGAAGTCCGTCAGAGGAGGAGGTGGTGGGCTGCTAGCCTAATTCTACCGTTAAGTTGCGTTCCCGCGTTAAGTTGCGGCGCCAAGTTTGAGGGGGCGATCGCAACTTAACGCGGGAATGACTGTAGATCCAGCCAAGTTACCCAAACAACCATCTATGGCCAACCATATTAATGGACACACGGACGGCTGCCGGCCAGCCACTACGACGTGGTCGGTGGCCGGCCAAACGCCAAAACATCGCGCACCCTTGTGGCTTCTGCAAGCTTCTGATGTCTTTGCTTGTTACAACCAGACCCGGACCAGATCCCTAGTTCTGGCCACTGTGATTAGGTGGACATGAAGCAGCTCGTCGCATCAAACGAATGGACTTTACAGCGAGTGGCTCGGAGAAGCAGAGCGTACGGTACGAGGCACTGGCGGCTGCCCGCTGCCGGAAGCCGTAGCAAGTTGCCTGGTTGTGGGCATGCAGCCTGCAGGGCGGGGCGGGGCAGAAGTTGGGCGTATTTCCATCATCCATTATCCACCGCATTGGCCAACCGCCAACGCAGGAGGCGGCTCGGGCATTATTCCAGGCCTTCCTTCGTGATTATACGTAGCGGCGGCGATGGCGGAACTTTTGCTGGAAGAGCCGGTAAGGCTCGCGTCTATTCTAGACGCGGATGACCTCCATGGGAGCGCCAAGCCATTCCGCACCCAGACGAAGATTATCGCCACGTTGGGGCCCGAGTCGCACACTGTCGAAATTTTGGAGAAGATGCTTCGGGCTGGCATGAATGTAGCTCGTGTCGATTTCTCGTGGGGAGATGCAGATTATCACCAGGAAACCATTGACAGGCTGCGCCAGGCGGTCATCAACACGGGCTATCTCTGCGCGACCATGATGGATACCGCCGGGCCCGAAATTAATGTGACTCTTAACCCCAATGCTCCTCCCATTATAGTGCAGGCAGGGCAGATGCTTGAATTGTCAACGGACACGACTCGCACGCCCTCGGAGACATGTCTGCCGGTCTCATTCCCCGGGCTGGCGAAGGCGTGCCAAGTCGGCACGGAGGTCTTCGTGGGCCAGTACCTGTTCACGGGAAGCGAGACCTCCTCCGTGTGGCTCGAGGTGGACAGCGTGTCGGAAGGGAGCGTGATGTGCCGCTGTAAGAACACGGCCACCCTGGGGGGCTCCCTCCTGACCGTCCAGATCGCGCGCGTGGTCGTCGACATGCCGACGCTGTCCGAGAAGGACGTCCACTACATCAAGACGTGGGGCGTCGCCAACGGCATCGACTTCATCTCGCTCGCTTTCACCCGTACGGCCCAGGATATCCACGACTGCCGCAAGGTGCTCAAGGAGGCCGGTCTCTCGGAGACACGTGTCATCGCCAAGATCGAGAACCTGCAGGGGTTTGAGAATTCGGAGGAGATCCTCGAGGCCTCGGATGGTATCATCATCTCCCGAGGGTCCCTGGGCATCGAGTTCTCCCCTGAGAAGATGTTCATGATCCAGAAGATGCTGATCCACCGCGCCAACATGGCGGGCAAGCCCGTCATCTTGACACGTGTCGTCGACACGATGACCGACGCCCCTCGGCCCACACGTGCCGAGGCCACGGATGTCGCGAATGCGGTCCTGGATGGCGCCGACGCGATCCTGTTGGGTGCGGAGACGGTGCGCGGCCGATACCCGATCCAGGCCGTCTCGACCGTGCTGGCGATCTGCCAGGAGGTGGGTGGGGGGCATTGGTGCTGGTAAAGGGCGATATTTATTTGTGGTCACACGTTAGCACATTTTACCTTTGTTTATATTTTTAGTTATGTAGTACAGTCATAATCATTAGTGTATTTAGCATTAGTATACTACATAGTAGTATGTAATTAATTTTATTAGTAGGTAGGGGGGATGGTAGCACTGTCAGGTGGGTAATATAAAAAAGGATACAGATATCACGAAAAATAGCATTGTTGTTAAAAGCGTGGAGTGTGTTATTACGTGTGGACGATGTCGTTGGTAAAGAGACATTGTAGGTAAATGGGCACACCTGTTTGAGTTTTATTAGAATGGTGTATGTGTGTAAGTTTCAGTAGCAGTAGTAGGTGGGTATCTTGTATTATAAAGCTAATCAATTTATAAAACTAATCATATCGGGACTGCGTGGTTCTGTGGTGAGAGTGCTGTCACCCTGGAATGGTGGTGTTGGTAGAGGCACATCATTGGTAAATGAAGACAAAGAGCCAGAATATCAACCTAACCAAATTTCAACATCAACCTAACCAATGTCAATCAGGCGCAGGGGGATCTTCATTGTTTTACCAGCTGCTAGGATTAAACAAGGGTATGGGTGAGCGAGCACTGGGCTGAGGATGGATGTGGCGACAGCTTACTGGGAAAATATGAATGTGTGGCACTTAAGTTTGTGGCATATGCACCCTAGAGTAAGTGTTCTCAGTACATTTATCCTTGGAGGTGTATTATGACCAGTTGAATACCTTTTTCATCCACCTGCGTTGAATACCGTAGTGGTCAAGATCACTTTGCGTCAAACTACTTTGCGAATCGACCTCGCAAACTTCTTTTCATGGGCTTCATTTTGGGTCGCATCAACTGTGCGGGGGCAAACCCGGCCGCCTGCAGCCCACAGTTCAAAGGTTACCGCGTCGCGCCTGCGCCGTGCCGCACGGCCCCAAGCAGACAGGTCATGAACTGAGTATGTACATTGGCTCACCTTCCATGGCCGCACCGGGCCACTCAGGGCCATGCCCGGCCCTATACTATAACTAATCAGACTAATCAATGCTTGATGAATCAAAACACTTGGGTAGGCGAGTACCTAATCATTCATTACCCAACCACGCATACAACCTTTGGGTTGTACCCCTGGTTTCCTCTCTCCAATCCACTGCTGGCTTTCTCCTCCACCCACCCCCTCTGCCCCTTTTCCCCCCACCACAATCTACATCTCCATTATCTACGCCCCGTACCCTCCCCTCATGCTTCCATCCACATCTTTTCCTCACTCACATTTTCCCTCTTTCATCCCCCTCTCATTCCCCCTCCTGCCCCGTGCTCGTTTTGGCGCCGGCTGCACAAAAAAGTGTGAAACAAGCACTACTCCTGCCCCCCGGCCTTCCCCATATTTCTCTCCATGCCCCGACTGATCTTATACTACTATAGTTTCACTTTCATCACGAGTCTATTTTCAATGTAGTCTGATCCCAGGCAATGCAACAATCCAACGCAAATCCGTGCCCCTCCCCACGCTCCCCACCCGCCAGGCGGAGCGTGTCTTCAACCACAGCCTCCACTACAAGCGCGTGCTGGCGGCAACACCCCTCCCGATGAGCCACTTGGACAGCATGGCCTCCTCGGCCGTGCGCTGCGCCGACAAGATCAAGGCTTCGCTAGTGATCGTGTTCACCGAGTCCGGCAAGGCCGCGCGCCTGCTCGCAAAGTACCGCCCACCCGTGCCCATCCTCACCGTGGTGGTCCCCGTGGTCACCACCGACCAGCTCACGTGGCACTTCACGGGGCAGTACCCCGCGCGCCAGACGCTCATCTCCCGGGGCCTCTTCCCGGTGCTCGCGTCGCGCCAGACGGTGAACGAGTCCGGCATGGCGCGCGACGAGTTCCTGCTCAATCACGCGATCCACTACGGTATCAAGCACATGCTGATCAACCCGCACGACCTGGTGGTCGTCTCGCAGAGGTCCTCGGATGGGCCCGTCGTGAAGATTGTCGAGGTGGAGGGCGCACCCAGCTAATTTTTGGAAGATCGGCGCCGGGGGGTGGGGTGGGGTGGGGTGGGGTGGGGTGGGGGGGTGCGGGGAATTGCTGCATCATGGCTGGGTGGGTTTGGCGGCTGGAAGGCCCGATGTTGGGTTTGCGGAGGGTGCGCCGAGGTATTTTTGGAAAGCTAGGCACTTGGGAGGTCACTGTTTCAGTGTGCGGGGGGGGGACAAGAGGGGGAGTGGGCGGCTGATGCAGCTGGGGGCCATGATGAGGTTCGCTCATTGAATAGAAACTTTGTCTACGTTGCTCCACCTGGGGGGTTGGGATTTGCAGTGGAGCAGGCAATCCACTTCCTTGGTGACCTGAGGTTGGCTGCTTCACGCGAAGCATCGTCCTTGGTGACCAGTGGATTGTGGTTTTGAAACCAAGGAGGGGCCCTCTGGGCGCTGAGCATGGATGGCTCCTGCAGCGGTGGCCTGGGAGGCGCAAGGGAGAGACTTGGGTGAAACAATGGCATAGAGTACGTAAACGGGATTACAGATATCAAGGGGGGGGGAGGAGGGGGAGGAGCCAGGCCCGTCTGCGATTTGATGGATGCATGATGCACGGGGCAGTGTCAAAAGACCAAGGAAGGCTTGCTTGGGGACATTACATGGCTTCCTTGGTCTGTCGCCTGGCATGGGCGTAACGCGCGCTCCTCCCCAGCGTTGCATGCCAATATCCACGACCCATCAGTGACGTGTGCCATCATCCTCGTTGACGGCATCACGGCTCCACTCCCCCCCATTTTTCATGACACGAGCGCCGGTGATTGCCCCGAGGATAGGTGGCGTTTGCTCCAAGCACGGCGGCGTCCCCCATCATACCTGCCTGGTGCCGTCGTCCATCTCAAGCCTTAAGTGGTAATAGGCAGCGCCCCTACTATGTATGGTGGCAGGGCGGAGGGCAACGCATTGGCCAAGTTGCAGCTGTCGTCACTCAGGTGGCGGGATATGACCTGGCATGGTATGGCAGAGGGAAGTGCCTCTGTGGATTCCCTACCCTTGGCCCCCGATGGATGTTCTGCCCTCTATACGGCCCTAGTGTGGCAGGTCTTCAGGCCTTACAGCCTGCCCTCCATCGCTTGGTTTTAAAATGAGGGCGGGCTTGGGTATGTGTCCGATGTGGGATCAGCTGGAAGTGACCATGTTGGATGTTTGCTTTTGGCATCACCGCCTCTGGAACAATACCCCATCCTCGCTGCATCGCCATTGAAGTGATGGTGCACCTTGCTGGACATGTGCGGGACTCCTCGAGTGTGCCAGATGCTGGCTTCATTGCAGAAGTGATGGGGAAAGGGTTGCATTCGCCATGGCCCCAGCTGTCTCAGTTCACTTTATGTTCCCAAGCTCCAATCATTTGCTGCGCTGGTGCAGGAGATGTCCGAATTGGGCAAGCCAAGTCGACCGGCTAATGTCCGTGCACAAAACGGGCAATTGAAACCCGACGCTTTGCCAAAAAGATGTGATTTTTTAGCCAAACTTTTGACTCAAGAATACGGTGTGCAGCCTAGAGCAAGGCTGCAGTAGTTTCCGTGGGATCCCCACGTGTGTCTACAAGTGTCTGCTAGAACTGTTCACTGCCTGCTGCCTACCAACTGTGGTCGCAGGGAGAGTGGAGTAAGGTTGTCTAGCTATCTCATCAAGGTGACCGGTATCAAGGGACGCAGCATGTACAAAAATAGAACCTGTCAGGGTAGTAGAGATATCCTTCCAAGGGGAATCCAGAAAGGCAATCTAATAAGCTGTCCCTGGCAGGGTCCTTGAGGATTGTCCACAACAATGGTTTTAGTGCCTGTACAGGTGGCTAGCTTGTCTCAATGCGCATGCCACTGTTTATATATGCCAATGCGTAAGTTTCCATTCTCCTCAATTTCCCCTACCTGGTCTGACCAGGGTACGCTTGCCTTGAAGAAAATTTATTACACTTCTTTTTTCTATCGTACGGCATTGTATTCTCAGCTCAGCAGATTAGTCATGCATATAGCTGTCTGTTTTCAAGTCGTTCAGGATGATGAAAATTAAGAGAGACAACTATATGAATATGAATGGAGATGGATATCAAGGAGACAACCAGCGCAGGCCAGAAATCGGGAGAATCCGGACCATGGTAGCTCGAGCCTGCCGTTATCTTGTCCGCGTGTTCGAGTCGTTCAGGATGATGAAAATGAATGGAGATGGATATGTATAGCCTTGTTCAGCATGTGGCTCTGCTTTATCAGATCGATCTCACGCGCATGATCGGCTGGCATGCAATTATTCAAGTGCAGCTTTCGGGCATATCAAGGAGACAACCAGCAGAAATATATCAAGGAGACAACTAAATATATAGTTGTCGAGTCCACAAATGTGCCACATTACTAACAGATCATGGCTGACGTACGGCAGAGCTCAGAACTCTTGCGTCTGAGCTCTAAATTCAGTCGGATCAATTGCATTCGATGTGTTTCCTCAAGACGCATCCGCCATTATCAAGGAGACATTCAGCGCAGCCAATCGGCTCCGGCTATAACGCAAGATTGAACAAAAACTGTGCACCATGTCAACAAAACGCTGCCTCGACAAACCAGCCGACAGCTTCAGGCATTAAGCCGGCATCACAGCCGCCGCAATCATCCCAGTCGACAGCGCTGAGCACCTCCTCTGGACGCTGCCCTTCAAGCGCTGATTCAAGCCCTAGCTCCCCCCCGGTTTACCGGCCAGCACCGCCTCGCAGAATTCCACCCCCAGTTCGTCGCCCACGCCCAAGCGGGCCTGCCGCTGCACTGGACTCTCACGCGCATTTGAGGCCAGCCCGCTGCTTCCGCCCAGGCCACGGGCAGTTTTGCCTGTTTGAATTGATGGCCGGCGCTTAATAAGCCACACTGTGGTGAGGGCCTCGGCTTCCTGGCAAAGAATCGCTGGATTACCATGCCTGGCCCTGGCGAGACTCTCGATTGTTAATCAACCTGGTAAACGCTGCTCACCGAGCCGGTGGAATACCAACGCCTCGTCATCCTGACGAGCTAGAACTTTACATTCATTCGCGCGTTATGTAACTATGATATTCTTAAGGTTACGTTCCCGCGTTAAGTTACGACGCCGAAGTGTGGGCGGCAACTGTAATGGGTGCCATCGTAACTTAACGCGGCATTGAGCCAAACTGTAGGCGTCAGCTCTAGGCTACTTTTGGCTGCGGAGGAGGCCATTTTTTGTTCAGATTACTCCGGACTCCGGAATAGGCTGGCCGGGGACCCGCTATGCTAATAGCGGGTGAGACAACTCTATCTAGCTATGATTGACACGTTACATTTTGTATAGGAAGCAAAATAGGCCATGCTGAATGCTCCGCAGTGGCCGAGCTCCGCAGTGGCGAGGGAACAGGGAACCCGGCGGATTCCCGGAACACAGAAACACAGACTACAGTCTGAGTCACAGAACACTGATAGCTAGCGCCAGGCTACGGCAGGATGAACTGCTCAGCCGGATCGATCTGAACATCGAGGTGAACTAGCGAAGTCGCAGCTGCGCAGCCTCGCTATCAGCCTATCACCCAAGCATCCCACATCGCCCAGCCTCGCCGCATCCAGAAATGGTACGAAATCCCGTACTTTGAGCGGCCTTGATCATGCTGCAGCTGAATCGGGCTTGATATATGAAAGCTGTCAAATGCCATATAGAAGTCCGTCAGAGTATAGAAGGGTTTTGGCTGCAAGGCTGCCTAATTCTACCGTTAAGTTACGACGCCAAGAATTTCGCCGGCACCTGATCGTAACTTAACGCGGGATTGACTGTACTGCATTTGCGACCATGCATGTGCACATTTGAAAGTCAAGGATTTGGGCCTATAGCTAGCAGGGGGCGCGTCCGCGCCCTAGTTGGCCCTAATGCGGAACCAGCCCCCCACTGCGCAATTAATGCTCACAACGCCCCCCCGACAGCACGGATGCCGGACATGAAGGCGGCCGTCCACGCTGTGCTGGAGGAGCACATGGCGCCGATGGCACTCCCAGCTCGCATGCAGGCCCGCTGACCGCGCCCAACGGCCCCCTCAGAGGGGGGAGTTTGAACACCGCATTTCCTTCCTCTCTATCTCTTGCTTGGACTGCTATGCAGGATCGCAATCTAAGAGGTGGCACTGAGACCATTGTCCAGGCCCACACGCCGGCCAGCCCCGGCCCTGTGGGCAAGCCCCGCCCCCCCCAGGAGGAAAGGGCGCCTTTGCTGTCAGAGTAGAGTAGCTAGGATTTTTGTAGCTTAGATTAGATTAGCTCAGAGTTAGCTTAGTAAGTTTTCGCGGCTCCGCTCACCCCCACCCATCAGCCATGGGTGGGGAGTTCCTCAAGTGTCGCAAGCGGCTTGGGGGGACCTCCTACATGTTGGACGACGACTTGACCTTGACGCAGCAACAACGGCGACGGGAGCTATGGCCAACCTACCTCCAGCTCTGGCAGACGGCGGGGCAGAAGCCGGTCTATACTGGAAGGGGGACGGGACATCTACTGACGTCGCCCACAAGCCCTGGCAGGCGACCCCTGCCGCCCCAGCCACCCCAGCCACCCCAGCCAAGGGAATGTACTATGTACTAGCAGTAGTGTAGACTAGAAAGCTTAGTTAGGTGGCCATGTATGCCTACGTGATGGGCCCACACCAGCCCTTGCAATTAAATTAAATTAAAATTAAATTATAATAACATGCCTCCGTTGGGAGATCATGTAGTAGCACATATTCCTTGATGGGTGGTGGGGTGGAGAGAGCCGCGTAATCGGACTAACCTAACGCTAATCTAGCTAGTCTAGAAAAATCCTAACTACCCTACTCATCAAAACGCCCCCTCCTCTTGGGGGGAGGTGGCTTGCCCACAGCCCTTGCAATAGCCGTAGCAATTTCGAGTCATGCGTTGCCCATGCAGGGAGTTACTCTCTGCTGAGAGGCCATGTGTACACCAGCTATAGCCTAGCCACATACATACCTTCCACCCCATATGTCATGCAGGCCTTCTAGGGCCTCTCCTCAAGCCGCCTTGTGTGCTTGTGCTTGCTTAGGAGGCATGAACCATCATGGCGGTGCAGGTGCACCTTGTGCACCCAGAGCAGGTGATAGTTGTATACATCCTACACCTGCAGGTTAATTGTCGCCCTGACTGTATTACAAACCCATTAATTAATTAATTAATTAATTAGGTTAATAGACACGTGACTGCGTCACGTGAGCATAAGTCCTCAGTGGGAGGGGAACATGGGATGGAATGGATGGTGTAAGCTATCTAGGTCCTAGTCACAGGGGTGTGGGTGCCCACGTACCGCGGCCCGAATCGCTATGAATGCCATACTTGGTCACACGCGGAGCCCCCACAGGCTTGGGGGTGGTCTCCATCATCACTACTTGCCATCTATCCTTGCCTTCCTTGCGCACCATCTGCATGCCTCCATATTACAGACAAACCAGGAGGCTGCCCGGGCGTGCATGAGCCCGTCACGTCTAGTGTAGCACATGTCCATGCCGAGTCTATCACGACAAGTCCACGTACGGGTGGCGGCCCTGCCGCGCGCGGCCGGGGGCACGCCAGGTGAGGACATATCGCCCATGCAGGCTGGGCAGGCTTGGTGCCAGCTAGTCTATCTGATGTATCTACCTGATCTGTGCGGGCCAGGTGCCCGGCTAGGCCCAGGCGCCTGTGCCTAGTAATGTGGGAAACATAGGGCAAATCAGCGTACAAATCCTCATTACTAATGTGCAAAACAAAGGGGATGTTAAGGGCCTTGCGCAGCATCTTGGTGACGGCGCCGTCGAGTCGTTGCTCCAGCTCTTGCATCAGTGTCCAGGTCTCGGCGCCGTAGGTCAGGATCGTCAGAATATGACGACCTTGAAGAGGTCACGCTTGACGATCCGAGGTAGGGCGGGGTTGCTCCACCAGCGGCGGTGGTCATGGAGGTGTGCCCACGCCATGCCGATCCGTGTCGTCAGGTCGATCGGGAAGCCAACTGCCGAGCAGCTTGAAGCGGCCTGAAGGAGGGTATAGTTGACCTCGGCATCGTCTAAGACGCGGAGCGTGGGTGGGGGCCCTGCCATGCCGAGGGCCAGGGCCTCCATTTTGGGGCTGATTTCTAGACCAACCGCCCGAGCCTCGAGCGCCAGGCAGTCCAGCCAAAGTTGGGCAGACTCCAGCTTCTCGATGAGCGTGATGTCCGACGTCGGCATAAATGAGGTCAGCTAGTAAATTCTGCTTGTTAGTCGGCCCCCCTTCCCCAAGCTCGTTTGTGATCGCTAGGCCAGGGGCACGGCCTGCAATGTTAGCAAAGCGAGCATGCACGTGCCTGGCGCATAACATAATCCACTGCAATAATAAACAGGTACGGCGACAGGACGCAACCCTGCCAGACGCCGGTCTGCAGTGGGCATGGCGGGGTAATGCCGTGTTGAGTGCGCACCGAAGTGGTCGACCCCTCGTACAGCGTGCGGATGACGGTAATCAGGGGAGTGGGGACGCGAGCGCGAGCAAGTACAGCCCATAGAGCGTCCCAGAGGACAGAATCAAAAGCCTTGATGAAGTCGATGAAGATTGATCAGGATAGCGGGAAACTCACCAGCCAGGTTGCAGGAGATCGATTTCCTCGAAGAGGCGACGCGCCGGCGACGAAGATGGCCATGACGGTCCGTGTTGGTTCGTACGGCACCTCGGGTATGAAAATACGCCGTATTCCACGGTACTGACGCTTTCGACCGCGTACGTACGCCGTACGATTTTCACTGTTTTTCACTTTGGACTTAGCCGATTTTGGAGGTCGCGGACGTGTCACGCGGTGGGGAGAGGCCCAGACCTGTCAGTGGTACTGAAATTGCTGAAATTGCAGCGAGTGCATAGCTACTTGCTAGTACACGCGTGACGGTGTGCCTTTCTACATTTTTTGACAGGATTTTTTATTGCGCGGGAGAAAAGCTGCGAGGGGACAGAGCATATGCATGGCAGAATCATAAGGTTTAGGGACGGGTGCACTTCCAGAAAGACGCAGAAGAGTGAAGACGCAATTAAAGCAAATAGAGGGTGCCGGGTGCGCCGGTTCATGTATTGTGCGCTAGGCAATCCTAAAAGAGGCGACCATGCCTAGAGTTCCAGCCAGTCGTCAAAAGGGGAGAGGAGTATCAATACCTCCACCTGATTGACGAGGTGGAAAAGACCGTGAGTGGGGAAGACATGGTAGTCGGCCAGAGGTGGCCAGGCGTGCAAGCTGTGCGATTACAAGTTCGGCAGGCCTGGCAACTTTAGCAAGGATCGCGCTGTCGGCCATCTCGGCCACATCCCCAACAAGGGAGCCACATTTTGCCAGCAGTCTAGGAATGTAGAAGGCCTGATCGGGAGGCTTCAGGCGGCTGAGGCAGCCCGGTTGGAAAAGAAGGAGCAAAAGGCAGTGCTCGGTGCCCGCGTTGCCAAGGCCCTTCTGCCTGCCGCTGCCCCGGGTGCTGGCCCTTGTGGCTCTGGCAAGGCAGTGCAGAAGACGATTCCACAGTGCTTTTCCAATGCCGGCGCAGCTCCAGGAAGTCCGCCTTGCCCAGGCCTCTTTCTTTTACGAGAATGGCATTCCGTTTCACGTCGCCGCCAGCGCGTCGTACAAGAAAATGATCGCGGCAGTGGCAAAGTATGGACCTGCCGCAGCAGTGAAGGTCAATTCTGGGTTCATTGCCAATTATTTTATTTCTTAGGGATTCGTGGCATGCACTTGTTGTCATTGTGCAGCGAAGCTGCCATCTATAGTGCTATGACATCCTCTGCATCGAGGCTGCCAGAGCTCTGGGTGCATTATACGATTCAATCATGTATTATGTTGTCAATAATGCATTGTAATAAAAGAGACCGGTGTTAGATGGTCAATAGTTTGCGTGTCCACAATATACAAATGTACTTGAAGGATGTATTGAAATGTCGATCTAAGTGTGGCAGGCCGGTGGCAAGTCACTGCCATTATGCTCATTAATGAATAGCAGAGAGCATAGTACATAGTAACATTTGTTGGATGCAGGGCCGCACATCCTTAGAATACCCCGTACTTTAAGCCTTGGCCTCAATAATACCCCGTACTTTTTTAGCACAATTTCAAAAATACCCCGTATGCCGTACTGCGTAATTTTTCGCGTATTTTTGACCCCTCACAAAAATACCTGTATTTTTACAGTACGCAAGGGTTTTACCGAGTACCCCGTACTGCCGTACAGACCAACACGGATGACGGTGTTGCGCCCAGGACGGAAGCCCATTTGACTTTCCCCAAGGTGACAGTCGAGAGCAGAACGAAGGCGATTGAGGATCATGCGCATGAACAACTTGAGAGCGGCGCTCTGGATGCAGACTCCTCTGTAGTTGGCGGGGTCGTCAGGGGAACCTTTGTTTTTGTACAGTATACGGTAGCTGTGCTGCCACTCAGGAATCGGCGGCGCGTCGGCAAGCAGGATCCGGTTGCAGACGTCAAGCAGGAACCCCGTGAGCGCCGTCAGCTTAATCACCGCGGGGCTGGGAGCTGGTCAGGTCCAACGGCGGCGTAGAAGCGGAGTTGCTTGGCGGCGGTGCTCAGCTCGAGCTCGGTGAACGGCGGTAGCTCGTTGGGGTCGGCCAGGGGTTCCGTCAGGGCTGGGTACGTGTAGTCCTGCTCACACTGTACAAACCCATAGATGTCCCTTTCTCAGGGCTATGTGTTACATATGCTCCCCACGGAGCTATGATTTTAATTAATTAATCAGCAATGGAATACGTGCTATACTGTCATGATCTCCCAACGGAGTCATGCTATAGTAGTATCAAAGAGACAACCAGCGCAGGCCAGAAATCGGGAGAATCCGGACCATGGTAGCTCGAGCCTGCCGTTATCTTTTCCGCGTTTTCGAGTCGTTCAGGATGATGAAGATGAATGGTGATGGAAATGTGTATCCTTGTGCATTGAAATTATGGCTGGCTTACGTGTGGAGCGACTAGATGACCTAGACGGTGGGGCCGGAAACAGCATGCTTGATCAGGGCGTGTGTTTCTAGCCTAACTGGCCGGGAGTGTCTAGTGGTGAGCACCATTGCTGCGATCGCTCTCCCACCATTTACGAGGAAATACCCGCAAATGGAAAACCACTGAAAAGGTCTAGCTAGTCAGTCATCACGTTAGCCATGCCATGATTCCAAACGTCCAAGAACTGCACACGGTGCAAAGGCAAAAAGCCGGAGGACAGCACTTTCAAATGTGCGGCGGGAACCAAAAGCCCGCGGATGCCAGAAAACATCGTGTTGCGGCAGCGACGCGACGATGTGGACAACGAATCCAGTGCCAAGCTCGGAACGGCCGCAAAGGAGATCTGGCATCACAGGGTTCAGATGTGCGGAGATACTATGCGATCCAGCCGGTCCACGACCTGTTTGTAGAGCTTGTGCCAAGGGGCAGCACCGAACAGATGTGGGTGACGTTGCAAAAAACATCGGACTTGACGGAGCATAATGGCTCGGTCATAGTCTTTGACCAATAAACGCTGCAAGAGTTCAACAAGAGTCGTGATGAAATCAACACGATAAGAACAAAGACGGGAAAAACGATGTAACTGAGAAAGAACAACACCATATTTTGCTGTGTGGGAAAGGAGACTGTGAATATCGGGGTAACGAATAAAAGGAATTTGCTGGTATTTAGGATCCTTGCGCTTATCATAGACAGCCGTACGCCAGCCCTTCTTGTTATGGGTAATGTTAAGATCGAGGTAATTGCAATGAGTATCCTCCGACGTGAGCTTTAATGTGAGGGACGCTTGCGGGTAGATGCCAGGCAGACCAGCGGTGATATACAAATGGGTTGCGAAATCAGGGTTGTCGAAAGCGATGACATCATCAATGTATCGACATGTATGGATAAAACGCCTGATGAGAACATCATCGTTTGAGGCAATGAGATTCTCCATGAATGCAAGCTCATAAGTGTATAGATAGAGGTTTGCAAGGAGCCCGGCACAGTTAGTGCCCATAGGGATGCCGATAGCTTGTTGGTATACATTGCCCGCAAAACAGATGAAGGTGTTATCAACAAGATAAGAGATCCAATGGACAAGGTCAGCCTTCGTGATAATATAATTATAACCATCCCGCACGATAGCACCTGCCGCGATCCCTGAGAGCCACGTTGCCGTGGGCTTGGTCTGAGAAACACGCACGTGCAGGTGGTTGCGCCCGTGAGGCCTACGTGCATACAGACGAGTAAGGAGGCTATCTAAACGAGCTTTCAAATCGTGCAAATCTAGTGTGGTATATAGAGTGGTGAAATCATAGGTGGCTATGGGCATAGGTATACGTTTCTCTGCTGCTGTCTTAGAACGGCTAAGGGCGGCAAGGCGTAGGCGTACTTGGGCTGAGTCTATGACGATCCAACTACCAGCGCATTCATACCCGGCATTCGACAGCACCTCCACCCATAATGCATTGGCTTCGGGGAGAAGAGCATTCAAAGCATGGCAGATGAGTTTCGAGAGAGGCATCAGTGGGGCTGAATGCGACGCAGCAATGGTGCGCAAAGCAACAGGAGTTTTGTGCAGCTTAAGAGTGAGATACAGATATGGGAACGTAGTGGTGGTGGCGCGTCGCTGCCGCTTAAGGAATGCCCGAGCAAAAATGTTTTGGCTGTGCAGAAAAGCCCGATGAGCAGCAGTGATACTGGCGGTGGACTGTGCACGCTGAACATAGGTAGGGCTGGACGCCAACTCGTGTTGCAAAGTAGCAAGGTAGTGCTTCTTGCATATGAAAGCAAAGTTGTTGGCACTCTTGTCAACACACGTGATGATAAAGTCCTGCTTGAAGTGGTCAAGAAGTGCTTTATCTGTGGTGTTGAGCCAGGTGGTGCGGTGGACCTGCTGGAGACGGTAATCAAGCCTGGTGAGACGTGCATTGCATTCGTGAATGACGGCGCGAAACCACGGTTCCATGGCAAGGGGAGCAAGCTGTAGGTCCGTGCTCATGGCATTGCAAAATTTGCGCAGTGATGTGGAGAGCAGTGCATTCACCTCTTTGGCACACGTGCGCTGGACCCACGGCCGAAACTTGGTGCCTTTGGCAAAAAGGTCTACAAGCGTGTGGCTCGGCAGGATGCTGAGGTCAGCGGTCATGACGTGCTGTGAGGTGGGATCAAGGTACTTGAAATACCGTTGTTGTTGGCAGGGGCAGGGCCCTGCCAAGATGGTGGCCAGCTCGGTGGGCGTTGTATCGCGGCTGACCTTCCCGTTGCTGAAAACCATTTGTCCCAAGGTGGGAGAGTAATGCCAGGCGGCAATGGGAGTGCCGAAAGTGTTGCGCACCACGAGCGGCATCGCAGCCTGCACTTGCGGCAAATGCAGAATGTGTGGCAAACACAGCTCATCCATCGCAGCATGAATGAAAGGTGAGATCAGCAAACGGCGCGGACGCAGTGCATCTGCATTCCCATTGACACGGTGCCGAATGATACGTGAGAGAAGGCCTCGCAGACTAGTGGCATGGGAGCGGGGGACTTGCAGATCAGCTGGGGAGCACGACCCGACGGCAATGTGTAAGCTGGTAAGCTTCTTCAAGCTGCAGGCTTCGAGATAGGATGCATGAAAGTTGCCGCGTTGCATAAGCCGAGACATGTGACGTAAGCAGCGGAGACTGGTGGAGTAAAGGGAAGGATCGGTGGACACATGTGTGGAAGGTGGAGGGGCCGGGGTGACGCTGGGGGGATAGGGGCGATATGGGTGGAGATTGTGCTTCAGACGCCAGGCACGGATGAACATAAGAGGGCGGGGACGGAGGGGAGGCGGGCGGCGGCGAGACCGAGCTTTGAAACTCTTGCCTTCAATGCAAAAACCGTGGGGCAGAAATGCATGTAACATTCGTTTCCAAAACGTTTCCCGATGCCCTGCGGCTTTGCGAAAAGCGGCGCCGGTAAAGGTGCCGGGGACATGTTCCAAGGGGACGACTCGCCAATCCCACCACCCGTATTGGGCCATGGCGCCATGTAGGGGGGTGTCGTCGTTGGCGGCAGGGCGGCCAATATGAAGGCGGCGTGCCGCTCGGACATGTTCCTGAAAACGCGTCCAGGCATCCCGTTGCGTCTGGCCAACGTAGATACGCTGAGGGTACCTGCGGTTGTAAATGGCATAAATGACGCGATGGGTGCTTACGGGGTGTGGGCGAGTGGAGTTTGTATATTTATAAATACGTATTATTTTTAATAAGCTATTATTTAATTAATTAGGAACATGACTTCCGTTGGGAGTGCATGTGGCACATAGCCCTGAGAAGAGGCATATGGCCTTTAATACAGTCTGGGCTACTTCCTGCAAGGGTAGGATGTAAACTACACCAGTACACCTGCTCTAGGTGCACCAAGGGCACCTGCACCACCGTGATCTATCAGAGCCCAGCCCAGCTAAGGGGCCCGTCATCAGTGGGGTGGAAGATCAGCATGGCTAATAATACAGAAGCTAGGGCAGTAGCTCTCTGCGTAGGCACAGCATAACTAAATATAATAAAGCTAGGCATCATCTGGCGTGTGGCGCGTCATGGGCACACATGTACATGACTAAATAAGGCATGGGTCAGCTGGTATAGTGCCTGGAGTAGGCGTGCATGTACAATTCTATTCTACACTACGACTGCTGTATTCCCCTATAGCCTGGGGCGTCTGGAGTCACTGAAGTCGCGGGTGTCGCGGGGGTCGCGTGCCAGGGCTTGTGGCCGACGTATAGATGGCCGCCCCCTTCCAGTACACCGGCTGCCCCGCCTTGGTCTGCCGGAGCTGGAGGTAGGTCAGCCATAGCTCCCGTCGCCGTTGTTGCTGCGCCAGGGTCCAGTCGTCGTCCAAGGTGAAGGGAGTCTTCTCGAGCAGCTTGCGGCGTCTGAGAAACGAAAGCTTGTACGCCGGGCTTAAGGATGACAAGAAGCGGTCAAGCCGCGGGGGCGCCCCTGCCTTACCCCATGCGCGGGGAAGGCGATGGGCGACCAGCTTAATCTCACCAAGAAGGCCCATGCGATCAAGGATTTTGCTCTCAAACGCACATGCAAGCTTCTCGGAATTCTCACGTATCCTCCTCCATGTCGAAGTTCTTGACGATGACGTTAAGGCTGCGCGTGGCGAGCTCGGCCTCCTCGCGGAGGTCGAGCTTCTGCTGCTGGAGCTGTGCTGTGACGGCGGAGGTGGTGGAGGTGGTGTGCTGCTTAACCCATAGTCCGGAAACAGTGCGATATATCGCACTGTTTGACTCCCGGTGGCGCGGCGCTCAATTCCCGGAGCGCCGCGCCACCTGTGACGGATGTCAGTGGTCCGGTGGGTCTGGGAACACTTAAGGACGAAGGTGATGCATAGGTTTGGGGGTAATATTCGCCATAGCCTGGTAAATACAACGTGTATTGAGACAGTATCACGTGACTTTGGCGGGAAATTTTCACTCGCGCGCGCGCGTAACGAGATATGGCTGCTAGCGTGCCGTTATCAAGGAAATTTTGCGTCTCGCGGCTTGTAATGGTTCAGGATGTTGCTCAGAATGATGATGCGTGATTTTCGTAGGTCAGGGGTGGCCAGATGTATAGCATTGGTAAAATACAGGTAGGACATTACTGCTTTCTTGGTCGTCAGTACCAGATGAGTAATGGCATGCCATATTTCGATTTTCTTCTTATGGCCCGGCAGTCTGCGCCAGCCCGAGCACCCAGTTTTGGTACGGGACATCCGCAGCAGCGTCCCTGTGAATTCGGATGCGTTTATAGGTCATCTTTGCACAGAACATCAACCTGGTAATCATGTCGGATGCATGCATTATGCGGCTATGGCGGCCTATGCCTGGAAAGCATTAGCCAGTGTGAGATATGAGGGTCCCGGCCAGCAGAACCCGGAAAGGTCGTGATCAAGCCAGGTACGGCAACGTGTTTGCATGTCGTTTGCACGGGAATCTGTCGTTTATACATCCATTTTACACGAGTGTATCAGTGCCTCTTGCAGCAGGTTTCCATGCCTGCTGTATGAGTGCTATCAGCCCCAAATCTGCTCAGTTTGTGGTGTTTCTTTGGAGGATGCCATTCCGTTAGTGCTGGTTTAGCACTTCTTTGTTTCCCAGCACTTTTTACAGTCCTATGTGGCTGTATACAATGCATAAGTGTGTGGCATTTCATGGATGGCTGCTTACGCGCGCGTAACCCACACACGTAAGTGAGCGCATTATATAGGTCAGATGGGCTATCCGTGCGGTCTGACCCAAGGAAAGCATGGTGGCACTATCTATTGACATTGTCCAACCCCAGAATAATTTTTTAGAACCCTCCCTGCAGGGGTAAACTACTAAGGGGATTTCCCTTGCCTGAAAATGATCGTCTTTTGTCCAACTTTGGCAGTAAGTATCTTGCAAAGCACTGAATGGACTCGGGATATTATTGCATTTTCTGAAAGCCCTTGAAGTGTAGATACTCCTAGCACCTTGGTTGGGGGTATTTGGAGTTGTGGCCTATGAGTTATGATTTTTTCCATTTTCAGGGGTCTAAAAATGCCAAAAACCCATTCCCGGACTATGGGTTAAGCATGTCCGCCCATGCAGGTCGGGATGGGAGGAGCATCACCAGCCAGGTCAGCTGGCTTGGCGGCAATGTCCTTCACCGCCTGCATGGGCGGCGATGCCTGCGGTGTTTTGAAGGCATCCGATGCATGGCAATGGCGTTGTCCTGGAGGCCGGCGCTGGTCGATGTCGCGGAGCTGGGCGGTGATGAGTCGGTGGATCGGCGGAGGGAGGGGGGGGTGGAGGCGAGGAGGGTGGCGGTGGCGGTGGGGATGGCGGGGAGCTCAGCAGCCAGCGTGCAGCCCACAGCTGCCACATCGGCTGCTTGGGGCGTCACGTGCTGTGAGAGGGCTTCTTGGAGGTGGAGGAGGAAGGTGCCGATTGAGTCCATGGGGAGGGTTTCCAGAGGTCCACGGCACAGCGTTGCAGGATGGAAAAGAGGGCAGCGAGCTGAAGGCGCGGTCATGCAATCAGCTATGCTTCAGCCTACCTCTGGTATATCATGATGGTTGTATTGCACCCACAGTGCATTATGCGCCCCGGCCCCGTGCGCTGTGGATAGAGCGCTCTGTGGCTGGTCCACTGACTGGTGGCAGTGAGAGAAACTAGGGCGCCCGCCCTCCTCATTGTGTACAGTGGTTGAAGGTTCCTCTACTTTGTATTGGCCATGGAGTCCTGCTATTTATACCGATTGTCTCGAGTCCAGTTCTCAAATTCTCAAGTTCTCGAATTCTCAAGTTCTCAAGAGGACGTTTAGTTCATTCCGACTTCTACATTTTCACCGATGTGTCAAAAAAGGATCATCCCCGACTTTCTCCACGACTTTTCTGTAACCAGGAGTGCAGGTTGCTAACAAATTCTGGCATGGCGGTGCGGACACGGAGATTCGGCTTGCAGACATCATCTGTGCAGACGACACCACCCTCTTCGAGGACACTGGGCACGTGCAGACATGGCTTGACTGCCTGGCTATCGAGGCCCCGCGTGCAGTGGGGCTTGAGGTCAGCAAGAAGACAGAGGCCCTGGCGGTTGGGCTCACCCACTCACCGCCGCCCCTCTATCTCCTCGACGGCTCTCAAGTCCTGTATCGGGACCGCGTCAAGCTGCTGGGCAGCCTGCTCCCCAGCTGCGAGGTTGATGTGGACCATCGCATCTCCCTCGCCTGGCACGCTTTACGCCAGTACCGGGCCCTGTGGCGCAAGCCCCTGGGCAAGATCGAGAAACAGGACCTGTTCAAGGTCCTCGTCCTCCCTGTTCTCACGTATCATTGGGGCCGAGACGTGGACCCTCACCGCCGACCTGGCCCGCAAGCTGGACGGCGCGGTCACCAACATGCTGCGTTCCATTTTCAGAGTAGGATATGCTGCTCATGTCCGCAATGAGGACCTGTACCAGGGCATGCCATACATCACCAGCACCATTAAGCAACGACGCCTGCAGCTAGTAGGGCACCTAGCTCGCACCAACCAAGTAGACACCTCACGTGGCCCCCCCGCAGGACTGCGACCAGCCCAGCCTGGCCGGCACCTCCTGACGTGGGCCGGGCGCAGTGATGTTAGACGCCGCAAGGCCCGCACCTTCAAAGAACAGCTAGTAGAGGACATGGGGGGCCTAGGCCTCTCCGTGATTTGGAAGAAGATGATGGACAAGGCCAAGTGGGCCCAGGTCATAGAGGACAACGAGCCCCCCCCAGTGGGGAAGCGCCCGCGTGTGCAATCCCGTGGGAGGCACGCCAGACAGCTCCCCTAGGGCAGCGGCTGTCTAGATAGATGTTGTAGTTAGAATGCTGTTAGACAGATGTAGTATGTAGCTGATGTAGATAGACTAGACCGGTAGGACTGTTTGCACCCATCCACCCATCCATCGGGGTTAATGCTCCGTGACTCCCCAACGGGAGCACGAGTCTAATTAATTAATTAATTTTCTGTAAAATCTCATCGACCGGGTTTCGAAACAACCCACGAACGCCGTAGATGCAGATCCAACGGAGCAAACAATGTCAAGACCGACGCGGCGCCAACTAGGTAGTCGCCTATAGGATTCTTTTCTGCGAGCCTTTTTACAACGTCGTGCCGCGTCATGTACCCGAGCCCTTTTCTGAACGTGAGATCCAAAATCCGCTTGCCAGACCGGGAACTCCGTCCAATACTGTCGTGCAGTACCACCAATGCACTACCATTCAAATCACCGATATCGCTGGAGGTACACCCAGGGAACACCTCATATTTAATTTCGCCATCTAGAAACGTCTCCGCGACACTACGGCGACTTCAGTACTTTCCGTCACCCTTGACATCAAGGAGACAACCAGCGCAGGCCAGAAATCGGGAGAATCCGGACCATGGTAGCTCGAGCCTGCCGTTATCTTGTCCGCGTGTTCGAGTCGTTCAGGATGATGAAGATGAATGGTGATGGAAATGTGTATCCTTGTGCATTGAAATTATGGCTGGCTTACGTGTAGAGCGACTAGATGACCTAGACGGTGGGGCCGGAAACAGCATGCTTGATCAGGGCATGTGTTTCGAGCCTAACTGGCCGGGAGTGTCTAGTGGTGAGCACAATTGCTGCGATCGCTCTCCCACCATTTACGAGGAAATACCCGCAAATGGAAAACCACTGAAAAGGTCTAGCTAGTCAGTCATCACGTTAGCCATGCCATGATTCCAAACGTCCAAGAACTGCACACATGACATGTTGCCGTACAATACTACAAATTAACGCCAATAGAAACTCGCCTCCGAAAATTAATGTATCTTGATAGAGGCACGCCTCTTATTTAATTTCAAGGTGCCCCTTAGTTAATCTCTGGCCCCGCCCTCTGAGAATTTGAGAATTGAGCACCAAAAGCCTGTTTTATACCGATTGTTTTATACCGATTGTTTTATACCGATTGTTTTATACCAATTTTACCCATACTAGGATGTGCCGAACTCTCAAATTCTGAAATTCTCAAAATTCTCACTTCATTCACGCCGGCGGACTACCTGCGGACTGCTTGACGCGGAGTCGCCGGGCTTCAAGTTCTGTAACTTACCAAACTCGCCGCGAGGTGCCGCCGCGCTTTTTTGTACTTATTTTGGTACATGGCTTGCGTTGGGTTCATCGACGAGCATCGACGGTGCCATCCGACGGCGGAGAATAAGTTCGCCACAGCACAGCGCGACGCAATGGCTCTTTTCCATGTACAACGTGAGATGCAAAGTCCGCAACGCTGACCGGAAATTCCGTCCAACACCATCGTACAGTACTACCAGTCAACCTCAGCCCCCGCCCTCAGAGAATTTGAGAATTGAGCCGTAACTAAAGCATGCCTCTAATTGGTAAGTACCCCCCCGTTGTAACACCGTCCCCCCCCCCCCCCTAATAGAGTCATGCCTCTTATTTCATTTCAAGGTACCTCAGCCCCCGCCCTCTGAGAATTTGAGAATTGAGAACTCTGGAGCCAATTTTACCCCGACTGGCACCCACGTGACGCAGTCACGTGCTAATTAATTAAATAACTAATTAATTACTAACAGATCGACTCACTTATTATTATGTGTGATGTAAGCTTAGACAACTATGGTATTGAAAGCGTGCATGCAGAATCAATCATTGCAACTGCCATATCTCACAGAGTTTATTGAATTGCAGCCTTGTGTGCTGCGATAAAAGCTCCCTGCTGTCCTCGCGTGCATATGACGGCTGCTGTCGGGTTGAACTACCGCTGAAGCCCATGAATGAAGTTCCTCCAAGTGACAAATCATCACGATGCATCTGCCTCGTGCACATCATTCATGCATTCTGCCAGCAAGCGCTAGAAAATCACTATTTATCTACCTCATCAAACATTGCATACCTATTTCCCCACATCTAGTCTAATATAGTCAAGGATGGTTAGAATCCTGGGCTGTGTCAACAGATGCATGCATGTCCATGCCATCATCACTGCAAACATCCAGGGCGATTGGATGGTAAAAAGGGAACCAGGCACATCTTGCAACATCAAGACTGGGCTGGTTGTCTCCATTGTATCTGCTCGTCTCACTGATACGTGGCAGGGCATCTGGCGTTACAGGGCTGGAATGCACATCCTTGTATGAAATGCCATGCGTCTCCCACCCCAACCTCACTGCTGGTGGGTGGGCTCCACAGCTGCCGCCTAACCTCTTCCTCTCTATGAGTATGCCGACTCCTAGATAGTTGTCTCATTGAGAAGTAGATGCGGTGTCAGCACACGTGGGGCCACACACGTGGGGGCCAATAGCCAGTGGACACATGTAGAACCAGCACCAGCCCAGAAGAAGTTACAAAGCTTCTGGCATCCGCCGGGCATGAGATGCCTGCCTGCACAACCAAACATGCAAAAGACAGTCTCTGCCTGGCGGCCCTGGCCAGGCAGGCCCCGAACTTCCCAGTCACGGCCTCCGATCTACAAGAGAACCAGTGCAAGCTTCTCCACCCTCCGACTCCACCCGAACCACAGGGATAGCAGCTGAGTCCCGCTTGGCAAAAAGCCAACGAAATGGGGGGGGCTGCAGGGAGAACCGGATGCACTCGTCTGGCCAGGTAGCCGGCCCCAGCCCCAACCCTGCCACCAGACCACAGCCACTGCAGAAGCCCCATGAACCCCCATCACCCCGCCTCTCCTCCCCCCCCATTAAACGCCTTTGTGACGCGGTGGATAGGCATGTTCCCTTGTGCGAGCTCAAACGTCCACGAGAGCGAATAGCAACCTATATCCGTTATAGGAACCTTTGCTATAGGAACGCGAACCACCGGTGGATGAGGCGCTGTCAGATGGCAGGCCGGGGCTAGGCCAACTCGCGAAAATCTCCTGTGCAGGGAGCCTGAAAGGGCACACTCGCACCATCAGCCCCCAGCCAAGGTCACCAGGACACTCTGCCAGTGCAGCCGAATTACGGCTTCGCAAGGCAGCACCCTAGACGTGACAAGTAGCAGCACGCAGCAGCCCAGTGCATTCCCCCCGCCTTTCCCCCCACGAGGAAAGGGCGCAAGATGCCCCACACGCAGAGGCAAGGAGCCAGCCTCCCACAGGGATGCCCCACCAGAGAATAGCTGTGCTATCGGCTAGCGAAGAGTTAGAAACGCTTCCCAGCGGTGGCATGGCAGTAGCCAGGAATGATGAACTCCACAAGGAACCCCCCAGAAGCTCAGGAAACATGCTCCCAGGTGGCAGCACGGCATGCCCACCGCCCTTGCACTGCCCGCAGGGACCATCCCATGACAGGCCAGCAGCTGCCCGCTGCATTCCTCAGGCTTCCTCCCTCGCGGTGACACTCTGCCCGGTCAGCCTCCGCCCCCCAAAACCGGCTGTCCCCCAAGCCCCCACGCAATGCCGTCTGCACTGCCATCAGCCTACGACCGCTTAGCTTCGCATGCAGCCGCCCCTCAGACGGCTAGATTCCACAACAGTGGAAAACAGCCCAGTAGTGGATTACTACAGGAGGATTACGACGGCCCAGTGGGCTACCGCCCAGTAGGGGCCCAGCCAGCCCTTGGCTCAGAACCGCCTCCGAAAAAAACAGGGCGGCTTGACCCGCCCAATGGCCTCCGCCCCCATAACCCAGCCCAGCCCTTGCCACCCCCACCCCCCCTAATCCGCATCACCCCCATCGGCCTAACCTCCATCCCAGTGACCAACCCAGCTGATTCCGGGCTGCCACCTGGAGCATCCATCGGTGCCTTCCCCCGGCTGCCCCCCTAGCAGTCGCGACCCAACTTTTCCCACCCGTGTAAATGTCTCCGTTGTTATCGCACGCAAAGGTTGCCTGCTGTAGTCCTGGGCGCAAAGCAGCTTGCCCCCCAGATAAGGCGCGCCCGTTACCCTCCCATGGCAGGTATCCAGCTAAAACAGCCGGCCGTTGTAAACCCTCCTAAGCCATCCATATCGAACCCTCTAATGAGCCCCCATCGCAAGCCCTATCTACCCCTTTGCATTGGGCTGTAGAGGCTTTCCTCACAGCCCAGGCCCAGTCAACCAGACCTGACAGCGGGACCCGCTCCAGGGGGCTATGAAAAGAGGCCAAAAGAAAAAGGCTCAACCCCACGCCAATGGGGTGGGCCTCAGCTACTGCGAGGGATGACACGCAGCGGGTGCGCCTCCGTGTTGAACACCCACTCGTCGAGCGACATGACGTCCGGCGAGGAGAAGAGCAGGTAAAAGTACTTGAGCGTCTCGGCCAGCCAGAAGCTCTGCATCGTGTCGTCCTTGACCGGGTTGGACTGGCGCACGTCACGAAGGCCCGTGTACCCCCCCTGAGGGACGCGCGTGTGGTTCTGGAACGCCTGGAAGATGCGCCACCCCCACTCGCGGTACGTGTCGTTGCCCGTGACGCGGTACATGTAGAACAGGGTCTCCACTGTCTCGGGCCGCTGCAGGTTGTGGGGCGCGCCGGCCACAAAGTCGTTGCCCTCGTGGAAATTGTACAACTCCGCCGAGAGGCCTGAGGGCTGCCGCTCGTAGAACAGGTAGCAGGTGTGCGCGAGGTCCTGCGCGGCGTTGGCGTAGCGGAGCGCTTGCTCCTCGGAACGGGGCGCGCGCACGTACACGCCGAGGATGAGCATCCCCGGGAAGAAGCACGCGAGGTGGTCCATCTTGTGGATGAGCTGGCTGCCCTCACGCTCGCAGATGTAGAGGAGGTTGGACGGGGACGAGCGCCGGCATAACGCGTCGAGGGTGTTGTCCATCGCCTTGAGCCACATGTCGCGGTACATGTCGAGCTCGGGCGAGCGGCCGCCCTGGATCCAGACCTTGAGCAGGTACTCGAAGAAGGAGTCGCCCATGGCACCGAAGGACACATGGCGCGATGTCCACGACCCGGACTGCGGGTTCATGAACAGCGGGAAGAGGCCGTCGCCCGGGTCGCGCTCCCTCACGTACTTGATCACATGCTCCACCTTGTCTTTATACACGTTATTCCCCGTGCGCTGCGAGAGGCCGATGAACTCGAGCTGCTCGGTTCCAAACTCGGAGAGCGTCGACGACAGGTGCGTCCAGCCGGGGTTCTTGCCCTGACCGTTGTGAGGGTTCAGGATGTTCCAGGGGATCCCCGTGGGCGTGTCGAACGCGGGGAGAAGGTGCTGCGCGAGGTCCTCGGCCTTGTTCAGGAACCCGCGGTCACCGCTCAGGTCGGCGGCCGTGATCAGGCCGCCGAGGCACCGGATCGTGGTCTCGAAGACCGAGAGATCCATGTCTGGCGCGACGTTCATCTGGTTCAGGACCCACTGCTTGGCCCGCTCGAACTCGTTGCGCAGGCCCATGATCCACAGCGTGTCCAGCGAGTCGATGATCGTCGCGCCCAGCCCGCCGAACTGGTTCTTGCCGTGCCCGACCTGCGGCATCAGCTCGTCCATGCCAAACGCGAACTTCTCGTACGCGTCCCAGGAATGCCGCATCGCCTCCACGATGGCTTCCCTCCGCCGGTCATTTTCGGACAGTCCCAGCGGATGAAGCAGATCCGAGGTGTTGGCCATGTATTCGAGGTGCGTAATATCGTCTGGGGAGAAAACGGGGGCTTTGCCCAGCCTCGCCCGCTGCGCCTCCTCAGTTTGCTTCTCGACAAGCTGTTCTAGGTGGTTCACCTCATTGCGAAGGTTGGCCTCGTCCGCAGCGAGCCCCTGCGTCTCCACAATCAATTTCTTTTCCCCGCTGACTTGCTGCTGCAGCATCTGGATTTTAGCCTCCAGTTCCTCAATGCGCTTCTCCTGGCTCTTGTGCTCAATGGTCTTGGTTTGGTTCTCCAGCAGCATGTACAGGAACACGACCGTGGCGATGCACACGGCTGCCGCGCGCTGCGGTTTCCGAAACAGGTAGGCCGGGTGCAGGAAGTACAGCATAGACCGGGCGGGCCCGGTATGGCTCTTCGCCCTCACTGGCCTGCCCGACATTTTACCTTCCCCGTCGTCGTCGGCAACTACGACCCTAGAAGAACTCTCCCATCGCATTCCTGGCTATGGGGGCCCACGCTGACGGAAGCACCCCGTTCGCAAGTCTGTCCGTGATGTGCCCCGCACGACGCGCATTCATCATGATGCGCTGTGCGTTCCAAGTGCTTGGGCTGCTGAGTGCATGGCCCCGCGCGGACGAGGTCGGATTCCCCCTTGCGCGCGGGTGGCCGGCCTCTGCATGGGTGGCCAGCCCAGCGAGAGGCCTTGCGCATTGTGACGTCTGGCAAAAATGCCCGATCACGTCAACAGTCAACCCTGGGCCCCCGGAGAATCTTCATAATCTTGTGGTTTCTAGTCGGAGCAGAGATTCGAGCGTCCAATAGTGGTAGATCTTTACGATAGTAGCACGGAAGATTCGTGGGCACAGCTAGTAACGGCTCGGGGAAGGAGCCAAGGACTCAAATATGTGATTTGTGGTCATTTTTATGTCGGGCACTTAGGATGCGTTTGCAGCAGTTAACAATGTTGCACACAGTCATGGTATTTGGAGTTAAACCTGTCATCCATCGTCCGAAGTGCTGCCATGGCTGCCAGTGTAAATGTTTATGCTACCATGTGTGATCAGTGATAAATAAAAGATATCTGGCCTTGACGAATAGGGCATGGCTTGTGAAGCCTTGTGACGGAGGTCGTTGTCTGGTGAAGCGCGCATGCTAAGCTGTATTTGAGCGTTATCCTATTGCCGACGCAAGCAGAATCCAATAATAAGGCGAGGTAGAGGCATGGGGATCAAATACGCGGGTGGTTAAGGCCAAGTGTGCGAAAAATGGTCTAAGATATACCTTTTCCTGCAATACTTGCACTACCAATCTCTGCAAGCAGCGTTGATAATTCTAGTCTTTCGCCTTCTGCCTTGCCATTCCTTGGCACGTGCATCTGCAAGGCGCCTTTACATCTAGATGGGCCATGATTATGGGCACGCCCTGATGTGACTATGGGACGCTCTGAGGACCGTTTGTTATTTTATCAGAATGTAAGACGGTCGAAGTGCTGAAGCTCTCTGATACTACTAAACTTAGCTGCGGCCGATTCTGTGATCATCCAAGAAAGAATGGCGGAGACTGCTGAAAGGATGACGCTTCCTCCGCGCGCCACGCGTGGCATGCGGTGAGTTTCGTTCCCAGCTACTCTTCGCCCAGGAGCGCAGCTCCTAATCTCTGCGTCATGAATAAAATCATGTTATGCCCCTAGTTGGTGCGGGTTGCCAGGGCCGCATACGTGCGTGCAGCTCGTCTAGGTCGCGAGCTCGCTGAAGAGGTGCAAATCATTCTGCTAGTATATGCTTTGCGCTGTGATTGGCATAAGAGGCCAGAGAAGGAATGGGGTCAAGTGTCAAGGGAGCGTTTCCTTGCTGTGCTGTTGGCAAGGCCAAACGGAGTCACAGGAGATATAGCGAGAATTCAGCAAAAATCCTGTCTTTGGCTAGTTGTTAGTCAGCTCAAGTGTGTAAGGCGGCTGAGTTTTCTTAGCTGGAGGCTTCTCTGGGGTAAGAACCCCGTTACTCTCTCAATGGTGGCGCATGAATGAATGAATGAATGCGCCTAGCGCCGGGAGCAGGGGTTCCGGGAGACAGCAGGTATGCCCGCCCAATGCCATGATGGTTCTTCATGGGACGAGGGTTGCGAGGGCTGGTATGTTTGCCCGCCTAAGACCATAATAATAATACATGATGATGATAATAATAATAACAAAAGCAGTAGAAGCAACAACAACAACAACAACAACAACAACAACAGCAACAACAACAACAACAACAACAACAACAACAACAACAACAACAACAACAACAACAACAACAACAACAACAACAACAACAACAACAACAACAACAACAACAACAACAACAACAACAGCAACAGCAACAGCAACAGCAACAGCAACAGCAACAGCAACAGCAACAGCAACAGCAACAGCAACAGCAACAGCAACAGCAACAGCAACAGCAACAGCAACAGCAACAGCAACAGCAACAGCAACAGCAACAGCAACAGCAACAGCAACAGCAACAGCAACAGCAACAGCAACAGCAACAGCAACAGCAACAGCAACAGCAACAGCAACAGCAACAGCAACAACAACAACAACAACAACAACAACAACAACAACAACAACAGTAAAATTAATAAAAATAAAATATTAATGATGTATGAGAATAAATTTCATAGGATGATGCTTGTCTTGGGCTGCGCGTGGCGCTTGTGCCCTTATCCCCCGCCACATGGTCAGGATGTGCCATGTACAACTCCATGCTCGTGATGGCACCATGTGCGATGACTGCTGGCTCCTGTAACTAAATCCCGACAGCATGACCAACCGTCGGGGCATTACTCAATGCTTGCTCTGGTAGCACGTTATGCTTGCATCTGTAGCCGCGCTGTCGTCGATCATCCCCCACCCTGACGCGAGGCATGACCAAGCCACGCATTTAAGTCACGCGTGTTGGGACTCCTGGAAATCGCTTGCGCCTGCAACCACTTTGCCTGTCATCCTCGCGCACAGACAAATATGCGCGCACACACATACACACAAACAAACAGACAAACAAACAGACGCACCGACGGACGGACAGACAGACAGACAGACAGACAGACAGACAGACAGACAGACAGACAGACAGACAGACAGACAGACAGACAGACAGACAGACAGACAGACAGACAGACAGACAGACAGACAGACAGACAGACAGACAGACAGACAGACAGACAGACAGACAGACAGACAGTCCAACCAAGCAACCAACCAACCAACCAACCAGCCAGCCAGCCAGCCAGCCAGCCAGCCAGCCAGCCAGCCAGCCAGCCAGCCAGCCAGCCAGCCAGCCAGCCAGCCAGCCAGCCAGCCAGCCAGCCAGCCAGCCAGCCAGCCAGCCAGCCAGCCAGCCAGCCAGCCAGCCAGCCAGCCAGCCAGCCAGCCAGCCAGCCAACCAGCCAACCAACCAACTAACCAACTAACCAAGAAACACCCAGCATGACAAAGCTCATGGCGTATGCAACCCTGTGCGTGCTTGGACTCATACAACTTTGTGTTGGTAACCACTTCACCTTGTCACTGTCCCACACACCCAGCATGACCAAGCTCATGGCGGGTGCTGCGTTATGCGTGTGCCTGTAACCTCTCTACGTGTCACCCCCAACCCCAACCTCACCCCTCAGCATGACCAAGCTCATGGCGGAGGAGCAACAAGCGGATGAGGAGTTTTGGAACCAGGCGGCGCTGGCCGAGGTGAGGAGGAGTGTGAACAGTATTGGTGGTAAGAACGCTTGTTAATGACTTTTGCTCCGGTGGGTGAGGAGTTTTGGGACCAGGCCGCGCTGGCCAAGGTGAGCACAAATAGAAACAAACAAGGCAGGCAGGTAAGCAGGCAGGCAGGTAAGCAGGCAGGCAGGTAAGCAGGCAGGCAGGCAGGCAGGCAGGCAGGCAGGCAGGCAGGCAGGCAGGCAGGCAGGCAGGCAGGCAGGCAGGCAGGCAGGCAGGCAGGCAGGCAGGCAGGCAGGCAGGCAGGCAGGCAGGCAGGCAGGCAGGCAGGCAGGCAGGCAGGCAGGCAGGCAGGCAGGCAGGCAGGCTTGCAGGCAGGCAGCAGGTGTGTTGTGTGTCGCGCACGCATAGCGCGCTGGCGTCTTGGCTGCAGGGGGTAGGGGGTTGCTTGGCGAAGCCGTCGTCGCTGCCGCATGGCGTCTTCGCAGCGTGCCACCCTGGCGTGCACATTTTGCAAGCTTGCGCCCCATGTCCCCTCTGGGTCAAGCGCAGATTTCAGCCTCCAAGCACTTGGGGGCTAACTGGGCGTGTGTCGTTGCTAACTGCGTGTGTGTCGTTGCTAACTGCGTGTGTGTCCTTGCTAACTGGGCGTGCGTCCTTGCTAACTGGGCGTGCGTCCTTGCTAACTGGGCGTGTGTCCTTGCTAACTGGGCGTGTGTCCTTGCTTACTGGGCTCGCGCAGTCCTTGCTAACTGGGTGTTAGACCTGGCTCGTGTGTGCAGCCATATGCGTGGGGTTGCATGGGTGTGTGTGGGCTTGGGTTGAGGGGTATGTGCACGCTTGTAAGATTGCACATGTGTATATTTATTTTGTTGAATGCCAGCGTGGGTACGTGTGCTTGTGTTTACTTGCCTGTAAAAGCTACGTGTGCGCGTGCTTGTGCGTGCTTGTGCGTGCTTGTGTGTGCTTGTGTGTGCTTGTGCGTGATTGTGCGTGCTTGTGTGTGCTTGTGTGTGCTTGTGTGTGCTTGTGTGTGCTTGTGTGCGCTTGTGTGCGCTTGTGTGTGCTTGTGTGCGCTTGTGTGCGCTTGTGTGCGCTTGTGTGCGCTTGTGTGCGCTTGTGTGCGCTTGTGTGCGCTTGTGTGCGCTTGTGTGCGCTTGTGTGCGCTTGTGTGCGCTTGTGTGCGCTTGTGTGCGCTTGTGTGCGCGCGCGTGCGCGCGCGTGCTTGCAACTGCTTGCAACTGCTTGCAACTGCTTGCAACTGCTTGCAACTGCTTGCAACTGCTCGCAACTGCTCGCAACTGCTCGCAACTGCTCGCAACTGCTCGCAACTGCTCGCAACTGCTCGCAACTGCTCGCAACTGCTCGCAACTGCTCGCAACTGCTCGCAATTGCTGGCAACTGCTGGCAACTGCTGGCAACTGCTGGCAACTGCTGGCAACTGCTGGCAACTGCTGGCAACTGCTGGCAACTGCTCGCAACTGCTCGCAACTGCTTGCAACTGCTTGCAACTGCATGCAACTGCATGCAACTGCTTGCAACTGCTTGCAACTGCTTGCAACTGCTTGCAACTGCTTGCATCTGCTTGCAACTGCTGGCAACTGCTTGCAACTGCTGGCAACTGCATGCAACTGCATGCAACTGCTTGCAACTGCTGGCAACTGCTTGCGACTGCTTGCAACTGCTTGCAACTGCTTGCAACTGCGTGCAACTGCTTGCAACTGCGTGCAACTGCTTGCAACTGCGCGCAACTGCTCGCAACTGCTCGCAACTGCTCGCAACTGCTCGCAACTGCTCGCAACTGCTCGCGACTGCTCGCGACTGCTCGCGACTGCTCGCGACTGCTTGCAACTGCTTGCATCTGTGTGTGCGTGTGAGCGTGTGTGCGTGTGTGCTTTTGTGTTCTCATTTGCCCCTGCGTGCACTGCCATCTGGCAGCTCGGCTGTCATGCTTACATGTGTGTGTGCTTGTGCGTGCCGGGGTACGCCTTCGTGTGTGCGGCCATCATTTGCTGTCGGCTCTGCGTGCCACTTGGGGTGCCACCTGCGTGCCACCTGGCGCGTGGCAGGAGGAGGACGACCGAGAGTACAGTACCGAGGAGAGCGTGGGGGACGAGTTCGACAGCGACTTCAACGACACGGTGGGTTTGATCGATGTCTGATTTGAATGATTTTGTGTATATTGGTGGTAGTGTGCTGTCATATCTGTAGAATATATTCCTAAGAAATATGTAGGTGAAGAAAGCATGGGGGTTGAGTTTGGCAGCAACTTTTCAACGGCTCGGCGGGTTTGATTATAAGACCAGTTGTTTGATATTCTCTAGCCTAAACGCCGTTACTGAGCATGTGGCGAGATGACTTTGATAGCGCTTTCAGCAACAAAGTGTGCTGGCGGTGGTTCAGAGGGGGGGGTACCTTTGAAGTAGCATCGGTGAAGAGAGAGCGTGGGCGATGAGTTGGACAAGCACTTAGCGGCTGCTGTCAGCACTTGGAGGTGGCAGCACCTATGTACTTGAGTCACTCAACCGTGCATTCTGGTAGTGTGGCCTCCTAGGCAGTCCGGTGGATGGTGGTTTCTGCTATTGCTCTGGCATTAGCGTGCATTAGGTATGAAAGGGCAGTCTTTTTCGGTGAGTTGTGACTGTCTTTTGTATTGCTTAGGGGATACGAAAGTATATATACTTGTTTTTCAGGACTTCTCTATGGAATACTGTAAGGAATCCAGGCAGGGTTGCCTTTCTTACTTGACAGCCCAGTCAGTAAATGCCATCCGCGTCCATGTCAGTAGGGTGGTTTGTCTGCCCTATTTACTGAGCCTGGTATGCCATGGTTACTTAGCCACGTCTCCATGCTTGCTTGCCTGCGTACTCACCGACGGCTTTGGAGCATGCTCAACCGTGATCACTGTCGTCATTGGAAGCCCAGCAAAAGCAGGACAAGGTCAGACAGGCAGCAAATCGTTGGCCATGTTGGTAGCGATGAGCGTCATTTGGGCCTGCTTTCTGTGTGCCGAGAATGCTGACAAAGGTGAACTTTCTTGCCACGTGGCTTCCCTGCTTGCGACTTGGCTTCCTTGCTTGTCATGTGGATTCCCTGCTGGCCACGTGGCGCACAACGGCCTGCAGGAGGACGACGAGAACGATGACGAGGTCGAGGCAGAGAATGAAGGGTGAGTTACAATTTAGTTTTATCTCGTCAGCGGGGGTATCTCCCAGGTGGAAGGAGCTGCCTGCACCAAATCCCTGGCCGTAGGTGATAGTAGGCGGCGGTAGGCAATTGTAGGCGATGGTAGGAGATCTTTGAAGGAGTCAGAAGATAGAGTGTTCCCTCCTACCCCTTTTCATTGTTCCCTTCCCCTCGTTGAATATTCCCTTCTCCCCTTTCGAAATGTACCCTCCTCCCCCTTTGCCTGCCTTGGGTAACGCTTTTTTTTTCGGGGTGGTGATGACGGGGGCACGGAGAGGGCCGTGATGATTCTGGACAGGAAGCATTGGTTCTGCATCATTGTGCATGCATTATATCCTGAGTGTGCCCGTGCTCCGTCACCACTGCCGTCACAGCCATTGAGGCTTGGCAAGGCAGCCATACTGGCGGCCATTGTCTGGCTGCCGGTATGGTCAGGCACAAGCTGGCATTTGTTCTGCTGTATCCGATGAGCGCATCCACCGGATAATTGAAAAGGCGGCTATTTATATGGAGGCCGCGCTCATGGCATGCGATGGCGATCGGTAATTCAGCAACAAGCCAGTGTGAATTGTAAATTAAGTGTGAATTGTGATAGAATCGTTGATATCAGGTGTCGGGAACTTCTCGTGTTAAACTATTTCTGCTTAACTCTTCTACTTGCCTGCGCCGGTGCTGTCAAAGAGCAGGCGGCGCACGCGCAGGCTGCGGCCGCCAGAGCCCAAGAAGCCGGCCAAGGCGGGCGTTCGTCCCGGGCGAGCAGGCGGCGCCCCTGCGGCGGACAGTGAGGGGGACAAGGGCAAGGGCAAGGGGGTGGCCAGGGGCAGGGGGGCGGCGCTTCAGCGGAGCTCATCTGGGGGCACCCCAGGTAACTTCATGACTAGGATTCGTTTTCTCTAGATGAGCTTGTGAGAAGTGAATTACTTACCCCAGGTTATGTGATGACAAGGGATCGTTTTCATAAGAAGGGTATGCTTTGAAGGAAGGATGACAATTGCTAGTCGAGCCTTTGGCACAGAGGGATTGTAACGGGTGCTTAAATGAAGTAAAAGACATCGTTTAGATAGGCTTCCCTTGGTTGTAGTTCATGGGGCATGTAGAACCTGTTCATGTGGCTAGCCAGTAGCTGTTACCATGACCCCGGCAAGCCAGTAGCTGTTACCATGACCCCGGCAAGCCAGTAGCTGTTACCATGACCCCGGCAAGCCAGTAGCTGTTACCATGACCCCGGCAAGCCAGTAGCTGTTACCATGACCCCAGCAAGCCAGTAGCTGTTACCATGACCCCGGCAAGCCAGTAGCTGTTACCATGACCCCAGCAAGCCAGTAGCTGTTACCATGACCCCGGCAAGCCAGTAGCTGTTACCATGACCCCGGCAAGCCAGTAGCTGTTACCATGACCCCGGCAAGCCAGTAGCTGTTACCATGACCCCGGCAAGCCAGTAGCTGTTACCATGACCCCGGCAAGCCAGTAGCTGTTACCATGACCCCAGCAAGCCAGTAGCTGTTACCATGACCCCAGCAAGCCAGTAGCTGTTACCATGACCCCAGCAAGCCAGTAGCTGTTACCATGACCCCGGCAAGCCAGTAGCTGTTACCATGACCCCGGCAAGCCAGTAGCTGTTACCATGACCCCAGCAAGCCAGTAGCTGTTACCATGACCCCGGCAAGCCAGTAGCTGTTACCATGACCCCAGCAAGCCAGTAGCTGTTACCATGACCCCAGCAAGCCAGTAGCTGTTACCATGACCCCGGCAAGCCAAAAGGCACCACGCTCACAGCATATGCATGCACCCACCCCTGTACTCAAATACCCGTCCCCGTAATTTACCCACCCCTACTACTGTACTTCACTACTTGCCTCCCTCTGCTTAACTGCTCAGCGGCATGCTAACATGCTAAACGGCACGCCCATATTCAACCATGAACCAACCAGGCTCCGAGCGGCCCAGCAAGCGAGTGCGATTCGCCGACGGTGCCGAAGGCGACGCGGGTGGCAGCACAGGGGATGCAGGTGCCACGACCCCCACTGACAATAGAGACGCCAACGGGGCCCTCGTTCCGGGTGGGGGTGCGGAGGGGTCGGGGGCGGGCCTGGCCCGGCAGCCCCCGCGCAAGAGCCAGCGCACTGTGGTGGTGGAGAAGGACGCGGAGAGGGAGCGGCTGCGAGCATTAGAGAGCGTGGCCAGTAAGGTGAGGGTGTGGCAGGGCAAGGCAGGGGAGATGTAGGATGGCCGCACAGGTTTACTGGTGGAGAAAGACGTGGAGAGGGAGCGGTTGCGAGCATTAGAGAGCGCAGCCAATAAGGTGAGGGCAGGGCAGAGGTGTGGGGAGACCTAGGACGGCTGCTGGGTGAACCACAAGAAAGTTTTTGGTACCATATCGTGTCACAGTGGTGTTCACCCAGTGACCAGTGACCAGTGACCAAACGTTTAGACATGAATGACCACAGTGCAGGCTGGGACACCCAGTGTTTAAACATGAATGACCCGTGTTTACACGTTGGGTGTCCCAGCCTGCCGTGTGGTTTCTGTTCCACGACATGAACTGAAGTATTCGAAAGAGGACTTGAAGTTGTTGCATGGCTGTAAGTGAAGACCTCGGTTGTATGGGTCGGCGGTAGCTGTTAGTTGGGGGTCGTTCCTTGGCGAGCAAAGTGCTATCAGATGTTGGTTCTACTGGAGTTGGACGAAATGTTTGGCTTGGTCCGTGCATATTGTGCTGCCTGCCCTGGCGATGACAAGCTGCTGGTTAGAAAGGAGAGCCATGTCTATGTTACATTGATACAGTAATAACACTATTAGTAGTATACGATATCAGATGTAGGTATTCATGCTGGGTGCTCTGTTGCCGATTGCCATAGGGCGGTGAAAAACATTTTTCGCAACATTGCAAAGCATTCCCCGCGTGGTATGGAAACGTTGTCGGCACAGGAAACTGTGGAACTGCCGACTTGCCGAGGACTAACCTAGGACTAACTTTTTATATTATCTGGAATTGGGGCTTCCTTGTGGTGGGTCGTACTCATGCTTTCTGGCCTGCCCTTCTGTCTTGCCTTTCTGGCTCGCCTTCTGCCCCTTTCTGCTACCCACCAGGCTCCCCACAAACAGCTTTCTGTATTTGTCTATAGCACTAGACATTATTTGTCTATAACCAAACTTCGCTTCCCTTTGTTTGTGTGTGTACAACGTGCTGGGCCCCTTTCTGTCCATCCCCGGGCCCCTTGCAGACAGCTGTCTGTGTTTGTCTATAGCCAAACTTTGCCTCCCTTTGTTTGTGTGTCGTGCTCTGCCCCTTCACGTCCATCCCCAGGCCCCTCGCAAACCGCTGGCTCCTGTCACAGAGCACCGCATGACACAGGAAGAGATGCTGCTGGAGGCGGCGCAGACGGGTAAGGCCACGCGCACGCTTGCATGCTGTACAGTATATACTGTATCTTTAAGTGTACCGTAATCTATGCAGTGGCCAGTATTGATTGTCCAGTGTGCGGTGACCAGAGAGGCGAGGTACGTTTGCGTGTGCTTGGTCACGTGCATGCATGGAAAGTTGGTGACACCCTTGTGAGGTTGGATGGTTTTGGGGGAAGGTAGGTAGGCTGGGAGCGGTGGGAGGAGTCAGAACGGGGCTCTTACGGTGTACGAGCGTCGATCCTGCCGCTGCAGTAGAGGGAGAGGTGAGATGCTGCCACGAATGGCAGGGATGAAGCCCCAGTGTAGGGATGCCCAGTGTAGGGATGCCCGAGCAAACGCATTGTTATGGGAGAAGGGGGGAGAGTGGCTGTAGGGAGAGCACAATAGGCGTGCTTGCGCTCCAAATAAAATTGCTTGCCCACCCCACCCCGCCCCCTTCCCCTTACTGTTCCAGAAATTCGGTCTCTCCGTCGTCCCCCATTCTCAGGATCATTCCCCATTTTTCGCCGTGTGCATGTGGGTTGGTTGCTTGCTGGATGCCTGCCTGCGCGTTCCAGAAATACTCAACCAACAGTCGCTGGAGAGCCTGCTGGCCATGGAGGAAGCGATCAAGAAGAAGGCCACGGTGCACAAGGCCGTGTACGTGTCTAATAAGTAATAGTGTTTGGTATGTTCACGGCACCATGCCCAGTAGCACATGGATGCAGGAAGCAGTAGAGAAAAAAGCCACCGTGCACACGGCCGTGTAGGTTTACAGTTGTAGTTGCTGTAGTAGTTATGGGAGTAGGCATGTGCACGGTTTATTAATTATATTGGCACTGTACAGCCCTTTATACCGATGAGGAAGCCACCACTGAGAAAGCCATGCGTACTGGCTGTGTCTGTGCATTATTGTTATGCTGTTGCAAATATCGTCAACTAGCAGTGCTTGGCAGGGCATGCCTGGGGCCTGGATATGGCATAGGTGCACTTGCTTACTTGCTAACTTTTTTGTAAGATTGTGATGATGATGATGCATCTACTGACAGGTCGTTGCTGACATCTTGGGGGTACACAGAGGAGCGCGACGTATGCCAGACATTTGCAGCATTGACCAGTTTCTCGTCGCTATGCCTTGGTGAATCCAGCTAGGATATGTGCTGCGCTGACTTCGTTGAAGTTTGTATCAGAGTGTAAAGAAAAGGGGACGTGGGCGAATGGGTGGGGGATAACTGGGGGTGGGGGGCTGGGGGTGGGGGGCGCGGAGGGAGGCATGCCAACATCACTTTCTCTCCCCCTTTTCAATCTAAGTGTACACAGTTGTCTTGGTTATTCTTCAAGAAATGTACCGCCTAGCATTTTTTAAAGCTTCCTCTACTTTCCCCCCTTCTCTCCCCACCCCCCACCCCACCCTTCTTCTCAACCTTTTTCTCGTTGTTTCCCCCTCCACGCCCTCCTGTCCTCCCGGCAGTTATGAAGGCCCCCGGGTGCGGTTCCTTTCAAAGAATGGTGAGGGTGCCCCTGGCTGTCAGAACGTGTCATCTTGCAGCGATTTCTTTATTCAGGCTAGGACCAACTGAGTATATAGTCGTGGAATCGGGAGTGTTAACCGCTGGGACAGTTGCCGTTTGGGGTTTGTATTAAATTCTGACCGCTTTCGTCTGTGGAATTGCTCACTGGGATACATAGTGCATTTGTCCCAGCGCTTGTCCATCCTGGTTTGGATCCATGTCCCTAACGTAGGTCCTTGCGAGGTTTGACGTGCGGTTTACGGAGCACGGGCATGCAGGGTTGCGGCATGCTTCTAGCGAACTATTTTTCCAGCATGATTCTAGCATATGACTTGCATATGATCTCGTTCAGCATGATCCTAAGATCTCCATGCTAACCATTTTCCGCGGTCGCTAGCATTTTGTCGGCACATTCCTGGAACGTGTTGTGGTGCTTGAAGCCATCCCTTCTGTTTGCGCCCATGCTATGCAGCAACGCAGTAGTTGCTAGACTCTCACGGTGAGCAGTTTAATTGAACGTGTGGCCTGCCTTTCAAAGGTAACAAGAGAAGGGGGGTTCCCATGCCCCCTTCTTGCTGTGCATCAAGCAGGGATGAAAGGTACCTACTCAAAAGTCGGTACCCCGTGACTCTCCCAACGGAGGCGCGTCAATTAATGAATGCAGCAGCATGTCATCGTCTGTGCATAGGGTGTGTGTGCGACCAGTCACAACTACTCCTTCTGGCAACCTCTTCTGGCGTTAGGACAAAGGCCATCCCTGTACGACTTAGGTTGCCCAGCGTGGATCGAAAAGTTAAATGACAGTTTTACCTGGGTGATGTCTGTGCTGTGCTGGTTAAATGCATGCATCGTGTGCTCGTGTCTCACCCACTCCATGATGGTCGTCCGCTGACATGTCGCTGATGTCACGATGGGATGACATGGCTTGTTGTTGACCCCTCTCCTCTCCCCTGCCACTTTGTCCCAAACCCTGTGCCCCCTCCCCCCTGCCCCATGGCCCATGCCCCATGCCCCATGCCCCCTGCCCCCTGCTCCATGCCCCATGCCCCATGCCCCATGCCCCATGCCCCATGCCCCATGCCCCATGCCCCATGCCCCATGCCCCATGCCCCATGCCCCATGCCCCATGCCCCATGCCCCATGCCCCATGCCCCTTGCCCCATGCCCCATGCCCCATGTCCCATGCCACGCCTTCACCCCTTGTGTGTCCTCAGGGCGTGATGTGGTGGAGTTCATCAAAATGGATCGGCTGCCAGCGGCGGTGGCGTCGGGGCCGGTGTCATGTGCGTGGGGGATGGCCGACCTTGGCTGTCTCCAAGTATAGATACTTGAAGCATAGGTGCCCTGTTGGGGTGGGGATGGGCTACCTTGACTGTCTGCAAGTATAGACATGAAAAGCACGTTATTGATCTAGTAGTATATCTCTAGTGTATCCGCAGTATTCCTGTCTTGGGATTTGCTGGCCCATGCGCTTTGGGAGAATTGAGTGTCGAGCTGCCTTGGTTTCCTTCAAGTGCCACATTGGTCGGAGTGGATGGATAAGGTGCCAAGTGTGATGCCAGCGGCAGCGGGCCAACTACGTGCCTTTTGTGGCGAAAGCGAGCCGATTCGGACCGGCCTTGGGTATATCTGTCCGCTGGGTGATTGCTTGGAGAGCTCGCTAGCTGGCATGCTGACACTGGGCGTTCTATTTTCTAACTTGGTGACATGGTGGCGTTTGATGCATCCCCTGTGTCCGCGCAGATCCCGAGAAACCCATTTGCCCGGTCACCGGGATGATCGCAAGGTACATGACTACCCTACAACAAGGTTATTTTTTACCACCAATATATTTCCTTTGATACTGGCGTTTATCCCGAGAGACCTATCTCAGTAAACTATTATGTCTCTATACTGTATACCTGCACTAGAACTTGTAGTACAAGTATAGTTAGATGAGTCGTTGTTTCCTTGGACCCTGTATCTCAACTAGCTATTGCATCGGTCGCCATGTATTCACGTGTTTACGCTTGTGATAAGCAAAAAGCTAGACTTGCTGTACGTGCATGGGTAAGAAGGTGCCTTTGTCACAAACTCCTATCAGAGTACTATTGTCTTATTCGAGAGGCAGCCTATTTAGGAAGATGCGTCATGGACCAGGACATTTGATAGGCCATGCCAGGGGTTGACCAAGACCTTCATTCGATTTGGTATGGAACGCCACCTGCACCTGGCAGGTACCGTGACCCCAAGACAGGGACACCATACGCCACCCTGGAGGCCTTCAAGACCATCCGCGCTTGGTACGTGAGAAAAAGAAGACAATGGCAAGTGAGAACAGAAAGAGAGATGTTGGAAAGTGACCGCCAAGTGAGAAGGAAAGGGAAACAGTTACTTGGCATGTCTCCTTGCTTGGGCGTGCATGCTGAATACTGCCCCCAAGTGGACAGTCCGGCAAAAGGCAGGCCGATTTGTATAAGTTGAGAAGAAACAAATCGCCTGCCTTGAGAGTTTATTAATTCAGATTTGCTAGTATATTTGATAAGTTCGGATAAGATAATGACAGGCTGGAGCAACCACGGTCTCGATTCTCCAGATTTGAGCCCTGCGCTTGTTGTTCCATTGTTATGTGCTGGCGAACTTATCGATCTCTATTTGCTGATAGTGATATAATATCTTTGACTCTAGCTCAGGTGGCCTATGCCTGCTCTCTCAGGATCCCCCATGCGCGCACACATGAGCAGCAAGGAGCTATGGAAGTTGCTGGTGCAGGACCGAGTTTCCTCTAGTTGTGAATATAACCCCTTTGACTCTTGGATACCATTTGGCTTGTTTCCCCAACCTGCCCAACGCACCTTGTTCAGGTGGGAGACCGAGTTCTCCCCGTCCAGCGTCAAGGCCAAAGAGAAGCGAAAATCCGACGGGCTGCCCCTGCCCTCGGCATCCCTGGCCATGCCCAGTGCTACCAGCATGCAAACACTAAGTAATATGCAGGCAGTTAGTGGTGGCACGCGGATAGATGGCGACGTCCCCATGGGCCACATCCCGGTGCCCGACATTTCCCCTTCCTCCTCCCAGTATGTCCTTGCCCACAAGCCCACGCCTGCCCAGGGACATCAGCCGTCCCTGGCCGCCCAGCCTGCTCGTTCCAGCTATGTTGCATTGGATCCCCGGCCTGGGGGGGGGCTGAGCCAGGCGGGCGGGCGGCCACAAGGCGGCACGCATGCCATGCTCTTGAGCCCAACGGGTCGGGCCGGCATGAGCGGGGCACCCGCGGCTGCAGCAGCAGGCACACGGACAAGCTTTGAGACGGCTGTGCCTGGAGGGGGTGATGGCGGCAAGGGGGAAATCTCGCTGGGGACGTTTGTCCCGATAGCGCCAAATGAACCCCCAGTGATGCATCTGGGAGGCACAAGCCCGCAAGCCGCCAGCAAATATGTCATCTAGTGAGCGATGCCAGGGAGACGAGGGGGTGCTGGGATTATGTAAATCAAGGAGACAAAATATTATGAATATAAATATGTATATTTATATTTTAAATTTAAATTTAAATATACTAAGTGAGACAATACGTTTGCCCTAGCAGGAGTAACGGGGCTCAAACTGAATAGGCGGAGAGAGCGGCAGTGCTCCTGGTGGTGTGCAAGTAGCTTATTCTATTATTCCCCTTGCATGGGAGGCACAGAGTACCCTTAATTATCCCGCGGAGGTCACGAAGCAATCTTAACCATTCTGGTGGTTCTAGCTACCTGTTTCATGCCTAACCTACACTAGCCTGGCCTGCACGGGCCTTAGCATGCGCTTTTGCGTCCCCTGTGAGAAACGAGCTTCTTTAATTCCCAATGGTGTATACTGGCATGACCCATGCACAGCCTGCTGCCGTATATCAGTATTACAGCTGCGTTTTACTCCACACTGTGGGAATGTCATGCAAATGGGCCCCCCATGCCTGCATCGAGCATAAGTAAGCTATAAGTACTAGCGTGTCATGCCCATGGGCATGCCACGGAGTACTACATAGCTAATCTCATTAGAAAAACAATTACACGACTTTAAAAATAGCGTCTGCATCATGCCCCAACCATATTTCTGGCCTGCGCTGGTTGTCTCATTGATATAATCAGCAGCCATATTAATTACAGAAGGGTGTGTGGCAGGGCTGCGTGCTGTCACCCTAAATTAAATTAAATTAAATTAAATTATAACATTCCTCCGTTGGGAGATCATGTAGCACATATTCCTTGATGGATGGGTGGAGTGGAGGAAGCTGCGTAATCGAACTAACCTAACTCTAAGCTATCTAGTCTAGAAAATCCTAAGTACACTACTCATCAAAACACCGCCTCCTCTTGGGGGGAGGTGGCTTGCCCACAGGGGCTGGCGTGTGAGCCTTGACAATCTTCTGCCACCGCGTCTTGTTCTGCATGGCAGTCCGAAGAAGGGGGAGAGAGTGGGTGCGGTGTTTGAAACTGGGCTGGGACCACTAGGTCGGCCAGCAACATCTGGATGTAGTTCGTGGCATGTTTCCCTACCCTTTTTGGAATGCCCTTGGGGCCAGGCCAGGTCAAAATATGCCGCCCTGGCTGGCCAAGCCACTGGGGGCCGGCCAGACCAAGGGCGGTGTCGACCTGGCTGGTGCAAGCAAGGTGTCCTACAAATGTTGTCACCCTACCTGTTCATTATTGTGGTCGAATACGTAATGATTCAGGCGCGCAAGCGCGGGTTGCTCGCAAGGTGGGTAGGGAACCAGGGGTGCAGGTCGACAACCGTTTCTGGCATGGCGGGCGGGAAACGGAGATTCGGCTGGCGGACATCATCTATGCAGGCGACACCACCCTCTTCGAGGGCACTGAGCACGTGCAGACGTAGCTTGACTGCCTGGCCAGCAATCGAGGCCCGTGTGGTGGCGGGCTTGAGGTCAGCAAGAAGACTGAGGCTCTGGCGATTGGGCTCACTCAGCCACCGCCCGACCTCTTTCTCCTCGACGGCTCTCGCGTCCTGTATCGGGATCGCGTCAATTAGTTGCTGGGTAGCTTGCTCCCCAGCTGTGAGGCCGATGTGGACCACCGTATCTCCCTCCTCGCCTGGCACGCTTTACGCCACTACCGGGCCCTGTGGCACAAGCCCTTGGCCAAGCTAGAGAAACAGGACCTGTTTAAGGTCCTGGTCCTCCCTGTTCTTACGTACGGGGCCGAGACGTGGACTCTCACTGCCGACCTTGCCAACAAGCTGGATGGCGTGGTCACCAACATGCTGCGGTCAATTTTTCGTGTAGGATACGCTGCTCATGTCCGCAAGGAGGACTTGTATCTCGGCATGCCACTTATCACCAGCACCATCAAGCAGCGGCGCCTGCAGCTAGTACGGCACTTAGCTTGCACCAACCAGGTAGACACCTCACGTGGCCCCTCTGCCGGGCTGCGCCCCGCCCAGCCGGCCGGGCTGGCACCTCCTCACGTGAGCAGGGCCCAGCCTAGTTAGACGCCGCAAGGCCCGCACCGTTCAAAGAACAGCTAGTAGAGGACATGGGGGGCCTAGGC